>JAXQQM020088779.1:0-32784 GCA_034641835.2 Pinus albicaulis
AATTCTGAGTTTATGGGATATCCTCATGCGTAGTGTGGTGGCCGCTAAAGCCAAAGTAAATGGCGGCCGGATTGTAGGTTTTTGATTTTCAATTCCACTGATGCAAGGGTTTAGAAAGTTGAGCTGTGAAGTTAGTAAATGCGACGAGTAATTGAAATTATAGATTAGTTTAAATTGAAGAAATTTTATATATTTTTAATAAGAAAATATATTTTTAATTTAAAAAAAAATTAAATAAAGAGTTCAAATATATATTAATTATCAAACGAATTTAGATAGATTTTAAAATTAAGGAATACTTTTAAGTCAAAGTTTTGGAAAAAAGATAATTTTTGAAGGGAAAAGTGAAATATGTTTTTTTTTGCTGAATTATAATGTTAAAATTGTTTATATTGGTAAAAATTAATAGAAATTATTTAAATTTCAATATTATTGGGAAGAAATTGAGCAAAAACATTGGATGTTACATAAATAAACCTTCATATTTCCACAAAAGAAGTTGCTACTCCAAAAAGGAAACTACATATTTCTCAATGTTTAAGATGTATATTATCGATTTTTTTCTGAATTGAAAAAATTTCAATGGAATTTTAACAATATCTTATGAATTAGAATCAAAAATTGGTAACCATGGTAAATTTAACACAACTTCAAATACAACTTCTTAGCCTATCTTTAAACATTGGTTATATATAACTTTTATAAATAAAGGAGGTTATTTTTTTCACCATTTCATTTTTTATGGTGCTTTGCACCCTATAAAATTTTATTATAATAATAAATGTTCTTTTTTGCACCATTGTCTATTTTATGGTGCTTTGCACCATATACAATTTATTATTATCATAATAAGTTTGATATTTCTATGATAAATGTTTTATTTTCTTAAAAAAAAATTTGGTGCTTTGCATCACAATATCTTGATCCATGTCATATTGGTTTTTGGTGGTTTGCACCATACATCATGGAATGCCTCATATGAATTTAACACCAAATTGAACATTTTTTTACTAACTCCACTTTTCACCAAATTGAACATTTTTTTACTAACTCCACTTTTTCACCAGAAAACATAGCACCACTTGCCTATCCCCAAATTATCACCACTTTTGCACCACTATTTGAAACATGAATATTTATCAAATTCTTTACAATTTTGGTGTTGATGTGAGGCTAAATGACCCTTCTTATTGTAGTGGATTTCTTCTAGATTTTTTTTAACCAATGTCAAATTTAAAATAATATGAAAACTGCTTTTATAGAATTAATCTTATATATTATATTTACTTCATGCAATGTGAAATGGTAAAAAATAGGTTAAGATATTTGCCTATTAGATTTACTTGATGCAATTTCAAATGGTAAAAAATATGATATGATATTTTATTTTTAAATTTATTAATGAAGAAGTAGGGTTGCGTTGCAACAAGTCGCTGCCACTAGCGAGAATGTGGTAATACCTTTTTTTGAGGCCTCGAGCGAGTACTTATTCTCTATAATGCTTGGCAATGGGTTGAAACAATTTGATCAAAATAATTAATCTGATTTGAGGCTCATGGTACCCTGCCATTGTGGTGGGTATAGTTGCAATAGTTGGGTTTATCTGAAGCATTTGTAAATTATTTTTCATTAGTATTGTAGAATATCCTTTCTTATGTTGTACTATATTGCATATATAAGTTCATGAACTTGAAAATATGTACAAATTTGACACAGGGAATAAATCAGATCCTCCTTGTAAATAACTTTCATGGTTACTTTCATCGTTAATATCACAACAATATAGATAAATTAAGGCTCGACTTTGATAATGTGGAGAAATTTTATATAATTGGTACTGAATCTAAAAAAATGTGTTCTATTATGATGTTTTTGTGCATTTTTGGCCCTTTTGTAGAACTTACTACTGCAGTTAAATGTTGATTAGCGGTTGTCATTGATGTCAACCCAAGTAGCACTAGGGGCTAACCCAATATTGCATGAGAATTTTGACCTACCAAATTAATATATTATGGGTCAATAATGCTTTTGATGGTTTCTACTTGTCGAGATGTTTCCATTGATATATGGCACGCCATGTAATTCTTCACGGTTTGAGAGATATTCATGTTTGAAGTTTATTTTCCAGTTAGTGGGCTAAAACCCCATGTGGTTGGGGCATGGGTCATTGAAAAGTCATAATTAATATTTCTTAATCGTAAAATCCATCCACGTTCACTTGTTGAAGCCCCTCTCAACAAGCATTCATATAAATTGTGATCTTCATTTCCTCCTTATGCATGAGATTTACGCCTGGTTGAAGAGGCGGTGTTGGGAGGTCTAGGATCATCATTAGGTGGTTGTGTCAAAGTTGGGGTTATGGTCTAGTATATCTTCTTCTTCTACATCATTCTATATCATTGTAAATTGGACCATTTTCCCTGGTACGGGAGTCCATTCTTCTTTTATTCTTCTATAGGGTGGTAGGGTGGTGCTAGGGTGAGTTGTAGCTCATTGGGTGTTGGGGCATCCATTCAGTTGACTACTGAAGAATCTCGGGCGTTGGAGCATCCATCCGGTGGGAGCTGGAGAAGAATGCTTTTCTAGATTCTAGGAAGTTGGAGCTTTATTTTCAATTGGAGTTGAATATTAAAGAATTATTAGAAAAGCATTAGGTGGTTTTTGTCCCGGAGTGGGTTTCCACCTTAAAAACTGTGTGCATTTGTGTTCCTCTTGTTTACTGCTATCATTGTACAAACAATGATAATAATTGAAGATTAACTAATGCTCTAATTGAAAGGAATACTGATTCACCCCCCCTCTCAGTATTTCCAACAATTGGTATCAGAGATTGGTTCCTTCAATAGCAGTTTAACAGCTGGAAGGAGGTCATGGAGCATACCAAGAATGGTGTACCTCTATTCAATGAAAATAATTATGCACTTTGGAAAGGAATAATGGAGGTCTATCTCTTGGCGCAAGGTTACGAAGTATGGGACACTGTTCAAAATGGATTTACATCAACCACAGATGAACAAGGTAAGAAGAATTTGGTAAATGATGCAAAAGCAAAGAATATTATTATCGGTGGACTTATTGAATCTGCTTATCATAAGGTGTTGGGTTGTAAAACTGCCAAAAATGTATGGGACAAGCTTGAGAATATATATGCAAGTGACTCAAATGTCAAAGAAGCAAAGCTTCAAATCTATAAAGCAAAATTTGAGCAACTCAGAATGAAAGAAGATTGCAACATTGTTGCATACTTCCAATACGTTGATGAAATAACCAATACTCTGGAAGGATTGGGAGAGCTAGTTGACGAGAAGACTATTATACGGAATATTCTTAGAACGTTACCAAGGAGATTCAACCCAAAGGTATCGGTCTTAGAATACAGTGCAAATCTGGACAAACTCAGCAAAGAGGAATTACATGGAGTTCTCATAGCATATGAAATGAGACTTGATGAAGAAGAGGGTACTTCGCATCTAGAAACTGCGTTCGTTGTGTCTAAGAAAACTAATAAGGATAAACAACCTTCAATTGAAAAGACATGCACCTGCAAGTGTGAAGAAAAGGGAGATGATGAAGAAGGTCTTTCAGATGAAGAATATGCTTACTTCATGAGAAAACTACAAATTGGTAAGGGAAAATTCAAAGGTAAACTTCCATTGATATGTTTCAGCTGTAATGAGGTTGGGCATTTTGCAGCAAAATGTCCAAACAAAAGTAATGGCAACTCAAAAAGAAAGAAAGGCTTTAATAAATTCAACAAGCAAGGATCCAAAAGGAACTTTCTCTCTAAAGAAGATAGCTCATCATTCGATGAAGACAATGATAGTGAAGAAGAAGCCAATGAGAGAGTATTGTTTATGGCCAAGCACAATAAGCAAGAGGTATCAAACAACGAAGAAGAAGGATGGACCATAGACAAATTTTATGAGGAAGCAATCAAGCTTATAAAAGATCTCAAGGCAGAGAAGATCCATTCCAAAACTCTTGAAGAACAAGTTCAAGGTCTCAAAATTGAATTTGAAGAACACAAATGCATTGAAGAGTCACTTCAAAAGAAGTTGGAAGAAAGCAACCAAGAAAGGGAAGAATTAGAAGCCCAAGTAGTCTCGCTGTGTGAGGAAGTGAAGGAAAAACTATCCAAAACTATGCCAACGGCTCAAGGGCATTGGAAGAACTCATCAACAATCAACGATCTTACAATGACAAAACTGGCATCGGTTACAAAGAAGAAGAAGCAGGACCTTCTACAACAAAATACAATGAACCTATGAGATCTGACATGCATGAAGACTTCATTGGACAAGATTCGCAAGAAAAACCTTGGAAGACAATTCCTCGACGAAAATTTCCATCTAGGTACCAACATATTTTTTATGGCTACTGTTATTCATGTGGAAAATTTGGTCATAAAGCTGTAGAATGTCGCACATACCCTAGGAACGAATATAATTCCAGGAGATATGTCAAATATGAACCTCCCAGGGCTCAGTGAAATATCAATAGATTTGAACATTTAAGAAATAATATTGAATGTTACAAATGTTGAAACTTTGGACACATAGCCAAAGACTGCAGACTTGAAAATCCTCCAGAAGAATCTTCGAAGCCACAGAATGAACGAACATGGAAGAAGAAGAAGAATGATAATTGTGCTCTCGCTCTCAAGGCTCAAAAGAACAAAGATGTGTGGTATGTTGATAGCGGTTGCTCAACGCATATGGCTGGAGATAGAAATAAATTTGTATCTCTGAAAGAGAAGAAGGATGGAACCGTGTCCTTTGGAAATGATGGATCTTCAAATGTTATAGGATTAGGTACTATCACTCTTGGAAGCAAAGATTCTCTAGCCAATAATGTTCTATTGGTTGAAAACATGAATCACAATCTGCTCAGTGTTGGACAAATGTGTGATCAAGGACACACAATACTATTCAACTCCATGAAATGTGAAATCAGGAAAGGCGTGTATGGTGAAATTGTGGCTATAGCAAGTCGAGCTCCAAACGACATATATGTTCTGGATGAAGCAACTAAAGCATGTCTAATAGCTAAAGAGGATGATACAATAATTGGTAGAAATGATGATCGACTAAGTAAGAATTTTGCTACAAAGGTGCAAAGTGATTTAGAGATGTCTTTACTTGGTTGCAAATTGAGCATTGATGACTCATCTAAGGATGTGGATCAAAGGTTGTACAGATCTATGATTAGTAGTCTTCTATATGTAACAGCCTCCCGACCAGATGTTATGCAAGCAGTTGGACAAGTAGCAAGATTCCAAGCAGCACCAAAAGAATCACATATTAAATATTCACTAGCATTGGAATATCTTCGCCAGAAGCTTGGGATTCTCCCAAGTTCTCATTAGATTTTCCTTTTTTAGAATATAAAGGGGGAGTGGAAGTAGATTATAGGTCTGCAAGACGGTTGTGTTTCAGCGCGAGTGGAAGTGTGTACAGGTCTGCAGGATGGTTGTGTTTCATGGGGAGTTACCCTTTGCCATTGATGTCAAAGAGGGAGAGAATGTTGTAGGAAGAGGTGTCATGATCGCAGGGGGAGTACTTGTGTTGCCATCAATGCCAAAGGGGGAGATTGTTGATCAACGGTTGTCATTGATGTCAACCCAAGCAGCACCAGGGGCTAACCCAATATTGCATGAGAATTTTGACCTACCAAATTAATATATTATGGGTCAATAATGCTTTTGATGGTTTCTACTTGTCGAGATGTTTCCGTTGATATATGGCATGCCATGTAATTCTTCACGGTTTGAGAGATATTCATGTTTGAAGTTTGTACCCCCAGTTAGTGGGCTAAAACCCCATGGGGTTGGGGCATGGGTCATTGAAAAGTCATAATTAATATTTTTTAAGCTCCTAAGATCCCTCCCACATTCACTTGTTGAAGCCCCTCTCAACTTAAGCATTCATATATATTGTGATCTTCATTTCCTCCTTAATACTGGGCATGGGATTTCTTCCAAGGGTTGAAGAGGCAGTGTTGGGAGGTCTAGGATCATCATTAGGTGGTTGTGTCAAAGTTGGGGTTATGGTCTAGTATATCTTCTTCTTCTACATCATTCTATATCATTGTAAAGTGGACCATTTTCCCTGGTACGGGAGTCCATTCTTATTTTATTCTTCTATAGGGTGGTAGGGTGGTGCTAGGGTGAGCTGTAGCTCATTGGGTGTTGGGGCATCCATTCAGTTGATTACTGAAGAATCTCTGGCGTTGGAGTGTCCATCTAGTGGGAGCTGGAGAAGAATGCTTTCTAGATTCTAGGAAGTTGGAGCTTTATTTTCAATTGGAGTTGAATATTAAAGAATTATTAGAAAATCATTAGGTGGTTTTTGACCGGGAGTGGGGGGCCTGCGCGATCATCACTATATTAACCATTGGAGTGTCTAGAACCTTAAGGGGGGGGATGGAGCCAAAGAAGGGCATCGCAGAGGAAGAGGGGTTAGGACGGGTCTCCTCAACCTCTTGATCCAAACCAAGATCGTCTAAGATTTGGAAGTTGTTGCTGGAAGAGGGGCCTTTGGAAGAGGGAGTGGGTTGGGGGGGGGTCCGAAGGAGTGAGGGGCTTCTTGGAGTGTATTTTTATATGGGAAACCTAGGTGAAGCCATCTGGATTTGAGGCATTGGGAGGACCAGAGGGGGCGGGAGGGCGATTTTGAGGAAAATCCCTGAAAAAGTGTCCATGCATACGACATTTTCTACACCTAAAAGGAACATGTTCATAATCTATAGATTGGATCCACTCGAAATATTCATGCCAGAGACTTACCGAATCAGGGAGGGCTTTTGCTAGATGCATATAGACACAGATCCAAGCATATGTAGTATATCAATTATGTTTGGTCCCTTCAGTAGTTTTGATGATTGTTACAAGGCAGTTTACGATCTTCTTGAGGTTGATCTCTTCCCAATACTCCTACAGAAGGGAGTATAAATGGATCCAGATTGAAGCCCAATTGAAGTCCTCCTTATCGAGATCGAAACATTCCACCCAATCCCTTAGATAAAGCCCTACAACATTGAGAAAATAAGGGCCTTCATCCATGACTATTTTTATCTTCGATGCAGGTGAATATAATATTGAAGAAGCCTTTGGCGCCCAACTGAAGGTCCACCTGCCCTTTTGGTTTCCATTTCACTTTGATCCAACCATATGGGGCTTTCTTAGTCAGCCATAGGAAAATACACTTACCAATCAACGCATGATCGTGCATGTATTGAATGCATCCGTTGATGTGCTCCGTTGGGAGGTGTATCTCAGGTATTTTCATTTGAATTGGAATGTAGGTCGTAGATCTCACAGATTGTGCATCCTTGGTCCCGATCCTGTCGCTGGGGCGATATAGTGATCGTGCGATGGTAGAATCTGATGGATCTGTTGCTAGCGTCGAGTGGGCAGGCATATCAAAGTTGAGCGAGGAACTAGGGATGCTAGATCCACTTGGTTCTCCAGGGTCGGGGGTGTTACAGGCCCCCCCTTTGGAATCCAGCATGCTAGAATCAAGCAGCATAGGCTATGTGAACGATGATGTGGAGGAGCCAGAAGCAGTGGCGGCGCCTGAAAAGAAGTGCAAGGAAAGCCCTAGGGCTTCAGGTCCATGCTTCAATCTTGGTTCTCAGATCCTCTCATCGCTCCTCCTATACAATCTCATATAGTTTTGAATGTTGTTTTGTTAATGACTTCATCTTTAATTCTAAGCTGCTGATATTCTATTCTCAAATAAATTCTAGAGAAGATAGTGGCTCTACTTACCTGGTCAAATAAATCATCTATCCTTGGAAGGGGATACCTATTCTTAATAGTTAACTTATTCAACTATCTGTAATCTATACACATTCTGAATGTGACATATTTATTTTTGACAAACAACACAAACGCTCCCCAAGGAGACACACTTGGTTTGATGTACCCTTTGTCTAACAATTATTGCAATTTAAGTTTCAGTTCTATTAGTTCATAAATACTCATTCTATAGGGTGTCCTAGAAACAGGTGTAGCTCTTGGTACTAGTTCAATTGAAAAATCAATGTCCCTTTTAGCGGGTAGATGGGGGATTTCTTCTGGAAATACTTCCTTGAACTCTCTGGTCAGTCATAAGTTTTCTGTAGCCTCTTTTTTTGTTTTCTATCCCAACTCTTCCATTTGTACAACATACACTTGAAAATTTTTTATTTTTGTCCTTTTTAATTTTAATTCAAAAATTTCTCTGACAGATATTGGTTTTTGTTTTCCTTTTACTGTTACAACTTTTCCTTCATCATCTATACAATGTATTGTTTTCTCCAAGCAATTTACTATTTCTTTATGTTTCTCCAACCATTCCATTCTTACTAACAGATCATAGGATCATAGAGGAGAAATATTTAAATTAAGTTCAGTTTCATATCCATTTAAATTCACAGTAGTTTTTGGAAGTTTATGGGTCAATTTTCTCTTTGTTCCCGTAGCCAGCTGCACTAACCATGCTCGCTAAAAATTTTCTGATTTTAACTTACACTTTTCCACTATCTGTGGATAACATAACTTAAATTTTCTCCTAGATCTATTAAAACATAAACATGTTGTTCAATAATCATACCTTCAATTTCTATCATGGTTGATTGGTGTTTAGCCTATCGATCCTCTAATGCAACATTAATCGTAGGAATGTTGTGAGAAATGTCATTTACTATAGTTGCCTATCATATTTCTTGAATGTTCTGGATTGTTCTGTGTGGGGAGTCACGTAACATGTGAGGTTCTCCATGACCCCAGCACTTTAATGGTTCTTTCATTTTTTTAATACTTTCCCTTTTGTTGTTTGTCTCCATTTGTTTAAAACTAGTATGTGATTGTGCTGGTTGGTTTTCTCCACTCTGGCTAAATTTATTTCTTTGGTGGTTTTTCCCAAATCTTTTCAGATATTCTTACTTCAATATTTTTATGCTTCAGTCACCCTTCCCTTTCTCTTTATTTTGTTAGTTTTTTAGATGATCATTTCTTCGTTTAAACTGTTGATAACATAATCTCAATTTTCGAACAACTTCATCAATTATTTTTGGATTATCAAATTCAATTATTTCCTTATAGATAGTAGGTAGGCAGTTTAAAAATCACTCTAATTTGGCCTTTTCTTCTTGGATATAAGGCACATAGCGAAGTAAGTTCGTAAATTTGGTAACAAACTCATCAATTGTGAGTTGTCCTAATGTCATCTCATGAAATTCCTTCGCTTTATCATCATAATACCTCTCATTTAAGTATATATACTTGAAATTGACTTCAAAGTCTTCCCAGGTAACAATTTTTTCATCGAGCATATGCACCATTTTTTTTCGTCCCACCAAAGTGTGGCTTTACCCTGCAATTTGTAAATTTCTAATCCGGATTTCAGATTAATTCTGTATTCATATACTTGGAAGTATTTGACCATGTTCAAAAGCCAAGATTCTGCATCCTCCTCCTTTTCATCATCAAACGTTGGAGGTTTTATTTTGCGGAATTCCTCTTGCAACTCCTTTTCCTTTCTGGAATTATTTCCAGATGCTTCCTCACCCTCAGACCTTTCTAAGTTGGTTTCAACTTCTTTTCTCCATGGTCTTCAAATTCATGACTAGACTGTGAGGTTAATTCCCTGATCAACCTCTCTTGGTCATGACTGGCCTGCAAAAATCATTCATTGCTAGTCCTTAACTGAATAATGTCATGTTTCATATTTCTTATCATGTCTAGCAATCGAGAATTTCATCTGGTGGGTCTCCCACACCCCCGAGATCCACATACAACTCTTCTTCATTATTCATAAAAACAATTGTAATATTCCTTCACTTCAGTCACTATACGTAGAATTTAATTAGTACACAAATTTATGAAAAAATATTTATTTACTTATTTTTCACAGCAGCATAGTTTTTTTTTCTATGTTGGGATACATAGGCCCAATGTTTTTAAGATGGGCTCTAATACCATTTGTAACAACTCCACTTTCTCAATTTTTTTCTATATATTTCAATTTATACTACTTTTCTATCACTTACTTCCTCCCATTTTATTGCATTATTACACTCTTACAGATTGTCACTAGCGAACTTTATCGTAGTCCTTACTCTTGTCTGATCTGATTATTTATCAGCTACTTTCTTCATACTCCTAAATGTTTTCAAGGACATTTTTTACATATACTTCACTAAGAAATCATTCTTAACTTGTAATACATAGATTTAATTTCAATATCAATGAATGTATACAATTATAATAGAATTCCACAACATGATAGTGCTATTTAATATACATATATAGTTTCTCCACCTATATATATAGTAAAATTAAAATATAATTAACCATATGTACTCTATACCCATTCTTCACTTTTTAAACTTTTCAACCATTAGGATATATATATATATATATATATATATATATAAACCTTTTTCACTAACCATTATAATTAACGTAACTAAATATGTTTGGTCTAAGATACTATCATAGTTCTTCATATTTATAACTCTATTTCCATTTAATTTAACGATTTTATGCACCTATCCTTATGCATATTAATAACCAAATGCATAACCATATTCCAAAATAAATCTGAATTGGTACAATGGTATTAACCATTACATACCAAATGTTTCCATTCCATTTACATATATCTATCTCTATACTTAATTAATATTTCATTCATAACCTTAATACCAAACTAAATGGTATATCCTTTATATAACACTTAATCGTAAATGAAATTTGGATGATTGACATAACGTATGGGTCATTTTTGGATAATATTTGTGTGCTTTAAACTCCTCTGTCTACCCATTTAGCTTAACAGCCAGATCCGCTATCATCCATTAATGCTTGTCGTTTTGAATTTCCCCCTCATTAACTCTTTGTACATCTGGCCATGATCATTACATGGGCTTAGTTATGATGGAGACAACTATAGGGTGGATGTATTGAAAATTTGACGGTGTATATTTATTCGTATTCCCTCCAAGTCAAAATGACTATGGTTAGGGTTTACGGTTTTTGTGTGTCATTTTCATTTGTGAAATTTTTATAGCAGAGAGTTTCATTACTTTAGTTTTTAGAAAGGAGAACCACTCAGAGCCGAAGGATTTTTTATGCTTTGCATTATAACTACGCTCATTTTATGATCAGGTAAGCTCTAGTTTTAATTTTGTTTCCATTTCAACCTTACAAGATTTGGTATATCATTGTTATAAATACGATTTCTAGAAATAGTTTAGATTTTTATTTCCTTTGTTATAGAACTGTGCTTTCATCCCATTTGGGCCTATATACGTAATTTATTTCTGCCTTGACATAGGTTCAAAACTTCCTTATCTCTCGCACGTATTTTATGGTGCTGCTCAAGTATTTGCTCATGGTCAATAGAGGTAAGATACCTCTATCCTTCCTATGCAATTTATCAATTTATTTATAATTTTTGAAATGAAATAAATATTTAGTTCTCTGAATGAGAACCCTTGGTTTACTACTTTGTTATCTTTGTCAATTTTTATTTTTTGGGTTTTGAATTTTTCACTATTGTATACCCATTTAACTATTTCTCTCCCTAAATGGAGTAATCGTTCTTCTCAGAAATTATTATGGTTGGATTTCCACAAATTCGATTTATCCTCTCCTTGGAATGAAGAAAGATTTTGTCATTACACTTATAAGTTTTTCGTTGAAGGTTAACATTAATTTTCCCTCAAATCTCTCTAACCCTTTCTCCAAGGAATCCTGATGTTCTGGGTTTAATTTGATTCGAATCTTACTGTGGAATTCTTATATCAAGATAACAATGGTTTTCAGATGTACACCCTTTAAATTATTAGCATTACTCAGTTAACTTGTTTTTATGGTTTGGATGTAACATTTTCCACTTTCATTACTAGTATACAAAATGGGTAATTTCACTTTGGCACTATACTAGTTCACTAATTCACTGAATTCTATTTGGAAATTTGTAACACGTCTCTACTCCAAAGGTTGTTGTTTTTTTCTTCATGAGTACTGTGACTTAAATCTACGATATGTAATTTACCTTTCCAGATGTTGAATTCATTTGTTCCTCTCTCTTTTTTTTCGAATTCTCGTACAATAACAGAGAGGTTTCTGGTATCCATTTGTTTTAGTGTATTTTGATATTCTGTTAAGTTATTTTGATCCAAAATACTCCACTTGAAATGTGAAGGTGTTAATTTATTGCCAACTCTTTATTTCCTATTTTCCCTCGAGTGTTCCAGAGTTAAACTCTGTTAAACTCCAGATCGATTTAACCATATTTATTTTAATTCTATTGAAAATTATTTTAGCATTCCAGCTTAGCAAAATGAAATCTATTTGTTGTATGTGCAACAATACTTACCTTCTCAACATGCAATTCCTTTAATTCAATTTTATTGGGTTTTCATGACTTCGACAGAGATATGACACTTAGAGTTACGACACTTTCCAATTTCCTATTCTTATCACAATGCTCTGAAATTATATTTTCCACTGTTATAAAATTTACAGAGTCCATTAAAATTGATAAATGTAGATCCTAATTTTGTATAAAAATATATTTTATTCTGCTTTGAATGTATGCTTATTAATTCTCAGAATATTACTATTATTATTATTATTAACTAATTAATTCATTTTTTTTTTTATTCTGATCCTAGAAAAACCTCTTTTTCTAGATTTGCATATTTTCTACAATTATGCTCCAACACTATGTACCCTATTTCAGTCCTCCTCATAGGTAACTACTATTCAGTTCTGCAATTGAATTAGTAGCATAACTCTTTAATTTGATTAATTGTAGGTGTCACACTTCTGTAATTCCTTTAATTTTATGAAAGTAATATTTTTCTATTGTCATGTATAGGAGGAATCCTAACCTTTCAGGTTCCTTGAAACAAGTATAAATGGAACTATTGACTCTTATATAATTTGTATATCATTTCCTATTTCTTTTTTTATGTTTGATATTAATCTAATACATATATATGTTTCCTTACAGGTAATTTTTATTTTTCAAAATTCCTCTATAGTTACTTCCAATTTTTGTTATAAGATCTGACGATACATTTCATCTTCTTCCACGTCAGTCATCCAAGTACATAAATTCCAGCCATCTATACATAATAATTTTTATCCACAGGAACTCTACATGATGTAGGTGGATTTATTGATATGGTGACTTTCATTCAAGATGTAAATAATTGTTGTACTATTATGTATAATTGATTTTACTATGATTTTATGTTCACCTCTATAAGAGGAAATTCACATATTTAGAATTGATTGTATAATATATATATATATATATATATATATATATATATATATATATATATATATATATATTCTTTCCAATACATATCTACCTCTAAATGTATGAATGTTCATAAAATTTGAATTATATAGCTTAAATTTGAAGTATGTTTATTGTGCAGATTTATACTTTCATGATTTAATTGTAGTTAACCTCTCAATTGTATACATATATAATTCCAACATCAATTTACATAAATAAACTATGGGTTGTTCATATCTCTCGATATTTTATGTTAAGTACAATTATAATTATAGTTGATCTAAATTGTGTCTTCTGTATCTAAAATAAAAAATTTAATGGAGACCCAACAACAGATTTAGACCCTTCCCCCCGGGGTTTAGAGATTCTGTGTGTTGGTCAAACTATTTATTCCAGTATGTGTAACCATACAAAATAATTAAATATACCTTCTATATTTAAACCTCTCTTAAATACATATAACAATTTCTTTCTAAGAACACAACAAACTATTAAAAGAATTTATAATTATAGATATAATTATTTCAACTAAAAATCATAACTTAACCACATCTACCTCCATCAAAATATCATCATTAGAATAGAAATCATAAGGAAAAATTTAACAAAATGTGCATACCAATTATGATAAAGGCTATTTTCCACCCAACCTTGAGCTTAATCCATAGCCCCCTGTAGAGCAGGTAAATCCCCTCTACAGACAGAGGCGATCCCTCTAGCTGTACGGTGGGTCTAGCAATAAGGGAACAAGTTGGAATTTTAGATTCCTAGCTTATAAATGAAAATTATTTGTGATAGATGACCTATATTGGTCCAACGCTTTTGTTGTAGTTTGCAGTAGAGATCTGCTAATATTTGTCTTCACATGTCATGGTCCTTCAGTGATAATGTCTGTATACCTGCACAAGGATCAAGTGAACAGTGAAAACAATGAAATCATCTTTTCATTTATAGCTATTCGATTGGTCAAGGAGAATTCAACATTTTTCATATGATCAAACACAAAATTGGAACCAAAAAACTAGTCATGTATTAATGATAGAGAAAACAAGCTTACAACCTTGATGCGTTGCAGCCTCCTTTGACGAGTTCAGTAAAGCACATCTCAAAAATTCGTCGGGGATCATACTTGGTGAGGAAATGGGCCTAAAATCTCTCTTGACAATGGATTCCTCTCTGCCTTATTCTTCACACCAGCTATAGTAAGGAATCTGCAGCTAGTTGAAACTATGTGAGAAGTAAGTATTTATAGGAGAGGAGGAGGAGGTTTGGGATCCCTCATAAGATGGAAGAGAGGCTTTATCCCTTTGGGGAATTGCACAATTGTAGGAAACAAGAATCCAAAGGGAGGAATTCAACGTTATTCAGTCGAACAAACCATGAAATCTCTGCTCACGAAGTGGTTAGGCATGGAAACTTTGTTTCTATTTTAAAAAACTTTCAAAAAAAAACTTGGCGAGGGTGTCCCGCTGAGACAGAACACCAAAGGGCACAGTGCCTAGTGTTAATTTCTCTATGGGCATGAGGCCATAACTGCCTACTAGTGCCGACCCAAAATCATATGTTTTTGAGAGTCTTCTTGAGTAATGATCAACAGAGGAAATGTTCTTGACATGCCAAGGGATCCAATGACACTTTTTTCAAGGTATGAAAATACATAGAAGTCACTGAAGTGGTCCTCCAATATTTGGGATGGGGGTTGTAGGGACGGTGAAAAAATATTGTGTAATAGATGCCCCCTAAAGCATGAGGTCCGAGAGAGGGAAAGGGGTGAAATTATTTACGAGAACATGCCCAAACCAAACACCCTCGTCGAAAGACCCGCAAGAACAAGTAAAAATGATATCTCTGATACATGAATATGTGGCATGGGTGCAACCATCCATAATAGAGTACATATAAAAATAAGATCTGAGGTATGGGCGCAGCCATCTAGCAATAAGGATCAATAAATAGACTCAGGTATGGTCACAACCATCCAATCCAAAGAGTCATGCATATTTTCATGATAAACCAAATGGTCTCGCCGCCTATATTTTATCAGACAAAACTCAGGGTCTTGCGCTCCATATCGACCGAAAAAAGTACAAATTCAAGCATGTGAATGAGTGAGCTGAATTCAAACATACGATAAAGACACTTGATTACCAGCCAATGATGAAAGTTATTAATAGGCGCGAGAGAAACCACAAATAATGACAATGGATCTCAAGGTAAAAATAGTACAATTATTATAATTTGAACACTGAGATGGAGTTGAACACCGGCGAAATCACTTGATTGAAGGATAATGATGAAGGCCTATTTTCAAATGTGAATAACTTACCATTAAGGCATGCAAGCTCCAAGGTATCGGAAAGGAGTCTCTAGATCGGCTTCCTAGATAATGAGCTGAAATCGACAGGAAGTGATCTAGTCAAAGGAGGGCCATAATGTTTCCCACATCATCGACATGAGACAGAGGAAAAAGATGATAGTGAATCAGGACTAAACAAAGGATCAGGGGTCGAAAACTGCAGACGGAAACTTCTCTTGAACATATTGGCGACATGACTTCGGAATTTGGCAGTATTTTACATCAAGGGATCTAAGATCATGATGATGTGGCAAAGAGAATATGAGAGGTCAAAACAGACAACCCAAACCCCTAGAGGAAAAAATGACGAAATGGGATGTCCCCAACCCGACACGAATTGTAGAAAAGTGTCATGCTCAAGAGCGACAGACTGCCGAAAACAATGAGAACTGGTTCCATTTTCCCCCACCATTCCTAGCGAGTACCCTAATTATTTTTAGAAACAAGCTTGAAGGGCATACCATATACTTGTAATATAAGTTTTTCCTTTATACAAATACATCCTAGTACATTTTATGAGTCTTAGGAAGGGGGAACTCGGTTATGTCATGGTGACGATTTCTGATGTCATGTAAGTTTTAACGAGTCTGAAAAAGGAAGAACTCGATGAATTTTCATGTTTAGAGAGTTTGAAAAGAAGAAGAAAAGAAAAAATCCAACAAGTCCCTTTTCCTAGGTAGTCTCACAGATCCAAAAAGGTAGAAAACCATATCTAAGAGAACCTCTTAGTCATGATAGGCTAAGGTATTCCTTTTCTGCAAATAATCTATCCCAGCCCGAAAAAGGGGTAAACATATACTAGGTATATGTTGTTTCATATCCTTTAATGAGTTCAAAATGGCAATACTCTTGGAAATCTTTTTAATTTTCGGGATTCAGAAAAGAGCTGAAAGATGACTCCAGGGGATGATTTTTTCGTGTTTTTACCGAGTCCGAAAAAGTAATAAAATAAAACTTGTCAATTCATCGACATCACATTAAGGACCTATTCATGCACAAGAAATGCACATAAAACCGAGTTTTCAAGATCAAATATTAAAATAATTGAAAAATAAGCTCAGAAACTTAATTAGGGTTTCGAAAAGTCTATAAGATGATAGAAATATTAAAAATAAGTTACTTTTCACATTTTACCTCTTGTGAGAATTGTTTACCCTTTTTACTATGATTTTTTTGAGCTGACAACGAACAATCCAGGAGACCAATTGTGAATTTGTTTACTTTAGGTGAGAGCTCATACCCTTGCCTGCATTTTGAATTAGTTTTCGTTGCCTACATTTCAATTTTTCACATTTGTACATAGATTTTTCTCCAATTAGGGTGCAGTGGTCAGCGTGGGTTCCGAGAACGGACTCGTGCCAACCCACCTTGAATTTTAATGGGGGTGCACCACATGGCACAACTATTTTTAAAACATTCGCGCAAACTATGACCACAGATTTTGCTTGTAAAATCTACTAACTAGACCATTTGAAACAATTCAATAGTGAATATTTTGATTAATGACAACCCCATTGATGATTTTGCAGGTGACTGAAAGAAAAATGTTGATAGAATTGAAGGAAAGAGAACACCGAGATGAATATGAATAAGAGATGAACAATGTAAGATGCATGGATGTACTAAGGGACTATGGGCTTCTAAAATTCTTCATGGCACCATGTCTCTGAGCTCAACCGGAGTTATTACAGTACTTGTTCAGTGTATGGGACATTAATCAGGAGAGATTAGTAATTCACGATCAAGGGCTAGAGGTTGAAGTCTGTTATGTAAACTTCATAACTAGATTATCATGAAGGCGGCCAGTACCAATCCAAACAGGTACCCGACCTATGATGGAAAATATGAGCACGGTGATAGACAGGGTATGCCGAGGGGCAAGGAAAGGATCAAAGAGTAGGAAAGTAGATATTCAAACCATTCCCGATTTGGAACTAAAAGTAGTGTTGAACACCATCATGGGAGTTTTTGGATCTCAAGGTCCGCATGAGGCCACAAAAACACAGCTGCTACTTGTCGTATATTGTATGGTCCCAACTCTTTACAACTGGGAAGAGGCAGCAACAATCAATATGAAACGCCAACTGAAAAAATTCAAGAACAAAAAGCTAAATAAGTTCGGTTATGGGTCCATATTTGTACCATTCATTCTAGAACAGTTACCAATATTTCAATTTTAGGAAGTGATAGTCCCTGCACCACCACCATAATAACCACTAATGGTCTGTTGGGCGGCTTTGATGCCTAGATCAGGAGGCGTTCAACAAATGTCATGGAGACCAGCATTCTTTTACTAGCTTTGTAAAAAACTTATTGTCATGAAGGAATGGCCCTACATTGGCACAAACTTCATGGGAGATGCAGATCTCCCACTCCCAGTAGGAGAGGATTGGGATGAAGCATTGGGTAAGACTCATTTTTTTATTTTGATGAGTATTATGTTTTTTTTTATTATATATGTTATGATGTTAATCCATGTATTTGCAGATGTCGGCCTAGAAACACCTGTAGGAATGTATCCAATAGCATGGAGGGTTCCTCGTGATTTTGAGGTCGCCCCTCATGGAGAGGGAAGAGAGGAGGAGGAAATCGTACACAACTTGGATGGAATCACCAGTAGAATCCCATATTGTGCAAGATTTGACAATGTTCCTCATGCATACCAGAGGCACACTACGGGGGTGTCTAACCGTGTTCACCATTTATTGAGGTGGCTTGTGCGTGCAGTGACATGCTACCATGATCATCATGCTTATTAGACGTATAGGGTTTTATTTCTGCATGTTTTTTGGGAGATATGATGTCTTAATATGTAACCAAAATGTATATATTTTTTGAGCTTATGATGCACGTGGATGTAAACACTCGATATATATATATATATATATATATATATATATATATATATATATATATATATATATATATATATATATATATATATATATATATATATATATATGCCTATTTTCCTGTATGAATCTTATCATGTGATGGTGAGGTTTTACAAATTATGCAAATGTTTATCTAATACAATATTGGCTACTATATCAATTAATGGATTCATTCTTCTAGCAATATGCTGATATGTGATGTAATCAAAATTCGTTTCTAATAAATGAACACACAAACACAACCTTAATATTTGAGAATTTCTAACAGAATAATGCCCGCTGAGCTGAAGAAAAACAAGTTGAGAGTATAGGTTAACAATTAATGCATGAATGTCAAGAACAATCGCCTCAGTTGAGAGTTCAATGATGGCACTATATTCAGTGACATTGTTTGTGGTTCGTCCTAGACAAATACCTTGATGTCTATGAACTCACCATTAGTATTATAAATCACCCAGCCTGTAGAAGACATGTTCCGGGTACTGCAGGAGGCACCATCTGTGAAACCAACATAAGGAGTGACAGACATCTACATAGTAAGAAACAATATAATAAGTAAGAAAAACTTATTGCAAAGCACACCAAGCCAAAAAATGTACAAAAATGAAAAAAAAAACTCCTATGTACAAATGAACATGCACGAGGAACTCATCAATAGTATTTTTTGAGATACAGCCCATTTCTGGGTTCATCCAAAGGATAACCTTCATATTCAATTAGCTCATCAACCCCATTCTGCAAAATGCGCTTCACGATATAGGGCACATGCCACATGGGTTGGAATTTTCCTGCCCCCAATTTATCATGAAAATGGTAATACAAGAGGACGAGGTCTCCTTCTACAAAGGAACAAGGGGAAATATAATGATTAAAATGAGCTTTGACCTAATTTTTCTGTGCTTCTATGACAAGAGTAGAAAAGCGACGAGTTTCATCAAGCCTCTCTAAATATAGAAGATGCTCTTCTTCTCGTGAAGTATTAGGCAGCGATTCAATAGATATCTTGAGAGAAGGGATTTTGCATTCAATTGAAAGGGTAGCTTCTAGACCATAAACAAGCTGGAATGGAGTGAATCTAGTTGCATCCTTCAGCGAGGTTCAGCAAGCCAAGAGAGCTGAAAAGAAGATGATATTCTAGTTGGACTTGTGCATCCCAATCATATGCTAAAGCATAGTGACTAGAACGTTGTTCATGACTTCAACCTAGCCATTGGCCCGAGGATAGTATGATGTTGAGTTTTCATGATGCAGACCCAACTTGGATGTCAACTCAACCATCATTTAATGACGAAAATGAGAACCATGATTAATAGCAATGGCTTGAGGTACACCAAACCTGGTAACGACATGATTAAACAGAAATTGTGTGGTTTTATCACCATTAGCTATGAGTGTAGGCATTGCTTCAACCCATTTAGTGAAGTAGTCAATGGAAACGATAATATAAGCATTCCCCCCAGCTGAGTGAGGGCTACACGTCATAAAATCAATGCCCCAATTCAAAAAGGGACCAACAGGAATGACAGGATGGAGGTGTGTGGGTGGCGTGTTCATCTTGCACTGGTAAATCTAGAAATCGTGAAACTTGCAGAGAGAAAAAATGCAGTCTTTAAATATAGTAGGCCAGAAACATCCAACATAAACAATCTTCTGTGAAGTAGCATATCCAGACATGTGACCACCACAGGCACCAGAGTGGCAATCATTGAGGACTTTTTCATCCTCCTTAAGAGTTAAACACCGACAGAGAAAAGAATCAGCTTCGATGCAGTAGAGAGTATCATTGATTATGAAATAAGGTTGGGAATGATGGTGGATGCATTGACGATCATCCTTCATCAAATAATATTGGAAAGTAGAATTTTTAAGATATACGATGATATCACTGTACCAAGGATTAAAGGTGCTAATGAGAAAAATGGTGTCCTTTGGAATGTATTCCTCGGAACTAGATGGAGCAGAATCAGAAGGGAGAGAGAAAATCAAATCGGCAAAAGCCAATGATTTCTTCGATTTGGCCGTAGTAAAGTCCAAATAAAACTCTTGGAGGATAAAAATCCACTTTGAGTATTTCCTCCCCAGGAATTGACAAGTCAATATGCAGGTCATAGGGTTGAAATCAGAAGTCACAGTTACTATCTGCAGTAGAATGTAATGGTGAAAAAATTGGACAGCTTGAACAACAACCGACGCTAATTTCTCGACATGTGTGTAACATTTTTTGGTATTGAGAATATTGCAGCTCAAATAATAAATGATGTGTTCATCACCATCATCGTCGTGTTGCACCAGAACCATGGAAATAGTGCTAAATGTGACAACCAAATAGAGGGATTAGTCACCATGATAATTGCTAAGATGCAATAGAGGAGAATTGATAAGCAATGTCTTTAGTGCATCGAAGGATTTTTTGGCAATATCATCCCAAAGGAATGAGACACCTTGCTTAAGTAATCATGTGAAGCCTTTTGCTACTTCAGCATAATTCGGTATAAAATGGCACAGGAAACTAGCTTTCCTTTGTAGATTCTGCAGCTGATGTAAAGAGGAAGGGGAGGGGAGATTGAAGATAGCTTAGACCTTGAGGGGATCGAGACGAATTACATCGTTAGAGATGAAAAAACCTAAGAATCTACCAGAATAAATGCAGAAGGCACACTTATGGGGATTGAGCCAAATGTTATAGCGTCTACGACGATGATATATTTGACGAAGATGATCTGGGTGGTCTTTGCGCTTAGCAAAATGAGCCGGAAGGTCATCCAAGTAAGGTTGAATGATGCGCTTTATATCATTGAAAGTGCATGACATTTATCTTTGAAATGTAGCCCCAACATTCTTAAGACCAAAAGGGAGCTTCTTATAGGCAAAGGTACCCCAAGCATAGACAAAGGCGGTCTTATGTTGATCGGCCGGAAGAATATTGATCTAGTTGTACCCATAAAACCCATCCATAAGGGAAAATATCTCACTCCCAGCACATTTGCCAATGATCTAGTAAATAAAAGGAGTGGGATAGTTATCCTTAGGGCAAGCATGATTGATATCCCAGTAATATACAAAAACACAAATAGTACCCTATTTTTTATCCACAGGAACAATTTTAGAAACCCATTCTGTCAAGGGAATCAGATAAATGAAGGTAGCTTTAAGAATTTTTTCAACTTCTCCCTTAATGGCGGCTACCTTTTTAGGGTGTACAGGATGAAGATGTTGATAAACAGGCTTTGCGCCAAGATAAGTAGGAATCTCATGCACAAGTATACTCGGATCGATGTTGGGAATTTATTCATAAGATCAAGTGAAAACTTATGAAAACTCACGGAAGAGACTAGTATAGAAGTTGATCTCATCAAGAGAATAGGTCACCCCAATTTGGATGTTCTCGACAACCCACAATTTGATGGAGATTTTGATAAGAATCATTTGTGTGATGTTTCTTAGGTTGCCTTCTACAAAGACTTTGTGTGTCAATATGGGCGTTTGAAGCCGATCAGAAGGAACTTGGGAAGTGAACTTCTAAAGATAGGTAGACATGGCCCCAAGACCAAGCATGAAAGAGTAATGATGATGACTATTGTCCCAAGGAGGATCCTCAAGAGACATAGTTTCCACGATGGCCTCATAAGTGAGAAATATCGCATTTAAGGGATCGAGTGAATCTAAAGTGTCGAGCTAAGGTGATTGAGAATACGTGTCAAGAGATATACTTAGAGGAGAATTATCAGAGGGAGGAGGAGCCAAATTCGAAATAAGTTCACAATAATCCATTTCTATTGGGCTTAACGACATCGCGTCACCAAACGAATCAATCTTCTCATGCGAAGGGATGATCCACGAATCAGAAGACCTGGAGATCATGTTGACCTTAGCAGTGTTGGGTGGAGGAAGAGAAAAAATACCCATGAGGGCAGGATCTTTGAAAAGACCCGGTCATATGCTCTCATAAGGCATCAAAATATGATTTACATGTGGAATGTTTCTCTCGGAAGATGTGGAAGTGAAAAAGGACAACTGATCGACAATGATGATCTTTCCTTCGTGCGGAAATCGAAGAACACAAAAGAGAGTGGACGGGACACAAATCATGGCATGAGTCCAACTGTGACCGAGGAGAGGTTTGCAATTGAGCTTGGCGTCAACAACTTCAACCTCAATGTTAATCGTTTTCCCTTCTAATGTGAAAGGTAAACTAGCGAGAACACCAAGAGGGAGAGATTCCCTTCCGTCAAAAGCTTCTAAAGAGTTTGGATATTGATTAAGGGCTGGAGAAACAATGGCTTTCCTGAAAGCAGAAGACATGATGCACGTAGATGCACCCTCATCCATGATCGCTCGGTGTATATTCTTTCCATTAATCCCAACTTGAATGATAAGTGCAAGCTGGTGAGGGAGACACAAGACAAAATTTTCCAATTTGAAACTGATAAGGCTAGAATCGGTGGGGTGAATCACTCTGATGGCAGATAAAAAAGCCTTTCTTTACGACAGACAACTCTGAAGTACTTCTAATGCAGACATAGCAAAGGGCGCCTGAGCCAAATCCTCAACAATATTGTAATGTTGAGCGACACGGGCGTTGTGGTTGTAGGCATTAGAGGAATTTTGAGGTCTAAAATGGGCCTCCTAAGAAAAATGTACAACAAAAATAAAATTTATAGAACGAATAGTATTCAAGATGACACTGTCAACCATAGGGGATGATTCACCATTTTTTAAGTAAAAGGGTAAAAATATTAAAATAAAATAAAATAATAAAACTACTTTTTCAACTCGTATTTTCAACTTATCTGCCAAAGTATTTACTCAAATTTTGAGCAGGAATACTTTTTGGATGAAAAATTTAATTCATTATGCAAGGAGTACCCATGTTGCATACTTTCATTGGACCCTGCTGCGCAAAAAATGAGAAATACTTGAAAAAACATGATTGCAATAATGTTTTTCATGTATTTCTCATTTTTCTTGTAGCAGAGTCCATCGAAAGCATGCAACATGCATACTACTTCAATGAGGAATTACTTTTTGCATCCAATGAGTATTCCTGCACAAAATTTGAGTAAAAACTTTGGGAGATAAGTTGAAAATATGAGTTGAAAAAGTAGTTTTTTCTTTTTTCCTTCTAAAATTTGATGATGTCATCAAATATTAATTTATTTTTCCACTATTTCTTTATAATTTGCTAACGAGGCCCATTTTAGACCTTAAAACTCCCCTAATGGAGACTTTTGGAGTACACCTTTAGAAGGCAGTTGTACAATGGGCTCAGTACTAGGCCTTTCGATATGAAGAGAGCCAGAACCAGGCAGGGGAGTAGGACCATCAGTGATTTCCTTCCCTGTTGCCTGATGTGGTTTGGTATACTCTTTCGATCAAGTAGAAATAGAGACGGGTGTAGGACCATTCATCATTAAAACCTGAGAGCCAAATGGGGTGGAGGACTAAGGTTGCTCCACCATCTAAATTTGCTGTGATGGGAATGGTTCTTTAAGAACAACCAGAGTGCCTTGAGTGCCCTTAAGAAGTTGACTCACCTTGGCCCATCATGGATAGTCCTTGGTGTAATTCTCTTGGTCCCAAATCAGAAAATGATAGTTCAGTTTTCATTTAGAACCATCATCAATACTAGGTTTCAAAGAATCATGTTTCGAGGTATCAGCTTTGGCCTTACCTTTACCATTCTTCTTACCCTTCGAATTTTTATCTGCCAGATTGGAATGGATGACATTTACTTCTACGATTTACCAAAATTTGGAGGTGGCTGAGAAGCAGTATTAGTCGAAGGAGTAGATTTTTTCTTCGTAGGATTTGGAGAAGACTTTCGAGAAGTTTGGGACACAGAACCAATGATACCTTCGACAGATGGTGTCATTGGTGCTTTAGTAGTTCCATGTCGCGAAGCATCAGGCAAGAGTTCATACAATGAGCCGGATTGAGAGTACACAAGAACAAGGTACTGGGCACGCGCAATATCTTGTTCCTCAATGACACATTCCCCCATAGCGATGTCCTTAGCAATCAGACCGATAAAAGAGGTAGTGAACCAATCAGTTAGAAGTTGATCAAGAATCACAAACTTGATCAAACAATGATACCACCTGCACTCATGAATATGATCAGAGATGTGAGTAGCTCGATCCTGTTTTTAGTATGTGAGAAGGTGCATCCCAGTTTCATAGCAAACTAGTAACTATAAGTGTGCGAGAAATGGCATAGCAAGAGAGTTGAAATATTGAAAGATGTTATGGGAGAGTTCAATGTACCACTTTGCAGCAACACCAGTGAGAGTCCTTTGAAAAAGATGTAGCCAAATTGAATCGTCAACCCAAGAGTTAGAGGAGCACCAGAGATGGTAAGTCATAGCATGCACTTGGGGGTCTTCTTCAGGCTTGCCGTCAAATTTGGGACAATCGCCCGAGATTTTAGTTGGAACTGGAGGCCAATATGGATTATAAAGGATAGGGTCATTGGTCAAATTTGACACATCAGGTAGTTTCAGCGTAGAGAGAAAAGGCAATTGCGAATTGAAGGGCATTGCAGGCCTTTGATAGAAACGAGCATTGGGATTCCAACTAGGTTGGCATAAATTCTGCCCCCATACGTTCTGTCCAGGAGGATTTTTCCATAGGGGTTATAAGCCTGATAATTCTACCCATACACCGGTCGAGGACCAAGATATTGATTCTAAGTGAACCTCCGAGGTCATGTCCGAGCAACATATGGATTTTTTTGTGGAATGTAAGCGTGGACTTGGAGTCACATTATATACCACCCGAGATTGACCTTGAGAATATAAGGAAGGCGTTGGGGCCCGTTGGCATGACTACCTAAGATTTACTCGAGGAATGTGTTGTGCGTTCCCAGGGAACATCGTATACCGACCGAGATTGACCTTATACTGTAAGTGTTGAGCCCCAAAGATGCCCTTTTCTTTCACCAAATTTCACTTCATTTCCTTTGTCATTTATCAATTATAGGCTTAAAAGATCAATAGGATTGATTAAAGTCACTTTAAGAATGCATACAATGACTGACTTGCTATACTTTTATGGTTTTGTTGTCGTAGTGATTTTTTACTAGACTTAGCTACAGAATGCAGCCATTCTGTAGCTAGTCGCATATTCCGCAGCTATCTTTATGTTCACACAGGTTACAGGTGTCACTTAAAGGAAAAATGCATATGGTTGAATTCCAAAACTCACCTACATCATTCCTTGCCCTCTACGAAGTCTGAGCAAAAATCTGCAAGTGGTTATGCACGTGGAGGAAACCAAAACTAAGAAGTAGACTTCTACCAGGACAAGGACTCTACAGGTGTCTTCAGAAAAGTACGAGGCCTCAACAGGAGTTATAATTCGATTTTGATTGAAAAAGACACCTATCCCTATTTCTCCTCAATGACAGTTATGTATTTTGTTTATAAAAATAACTTGGTGAACCGAGAGACAGTTAGCTAGTTGATGTTTTGTTTTTAAGTTGTCCAAGACTGTAATACTATGTTTTTGAAGCATTTTCCTTTAATGAAATAAGTACAACTTTAATACATGATCTGAAGCAATCTTGAGGAGATTCGTGTGCCAATCCGATGGTAGAGGGCCCCTACTGTCCGAAAGGCTTTGTGCATATTTTTTAGATAAGTAACTTTAGCTCTGTTTCGTTCTTAATTTAGGCAGTTTTTTGAACTTCAATTTTTATGCTTACTTACATCGAATAGTGCAGTCAATCTTGTTCTCATGAATTGTTCCAAAATATCACTAACACTGAATGAGATAGAGCTGTAGTATTTCGAAGGCTAATTGCGTATTAGTTCAGTTTTGTTCATTGCATTTCAAGTTTTATTAGCTAGTTGTATTCTAGTTCTGTTAAATTCGACTTAAAGGCCTTCATTATTTACAAACTTCTCTTGTTCTTAGTCTCTTCTAACACATTATTATCATATGGACAAGAATTAGTAATATCATTTTGAGGTCTTGACTGTTTTGCAATTTCTCATAATTTTACAAACAACCTTTTTCCAAAGCTATGCCAAGAGATCTCTAACCCTTGAATGAGGCTTAATAGTAACATTTTGAGTTGCAGAATGAGTTGATTTTAGTGTCATAAGCTAAATTAGCATAGAGTTCCTTACTATGCTGCAGATAATCTTTTCTCAACGTGTTCCAACAAATTTCTAACCATGGATGAGATTTTCTCTATGATATTGTAAGTTGTTGTTTACTTAAAAGAACCTCATTGCATCAAACTTATCCTTTTCTCAAGTTTTTCCAAAATACCTCTAATGAAATGAACTGGATTGAGTTAATGTTATGAGTTAATTTCCTTGTCAAGCTTTGCAATTGGTGAATTAACATTTTCTGTTCTTAGGTGCCATACATAGTTTAGAGTAGATTTTGCTCTGTTTTAGTGTGACCAATAACTTCTCTTTGCCAACAATTTAGTTCTTTTCCTCTTAGCACAAAAACACAAAACCAAAAACACTAGAAAAACACTAAACACAACGAAGTAGGAAGAAGATACCTAGGCACATATAGTGCACTTCACTTCAACAGTTTATTAGCCCTGGTTGACAATTTATGTCATCAATTTAGGAACACTAAGTTGGCTGTGACAAAGAAGTAGTGCCCTATACGTGCAGTCGCCTTCGGTGTAGGTTGACTCCCGTACGTCGTGGTCGAATAAAGCCGCCCTTGGGGTACATGTTGGCTTGGTTGTTGGGATTAGAGAGGTTGCCCCACAAAGGCAAAGTTGGCCCGCATGCCGAAAGCCACCGCGCTTTTCCCTTGTGGAAGAGGTTGGCTAGATGGTTTGGATGATCCAGGTTGCCCTTAAATTCTAGGTTGAACCAACTGAGCAGTAGAGGGTTGACCTTGTTGTACAAAAGCCAGGCCTTGCTGAACGTAAGGCTAGTGTTGTTGTAGAAAAGGTTTTCCCTATGATGGATAGATTTTCCCCTGGAGAACATAAGGTGCTCCCTATTGAACATAAGGTTGACGAGTAGGACCATAGGGTTTTCCTTGTTGGATCGAAGGTTGTCCCTGGAAGGGTTGTCCTTGTGGACCATAGGGTTGCCCCTGTTGGACCGAAGGTTGTCCCTGAAAGGGTCATCCTTGCGGACCATAGGGTTGTCTTGATAGGTATGTAAATTGGTTGGGGTTAATCGGAGGCAAATAGACAGGGTTTCTGTACTCATCATAATGATGTGGAGGATTAAGAGGAGCTTGCAACTGCTGAGAACCCTCAGGGGTGTAATTCTGATGCTGAATGGCCAACATGTACTGATCATACATCATACCTTTAGGAATTAGATTATAAGAGATGGGTGCACTATCAGTAGGTTGGATTCCCAAAAATGTGAGGCTGTGATCCACCAATGGCGGGCCCAACGGGTATCGTGGAAGTGATAGGAATCGACCAACGAAGAACAAAATATGGCGGTAATGACTGAAACACACTAACATATGACATGGATGAAGCCACACAGATAGTGGGTTGGGTTGGGACAGACGTAATGGTTGTCGACATCATGGGAGTCGAAGGTGATGCACCCGATACTGTTACAAAGAACCTTTCAGAAGGAGCATATGTACTTGTCTAGATTGCATTCTAATACAATGGTGTAGCACCAGAAACAATCTGACTCAACAAATGATAACCAGGTGGGAGACAAGATGGTTGACCTGAGACATAAGGAAAATTCTCCGGAGGGAGCTAATATTCTCTTGTAGAAACATAAAGCTCTTCACTACTAATGGGACTTGAATGATCCATGTCAGATGAAGCCATGTTATCGTCAAAAAGGTGATGAGCAGTGGCAAGTAAAGATGGTTCCAAAGTTAGAAGAGGATACTCTTCTTCATTTCCAAAGCTAGCACAAGCATCCCGAGGTTGCCAATTGATATCAAATGGGTCCTCAAGAGGAGATCGGGTAGCAAGAGGTAAGATACTGAGAACAATAGAATTCCAGTAATTGATAGGCTCGGGGCCGAGGTGCTCCCGTAGAAACTTCAGGAGAAGGATCTCCACTAGGAGGTAATGAAAAGGATGATGACACTGGTGGTTCCACCACTGTGACTTTGTCTCAAAAATAGGAGAGAACCAATATCACCAATTCAAGGCTTCAAGATCAAATACTAAGGAATTAATAAGAATAGGCCAAGAAAATATCTTCAATAGGCGTGTGATCGTAGGAAATCGATTTTATGACACTGAAACAAAACTCTACCTTTTCATATTTTAAGAGTCAAGAAAAAGGCAAAAGGTGACTCTAGTCACTTTTAGGTTGAATGAGCATGAAAGGTCAATTGCTCGATGATATTTTCAATTTTGGAGAGTCATGAAAAGACCAAAAATACTACTCAGGAAATCTAACCAACAGCGTGTACCAAGCTTCCGTGAATTGAAATATACACCTTGGTGATCAAATGAAAGATAAATGACCAAGGACTTAATGTACGTGCAGGTATTCTCCCCGAATGTTGCATTTGGTGTGTGATGGTTACAGCGTGGCAGACTTGGCTTTCTATGGACAAAGGATTGCAACCTATGAGGGTCTACCTTTATATACTGATGATACGCGAAGAACAAGTCTGTGCCAATGCTATCTACTTCCAGATGGCGAATGACAATTACTCAATTTAACGATGCCGAAACACGTGACTAGCCTAGACCTCTAAATGTGAGTATTAGGTTTCAATGCTTCCTTAGGTTGATTGAATTCATTTTAAAGTTGATCTTGAATTAATGTTGCAGTTTTAAGGCATTACTGAAAAGAAATCTTAAATCCTTAATGCACAACTACATGTGAAATAAAATGACTCCAATTCGATGAATAACTAGCTAAGATAGGGATAGTGATTCATAACGAAGCAGCAATAAATCGAGTACAAGAATAAATTTTCTTAATGCATCTAAGACAAACAAAGAAGAAAACTAAAAGATCTTTCCTTGTTCACTAAAAGCTACTAATGAAATAGAACATTTTTCATTTTCAAACCAAGAGAAATAATGCAAATTATATCCTTTTAGATGAATGAAAAGAAAAATGCACTACTACACTACAAGACAAAATAGACACTAGTTTTGAGAAATTTAAATGAGACGATCTAAAGCAAGGAGATGAATCTAACACACACATCAAACACTCAAAACAGAGACACATTCCTTCAAGAAAAAAAGGGCTTACAAACTGATTCAGTGAGCAAGGTAATCTATGCTCAGGGTGACAGATGGAGAGCTAAACGAACACCAACATGACCATTCAATGATCCAATGACACGTAGAACTAAAAGAAAAGCTAAAAAAATCAATCAAAAAGATGAAAGGATAAAAATCAAACTGAATCAAACTCAACTCAGAAGGTTCAGTGAGGAGGTAGTCGAACAAGAGGCATAAGACACCTAGAAACCCTAGGATGACAAAATTCACTGATCAGATGAGGGGAAAATAGCTGAGAAGAATGAGACAAGAGATTCAAAGAAATTCCAGTGGAATAATTGAAAGATAAAAATCCAACCTAAAGGAAAGACACACTGACAAAACTTAGGGAAAAGGGAAAAATTTTAACCTACAGGATTCATTGTGTCTATCAAGCTATAATACGCACTAAATAGAGGATGGTTAGCCTGTGACAAAGGCAACAAGCGCTAATCAGTGCAACTATTCAAGAAACAACAATGCTGAGCCAAAAAAATATGGAAAAGACAGAAAGCCACTGAGCAGAGGTCAGACTTGACACTCTGAGACTAAATGGGATGGTGATAAACATGCAAACAAACATAACAAAGTAGAAAAGCAATAATATGACCAAAGCCAAACAGACAATAAAAAAACTAGACGAATAATGAGAGACGAAAAACACACTAATCCCCAGTGAAGTCGCCAACTTGTTGAGCAGGTAAATCCCCTATGCAGACAGAGGCGATCCATCTAGCCCTAGGGTGGGTCGAGAAACAACAGAACAAACTGGGCTTTAAGACTCCTAGCTTATAAATGAAAACGATTTGGGATAGATGACCTGCCTTGGTCCAACACTTTTGTTATAGTTTGCAGCAGCGATCCGCTGATATTTGTCTTCAAACGTCATGTTCCTTCAATGATAATTTACATGTACCTACAAAGGGATCAAGTGAATGGTGACAGCATACAGGAACATATTTTCATTTAAAGCTATTCGATTGCTCAAGGAGAATCAAACATTTTTCATATCATCAAACACAAAATTGGAACCAAAAAACTAGTCATGTATTAATGATAGAGAAAATAATTTTACAACCTTAATGCCTTGACATTGCAGCCTCATTCGATAGTTTCAGTTAAGTGTGTCTCAAGAATTCGTTGGGGATCATACTTGGTGAGGCAATGGGCCTAAACTCTCTCTCGACAATGGATTCCTCTCTACCTTATTCTTCACACCAGCTATAGTAAGGACTGTTTAGCTAGCTAAAACTATGTGAGAAGTAAGTATTTATAGGAGAGGAGGAGGAGGTTTGGGATCCCTCATAAGATGCGAGAGAGTCCTTATCGCATTGGGGAGTTTCACAATTGTAGGAAACAAGAAGCCAGAGGGAGGACTTCGACGTTATTCAGTCGAACAAACCATGATGCCTTTGCTCACGAAGTGGTTAGGCATGGAAAATCATTTCTATTTAAAAAAAAATTCTAAGAACAGCTTGGTGCAGGTGCCTCACTGAGATAGAGTGGTAATGGGCACGAGGCCCAGTGTTAATTTCTCTATTGGTGAGAGGCCATAACTGCCTACCAGCACTGACCAAAAATCATATATTTTTTATAGTCTTCTTGAGGAATGATCAATAGAGGAAATGTTCTTGACATGCCAAGGGATGAGATGACACTTTTTGCAAGGTATGACAATACATAGAAGTCACTAAAATGGTCTTCCAATATTCGAGATGGGGACTGCAGGGACGGTGAAAAAATACTGTGTAACACCCTCCTCTTGCCCCCCCGCCCCGGAAGAGAGACCAATTCCTCCAAAGTGTAGACAACCTCTTGTATAACTAGGAATAGCTTATTTAAGTCTGCTTTCCCTCAGCATGTTTCTATAACTGCGTCCAATTAATTTGGGATGTTGTCTTTCCTTATCCTAGGCTTTACTTTTGTTTTTCCACAAAAGCTTTTTAAAACTAGATTTTTCCTCTGTCTAGTTTTCTTTCACCTCTTCTCAGTAATTTTCCACTTTGTCGAGGTATCTATAAGATTCTTATCTCCCATCTAGTATTTTTATTTTATTTTATTTTTTTCTCCAAGGATTTCTGGAGAATTTTGGGAAAGTCTTACGATTTTATTCCATCCTCATGGATTTGAAATCCTGGTCTCCAATTTACTCTAGTCTTTGCACAATAATTAAATTCGACATTTATTTAATTCAAAAATAATATGCCCACATATAGTTTTCCTTTAGGTCCACTTAACCTTTATGATTCTCCTCTGTCTAAATAAAAGTAGAAAAATAGAGAAATAAAAGTAGAAAAATAGAGATATTATCACAGTGAAGGCAAATGAAAATACTGACATAGTTTTCAAAGGATGCCCAAAGGTATTTGTGTTGGCCTTTTTTGCTATCAGAATTATGGGGACATTGTCATATGCTTTGCCTTATTCCTCGCTGATGTTCAAGGTACTGAGTCAGATGCACTTCTTAATTCTGCTATCACTAATTTATGTTTTAATAGAAAATAAATGCACTTGATTTCTCAGTTTGACGCTTTGCTATAATTTCAAATTTGAATAAGCTTACTTTGAATCATCTAACATCTTATGGTTTTACTATTTATTTAACTGTACTAATAATTTTTTTAAATAAGAATGGACTATTTTTAAGATTTCTTTTTTCCTGTTCAAAAATTTAAAATTTGTTTAAAGGATCACATATCTTCCATATCATTAATAATGTGGTATAAAGACTAACATATATTTCAATATCAGCAATATATGTGTTTCATATTTTCCACACCAACATGGCCTCCTTAATGTGTTTAATGATTTCTCTCTATTTCGTTTTGAGTCTAACAGGCTGCTCCTCCTTTTTAAAGAGTATTACCAATATTATTCAATAACACGATTCAATTCTGGTAAATTTCATAGTTACTAAATTCGCTTGTATTGAACAAAAAAAAAAATACAAGAATTTGGAAATTCTATTCGTATATTGAATATTTCAAGAAAAATTTGATTTGGTTAGCACATATGCAGAGTATTGTCTACCTAAAGG
>JAXQQM020059749.1:0-448508 GCA_034641835.2 Pinus albicaulis
ACATGCCTTTGAACTGTATTAAAATGAGGTTTAGGGCCTATTTAAATTTGAGAATTAATGGAAAACCCTAAACATACAAAAACATAACCCTAGGAAATGAAGTGCCAAAACTGTGGGCCCTGGTGGGGTAAATTGGTACATCAACTTCTCGGGGTCGTAACTTTGGCATACGATCTCCGTTTAATATGCACGATACCTCCTTAGAAATATATATCTAAGGAATAAAAATTTCGATTGAAATTTTAAATCAAATAATTACATTTTCCCATTTTCCAAAAAGACGTCGTTTAGGGACTCAAAATGGCTTCAGAAGTTCAGGACCCGAAAATATGCCAAAAATAGTAAACTGTGCTACAATTAAGGAAACTGAAAATCTGAAAGAAATAATGGCGGCGATCCAAGTGGAATAGGTGGGTGGCCACCAATATCCACCTGGATCAATTATTTGGGCGCTTAGGTTGGAATCCTGCAGGTTGCATGTTCAATCCACCATTATCGATGGTGGTTACATTGTTATTGGAATAGTTTTTTTTTTTTTAATACAAGGCCGAAGCCCCCTATGAATGTCGCACCTGGTCATATGGCCACATGGGAATGAGGGGTGTGAGCCATAGGCCATCCGCTCTCTAGCCCAATTGGTTGGGAACTTAGATTGAAATCCCACAAGTTGTGGGTTCAATCCACTATTATCAGCAGTGGTTACATTGATTTTGGCATAAAAATATATATATATTTTTTAAATACAAGGCCGAATCCCCCTCCGAATGTCACTCCTGGTCGTATGGCCACATGGGACCGAGGGGCGTGAGCCATAGGCCGCACGATATCCTTGACCCTGCTCCCATATTTTTTCATGGCATATGCCTTGGGCTTTGGGTGCAGGTAGGGTGCCCTGCACCCCACCCCCATGTTCTTCACCTATGGTCATGTGTCATACCAAAAACTAAGGGTCAGGATGGTCAAGTGTTCCCACCAACCCTCCCATTCCTCCAACCTCTCCATCATTGCACTTTAAATAAAATGATGATATCCATAGTTAATCAGCACCACCCGTTGCCAATTGGTTCGATAGTTCGTTGTTTAGTTGGAGGTCATGGGGTTGAACCCCATAGATCCTATCAGGCACCATAAAAAAAATTTGGTGCCATTCATGAGGCCACATGGCAGCCTCTCATTGGTCCACATGGTGTCCTTTGATTGGCCCAGTTAGTGGCCTGGGATTGGCCCAAATTCAAATTCAATCTACCAATAAACCATCACCACTTTTCCTCACTGTATTGGCCCATGTGCCAATCCGTATAGCCCAGTCACCCTACTGACGTCAGCTTACAGTTTGCCATGTCAACATACTGACTGCATAGTCAACCCTACACTTTGAATTTTTTGTTGTTTTCCAAAAACTTTAGAATGGAATAACTTCCTCATACGATGTCAAATTGAGGCGATTCAAGAGTCATTGGATTCAAAACCATGAGATGTACGATTGACACTAGTTTCAAGATATTTTGAGCACTTTCACCTTTCAGCATATTTTCCACATTCATAACAGAATAAATTTTCATGTAAGTTGAAAAATCTAATCTGAAATCATTGTTACCAATATTATCCAAGATTTTGAAAGGACCATATGTGATTGGCTTGAGGTTTTTACCTTCACCTTGTAATCTTTTCTTGTTGACCTACAACCAAACTTGATCTCCCACTTGGAGTTCATGATCAACTCGATGCTTATCATGTCTTGCTTTATACTTAGCTTGACTTTTCTTTAGTTTTTCTTGTACCCTTTGATGCACTAATTGAAGTTTTTCAATGAAATTCTTGGAATTTTCCACATAACTATGTCCATTTACTACAATATCTTTACCAAATATGAAATCCAAAGATACTTTGGAAAATAACCCCAACAAGATTCAAATGGAGATACTTATTTAGATGAATTCTTGGTATGATTGTAGGCATGTTGGATGTAATGAAAATTCTCATCCCAAAGTTTATGATGTTTACCACAATTTCCTCTTACGATATGCACTATTTCTCTGTTCACTACTTCTATTTGGTCGTTTGTTTGTGGATGAAATGTTGTGCTCTTCTTCAATTTGGTGTCCATGAGTTCTCATAAACTTGACGTAAAACTTCCCGATAAATCAATAATATCGGTTAGAAATAATCGAAGTAGGTAACCTAAAATAACCCATACATTTTGGAAGAACATATTTGCAGTTTTATTAGTTGTAACATGTTTCTTACGAGGAATCAACACACATATTTTGCTAAAAAAGTCCACTAAAACATATAAATAATCATGAAATCTCCTAGAAATTGGTAGTCCCCCCAAAAAATCCATAGAAATACTTTCCCAAGGACAAGAAGGGATAGGAAATGGAGTGTACAAACCCAATTTCATATTGCTTAGCTTGCTAGTAGCACACATAGAACATCATTTTACATATATTGCTACATTTTCATTCATATTGGACTCCTTCGGGAGAATGTTATATTTATGATACATTCGCATATGTTCGAATATGCTGCTAGATGCAATATGTAATTTTTCTTGACTTAATGAAAAATTATGAATTTTTCCGAGGAAAAAAAAAAAGTCGTAAATCGTATATATGTAATACAATTTATGCGGTTGAAATTATTTATAGTTGCACATGATATTATTTAGTATTTAAATTATCATATGTAACATTGTTTTTTTATATTATATAGACATCCACATTCTATGAAATATATATATATATATATATATATATATATATAGTCGCAAAATCATACTAATTAATTTATGTTGATTGATAGTGAACACATAAAATCAATCTAAAACGACTAAATTATTAATCTATATAATGAATATGAAACTGCTAGAAAAATATAAATGACTACAGAAAATGATAAATTTGTGATATATATATGTCTATTAGTAGAAAATTTATAGTATCTTATAACACAACCAAAATTTAGTAATTTTTCTTTGGTCATTAATTGGTTTCAAACAATGACTAAAGTTTGCATATATATGACTATTAGTAGCTAATTTACAGTATCTTATAACACGACCAACTTTTTGGTCATATTTATTTGGTCATTAATTGGTTTTCTCAGGTGATCATATAGTAATATATTTTGTTGTATATTTGTTCATTAATTATGGCAATTAATGACTCAGAATCAACGACTAAATTTATGACTAAATATACTACTAGACAATAAAATTGATAGAACCAATTAATGGCTAAGCTAAAAATGACTAAAAGTTGTTCGCATTATAAGATACTGTAAATTAGATACTATTCGTCACCGATCGAAAAATATTCATATATATGCAAAATTTAGTCATTTTTTAGTAACTAATTAGTCATTTTGTACTAGTGCATCAACCATGTAATTAAGGGATTGGACAACAAACCACTACATTTTAAGATATATATAAAAATTTGAGAGGATGTAATAGTCTCTTTTCATTTTTTATATTACATCCTATTTTTAGAGGAGTTTGTACACCAACTTGAGTCAAATACAATGATTAAAGGTAGGACTAAGTGTGTCTCTAGATTGCGACCCAAACATGTGGTTTTAATGAAATAGCCTATGAATTTCATATAAAGTATATGTTTGGATGACATGTTTAAGTTAGAAAATATAATTCCCACTACTGTCTTAGGTGTTATGCTTTCTATGTAAAGGAGTCTGTCCCCATTCTTTAATTAGGAGTTTTTTAGATTTAGAATAGTGTGTGGTTGAGATATTCTCTCAACCTAGTGATTGCGTGTCCAAGATAGTATGTTTATCTTGAGATGTCAGTTAATATATTTATATGTAACATTATTTGATTAATATAGATGTGTGATCAATAAAATTAAGGGTTTGTTGATTAAAATATAATTGGAATTTATGTAAACTTGTTAATAATTCTATATGAATATTATTATGTTATGCAAAAAAAATATACATAACAAACTAATTATTATAATGTACAAATTTATATATGGTAATTTTTGAATCTCCAAAATGTCATGCAATTCTACCCATATTTCCGTCATTTCACCCACATTATGTAGCTCATCCCTCATTCCATAGCTACATAACCCTACATTAAGTAACCATTTTCATGATCATATGGGTTTACCATTATATTTTCAAAAGTCATTTATTTTAAGTATTTTAAGTGAATTTGTGGTTAAATATTATAAAATTAACATGTTTTCATATATACATAAAAGTGGTATAAGTATTGTGATATTGTAGCCCACCTGGAGATTATAGAAGGGTCATACTTGGCTTCCTAACTAAAAATTCGAATTTCAAATTCCAACTCATGAGGATTTGTAGAACATTTGAAGAAGATATGGATCATTAAGCTAAGCACATTCAAAGGAGAATAATCATGGATGTTTGATATGTGTCCTTATCAAAGTTATGAGAGAATTTGGAGAGTATTTGTATCATATATTTTTAGGAGATTGGTTGTAACCACATGAGATAAATGTGGATTTAGGAGAGATTTGAGGATTTATAGTTATCTTCAATTTTGGTATAAATAGGAGTGCACCCTTCATACAAAGGGTGGTAAAAATGTAGTAAAAATGGTTAGTTGTTAGAGATTAGAGGTAGCTAGTGGCTAGTTGATAGTTGAATATTCTAAGTTCCATTCAAGATGTTATTTGTAAAGTGAGGAGAGAGAATTCTTGTAATATCTTGTAATCATTTTATGAAATACATACTGCCACTTTTATCTCCAAGATGTGATACTTGTTTAGTGTGTTTTTTGAGGAATGGAGGGCCCCCATCAACCCTAGTTTTCATACCTTTGAACATATTGGTAACATAGTATAGTTTTGTTATTTCATCTCTTTTCAACAAGTGTGTTTTTATTTTATCCAAGTGTGCTTTTACATTCATAAAAGTGTGATTTAATTTCGAGTAGGTGTGAGTGTGATTTCAATTCAACATTTCATTTATGCAAGTGTGAGTATGATTTCAATTCAACATTTCATTTATGCAAGTGTGGTGTGATTTCAATTTTGCAAGAGTGATTTCAATTTCATGTAAGCGCGATTTAATTTATGCAAGTGTGATTTCAATTTATTTATGTTTGATTTGATTTAGTTTTAATTAGATTGATTTAATTTGTTTTTTAATTAGTGTTAATTACATTTAGATTAATATAATATGAAAGATAATCACCTAATACATATATTATAGGTATACCTCGTCAATTTACGAAGCCTTGAGTTAACAATTAAATGACATGGATTTAAATAACCATTAAATCACCCAACATTTTGGCGCTGTTACCAAGGAGGTATACATAGGTGTTTATTTTGAAGTTTAGAAAATTCATTATAGTTGCATTCATTTTTAGATGCATAGTTAAAATCATTTTGCATATTAAAAAAAAAAAGAATATGTGTGTGCAACAGGAATTATCAACCAGTTGGAGAAATTCATAGGAAATTAAGGTTAAAGAATGTTCTTCCTTCTTTACATTTTAATTGTATTATCTAAACAACTTGTTTTTCATGGTTTGATGATTTTTAATGATCAATTCTTCTATTTCCAGTAGAGTAGAGTAGGTAATAAATAAAATCAAGTTTTATTTTATATTTCATGTTGTTTGCAATTTATTTTATTTGGTGGTGCAGTAAAATCCACCCTGCTCACTAATGATTTGCAGGAGGATGTAGAAAGAGAAGGAATAGTTGAGAAAAGAGGAGAACAGATGGAGTTTTGAGAGGCACAATTTGAATTTAGAGATCAAATCCTTGTGTTTTGTCTTTCAATTTTCATATTCCAATTGAATAAAGATATTAAATATTCTAAGTTTTTTCTCTTATTGCAATCCATATGATCTGGAAGATCAGAAAAGAAAATTGAACCAAGTTAGTTTTAAAAAATTTCAATAAAAAATGGAAAAGAAATCTAAATTCGTAATCAAAAGTAAAATTACAGACCTTTAGAACGCTCAAATAGCCAAAATAATGCATCCAATGGATTTGAAACTATCAAAAACCCCTGTTTTGACTCTTTTTGCACCTCATTTCGTTAAAAATTGAGAAAGATATGATTATTTAAAGGTTCTACCCAATTTTGTTGTTAATGAGCCTATAAATCGACCCAAACCCGATCGGTGCACCAAAGAATTGGGAACGGTGAGTGAATTTGTCCTTCCTGAATGGCTGGATAAATTGTAGGACCATTAAGGTAAGCACCTAGGTCCAAAAATCTTGGTCGCGTGGTCGCATGTGGGCCGAAATTTAGGGGCTAATCTTAACCTCCCCAAAAGGGCACACTTTTTAAACTTAAAAGTTAAATTTTTGGTTACATTTCACATCAAACAAAGTAGTGGAGTTGGTAAGTCATTTGGTTAGTGGTTATGAGGTTGCGGTTTCAATTCTCATGAAGACAATTTGACCTTCAACATAGTTTTGGCCACCATGAGGATGCTACGTGGCAACCAATGGTTGGTCCATGTGGCACTTCCTCGTTGGCCCATCTCAACCACCCATTTACCAATAAACAATTGCCACATGTCAACCATGACAACCAATCCAAATATGCCAAGTGTAAACCACTCACTTGTCCATATCACTTCCTAGTCACACCTTTCCATGTCATCACTTGTCCACATCACTACCCAGTCGCACCATGCCATGTCATCACCTATCCATGTCACTGCACAGTCACACCATGCCACATCATCACCTATCCACGTCACTTCCAAATCACCACCTTGGCACGTTATCACCCTTTGGTGCTGCCACGTGGCACTCCTCATCATTTTACCATTTTTCATAAAAACTTCAAATAGCCATAACTTTCTCATAAAACGTTGGATTTCAGTGAAAAAAAGTGCATTGGATTCAAAATGAAAAGATATATGCTTTGTTGTTGGTTTCAAGATAATCCAAGAATTTTTAATTTTGAGCATTTTCTTGATCCATGGGATCATGGACAAGGGTGGAGCGCTAAATAAAAAGGAAAAATACAGTTACAAGCTTAGACCTACATAAAAACCACCACCTAAGTCTAATTTCAGGTTGTAAATTGGAAAGGCAGTACAATGATCCATGTTTTTGGTAGCTACAGAATTGACACAATTCAGTGGCTTAATGAAAATTTGGTTTATGATCTATTTATGAAGCATTAAGTGTATGGAGAAGAGGTCCCAAGTTCGAAATTGATAAGAAACAGGTAAAAGTGCATTTAATCTTTCTTGAATTTGTTTTATTAGTACTATTTCTAAGTTTTTTATTTATATATAAATATGAAGAGAGACTAATCACCTCTCTCGCTCGATAGACTTACATTTTATTGCAGAAAAAAGTGCTAAGTTTTTACAGGTTCCAGGATGATGAAAGAAGAGCACTATATGTACGAGTGCCTTTAAAAAGCCAATTTTCTTTCAAAATAAGAGCATGATATTTTCATGTAAAATCATATCCATTACACCATTTCTACTAAACAAAATACCAATTTTACCAACGCTACTCATTCCAAGTCTGCAATCGATCCATAACTATCCATCTTCCTACTACCAAAAATTCATTTTCCTTCACAATTGTCATACTTTCCTGCATCATTTTCACTCATATTTCCCAAAAATAAAGTCATTCAGGTCCCTTACAAAGCTGAATCACCCCATTTTCGCTGATTCACCCCGTTTTCATTTTCTTTTCTGTCAAATAAATACCACTTCAATGCAAATTTTTCATCCATAGTCCTTAAAAATATTATTATACATTCGTGTTAGATGATTTTGACCCATCGACTCTGACACATCATCTCGGATCAAGACTAGAGATATTTCAAGTGCCTTGAGGCTTGCATGCCTTAAAGGCAACTTCTCTCGCCAATAAAAAGTGGGAATACATCAATGACCCCTATTTGTCGGATCTTCTAGGTGACTCGACTTCGACACGTCTAATGGTACCTAGTAAGATGTACTTAGGCATCTTGACTATCATTGACATTAATGGTGAGTTATAGTCTCGTGTTGGTTAATGGAATTAATTAATGATAGGTAATCCAACAATTTATTTTCTATGTTCGACATTGACACATCCATTCACATAGATAAGAATTATGCAACTAAGTGGGAACAAATGAAGACTACATGATTTCAACAATTTGTAGCAGGACTCAATTCAACATCCATAGCAATAATGATTCCAATCTCATCCTCAATTCATACAACCAAGAGAAAGAAGATGCTTATCAGATCCTTTTACTTCATATTCCATGATCCAACAGTAGTAGACACACTTAGATATACATATCTTGTCCACTTTTCAGGTAAGTGAAAGTATTTTGTTTTCTAATCTTTAATAATGTAATTCCTTAAATTCTAAAATTGTGATTTTGGAAAATCCCTCACCACATTCATATTCCCTTTCTCATTTGCAAGAAAACTGAAAACTCCTTAAGGATGGGGGAAGGGATATTTATATTTAATGCCACATGTCACTTTTCATTTCATCCTAACCAACATATTTTTCCCAATAAACTATTTAGTGCATTTTGATTCCAAAAAGTTTATATGTTTTGCAATGATCAATTGATGAGCACATTAAATGGCTAACATCCACTATGGAATTCTCAATGTTTTCAAGTATTTTGATGCAACAAAAATAAGAGAAGTATTTTTACACAAGAACTAACACTAAAAAAAAAAAATTGGTTGTCACACAAGAACCAATCATAAAAAATATATGATGCAATCAAATGTATTTCAAAGTGCACTTTTCAAAAAGAATAAAATTGTCAAATGATATGATTATGCAAAGTTAAAAGAGAATCAATACAAAGCCAAAGCTCATAAAGTAAGCAAAACATTTCATGAATATTAACTTATGAATAAAGGAATCAATGCAATAGTTGCATGAGGACATGCAACAACTTTAGTTGGGAGGTATATTGATTCTCCAAAATGTCATCCGCTTCTACCCACATTTCCATCATTTTGTTAGGGTCTCGTGATTTGGCAGAATGGAAAGCCAAGTGACAGGGTAACATCAAACCAACTTTGGAGCCCAAGGACCTAGCCTTCCTGGACTCAGAGAGGGCTCTCTCTATTTGTGCAAAGGATGTAAACTTGTTTTCTTTCTATGTATCTGATTTTAGGCTAGTTGTTAAGTATGTTTTGGTTTGTTTTAGGTTTTTGAGGGAGACCTGATCAAAGGATAAATAGATAAAAATATTGTCAGATCAACTGGGTTATGGGTTCGATAAGGTCGAGATTGTCTGAAAGGGTGGACAAGGTATATTACAGGGCCGATTTGGTCGAGGTAAAATGGATCTTTTAGGTGGAGTGAAATGGGATGGACACTAAGTTTGTGAAAGACAAATAATTTTTAAGCAAAAATATTTTTACAGCAAACATCCATGTGGTAGGGCTAACCATTAATCACTATAAACGAAACTCAAACTGATAGATGCATAAAATAAACATTCAGGTGATACATAGAAGTATAAGACCCTCTAACTTCGGAAAAATCACCTTCAGAATTTGGGGAAAAAAAACAAGACAAACAAACAACTCAATCTGTGAAGAGGGAACTCCTAAACATCATATTTGAGCTATTGGGAACTTTTAACTAAGATTGCAGAGCATATGAAAAGGGCAAGATCGAAACAAGACCTCTTTAGTTCAACTAGGACAATCAAATATCCAGAGAAAGGTTTTAGTGATGGGGTTTTAGATAGCTATGAGTAAGCAGGGCACACCATGAATCATACTAGATAGCATACATAATAACCATTAATGGAATTGATAACAAGTTCTTAGGGTATCAAAGAGCAGTTAAGAATTCTTTGACATAACTAAGAAAGAAGAAAAGCATAGAAGTTGTAATGAATTAGGAAACTTGAGGTGTCTCCATGGGCATGTCTCAAATCTATTCTTTACTGACCTATAGCAAAAAAGAAGCATGAAAATATGTATGATAAACTAAGGCAACATAACAGATAAGGAACACTATACCATTCACCAAGCCATGGAAGCCTACAAACAGTCCTCTTCCACCATCCAACACAAACAAGAAATCATCCACATCATGAGACAAAGTATTTCTTCAAAGATTGTAATATCGTGTATTGCTCTATAAAATCAAGTTCAACCTCTTGATACAATGAAATCTCTTGGAATATATAGGCTAAAGAGAAAGAAACTATCCAAGAGCATCTAGAAGGCCATTGGCCTATTGCAAATATCTGATTTTGTCCTTGAGGCTTTGCAAATCCAAAGGCACAAAATATCTTCAAAAATATCTATAAAATTCTAAAAATGCAAATAAAATTGACTTTTCATGACTGAAAATGGCTAAAAAAGGCTTAACGCACATTTGGATGAGCATCTTCAGAAATCTGTCTTTTTTGCCAAAATGCTACAAGAACGTAGCAGCAGACAATTTCCTATCTTGTAGACAACTTTTGAGGGACCTCCTGATGTCGAAACGAGGCCTGTGATGGCTTGTTGGAAAGCCCTAGATGTCTAGTTTCTAGAACTACTTGATTTTGTCCAAAAGGATCCATATAAATATGTAAAAAATGGAACTGAGTGGGAAAACCAGAAAAGTAGCCCTTGCTGATATGTGAGGCAGAAAGTTAAAAAATCATTGTTTTTCGCCTCTTTGGGGGACCAAAACACCTCCTTTTGATCTGAAAATTTGTGAGTAGCTTCCCCCAAATTTATTCCATAAAAAAAATTACTTTCAGGAGCTGAGGATTCTCCTAGCACCCATGGCAGTGCCTTGAACAATGTGCAATTAGGGCCAAAAAACACAAAAAAAAATCATGTCAAAATTTGCTCAATTTTGGCAAGCAAGCCCCTTATGAGTTCTTAGAAGCATGCAAGGAAGATGAGGCCAAGATTTCAATCACAGATATGCCTTTCTCCACTTTTTCTATCAGGTGCCTCTTTCACACAGCTTTGAGCCTTTCTTGAGTAAGTTTGAGCTTTCTTCGGGAAAATTGGTTCAACTTCTTGTAGTGCCCCATCATCTTCCTTTGTAGATCCAATTCTCTGTTAGATTTCTCTAATTTATCCTCCAATTTCTTGTTGGCTCTTTCTAGCCATGATTCTTTATCATTTTCTATTTCTTGGGTGAGCAATTGAGTGAGAGGATAAGATTGAACAAGTGTTGCCTCTTCTTCCTTATTTTTCTCCAAAGCTTTCTTGAGACCCATAGTCCTAGGCCTCTTTCTTATTGGCTGCTCTGCTTCTTTAGTATCATCAAATTCGCCCATCAACTCTTCAAGTTTGACTTGTGCTTTGTAGGCTTCCCTTTGGTATTTGAAAGCCCGGGCCTCATAAACTTCCATTTGACCACTCATTTGTTTGTTTTTCATCTGTAGAACATGTATGAGGTCCTTTGACCTTTCTAGATCAGCTTTTAGGTCATGAATTTGGGCTTCTTTGATTTGCAAAAGAGCCTCAATAATCCTAGCTTCATCATCTCCAACATCATTGTCTATCTCTATGATATCAAACTCCCTTTCCTTTTCATGACTACTCTCTTAATGTTCCTATTTTTCTTTACCCTTGCCTTGGATAGACTTCTTGGTCCTTGTCCTCTTTGGCAATTCAACAATACTCTTCTTAGGCAGTTTGCCTCTACTTCTTAGCGCTCTTGTGACATTGCTAGTCACTGGTGGAGTTATCTTCTTCTTTGCAGATCTAGTATTCCTAGGTTTCACCACTTTTGGAGGAAGAGTCATGGCCCCTTGCTTATTAGAGGCAACTAGCACATGCTCTTGGTTGTGTTGAGAAGAAGAAATAGGAGGTTTCATTACTTGCACTTTCTCAACTTGGTCCTTTATTTGGTCTTGGCTACCCTTAGGACTATTTTGATCTTTTTGCTCCATGTTTCCCCCTTCGGAATGCTCACTGTTTGGTGTTTTCTTGCCATCATCATTTCTTGCTTGAGGGCCGTCTTGTTTCTGATCATTAGTGTCTCTTTGAGGACTGTTATGACCCTCATCATCACTATTTTGGCTGTCACTTTGTTTGCTTTCTTGAGGACTGTCTTGTTCATCTTTGTCACTGCTTTATTCATGACTTTTGTGTTCTTTACCTTCACTATTTTTTCCCTCATCACCTTCATGCTTACTGCTGTGTTGGCTGCCACCATGCTCCTCTTCATGACTACTATGCTCACTATAATTTTGTTCATGCTCACCATTATTTTTAGACTTTTCACTTTGTCCTTCATCATTACTACTTTGCTTCTTGTCACTTTTCCCTTCCTCATCACTACTTTGCTTAGATTTCTCCTTTTCACTCTCAATCATAGGGGATTTTTTCCTTTTAGGAGTGGATTGACTAGAAGAGGGAGAGACATGGTGAGTGGGTGGTGAGGGAGGCGCATGAGATGGGCCATGAGATGAAGAGGCCATAGTAAAATCTGGATGGGAGATGAAAGAGTCCTAAGAAACTCCCTTTTTCTCAATTTGATGGAGGATGATGATATTGATAAGGGAATGATGAAACAAACAAGCTTGTTGTTGAGCGGAGGGCTCCTTTTGGACAGTAGAGGCCATCTTGTCAATGCTTCTGTAGAGGAAGAAAGGTAGGTTCAGCAACTGAGTTCTTGTGAAATGCATAAGAAGCCTGATGTGATAGGCATAAATCTGGGAAAACCTCCCTTCACATGTGAAATACTTCATGATAAATTTCATGAGGGCATAACTTCTCAATAAGTGAGAAAAATGGAAAATAGCTTCGCTGATCATCTGATTCAGATCTAGGTATGCTTGTTTGAACCACTTTTCTCCTATGTAGGGGATCTTAGTTGCTTTGGAGATGGCCCTAGGAGTGAGTTTGAAGTCCAGACCTGCTAGATGGACATGATTTCCTTGCAGCCTCAAGGTGAACAATTGTGTTAAGGGAGGGTAACTGGTGAGCTCCTAGACCTTTTGGAAAAAATCAAGGTAGCCCACCTCATGGAAGTTAAAAAGAACGGAAGGGGATTCATTTACTTCTTGAGTTGTCAAAGGCTCAAACCAATTGTGATATCCACTCCTGCTATCCTTCTTCAGAGGAATTTTTGTTTTCTGATACCCTTCACTGACTTACCAAAACAAGACCTTGAACTGTACTAAAAAATAGACCCCTTCTTTGAGCACTGATTTTCTCTTTAGTTGCAAACAAGTATTGTTTTAGGAAACGAAACTATGCTCTTTCTCTTAATTACTCAAAAATCTTTCAAAGCTTATTATATCGTCGTCCTCCTTTAATCATTGTCCTTCTTTGTTTTTTAAGCAAAGAGGGCACTCTTGAAAACCACTATGTTTTTCCCCTCGAGTAATCTTTGTTTCTCTTTGATGATCTTAGCAAGAAATTTCTTTTTGGATGAAGGTTAGTTTGTTTGTCTCAAACAATATCTTCTCTGTCACTTAGTACAAGTTTTTAATCTGAAATGATGGGTCTCCCTGCTTAAAACTAAGCTCAATTCCTTACTCAACATAAAGGCCCTTTAAACGCTGATTTAGGTCTCCTTATTTAATCAATGTCTGTCTATCTCTTCAGTAAATATGATATTTTTGAAAGCAAACTGTGTTTTCTTAAGGTTGGCATACAAAATTCTATGACCTTGAGAACAGGTCCCTTTCTCTTTAGCATACAATGTTTGGCTCTGTAAAACTGTGCTTATCCTTTTACAAACTCAAAACAACAAATCTCCCTTTAAAACTGCCAATAGGATTTCACTCCTTTATCATTGTTTCTCTGTGGTTAAATAAACATGAAAATCTCAAGAATAATTGTGTTTTTCTTTAAGCCCTATGTTTGGCTTCTTGGTTTGACAAATAGGTCCTTTACAAACTACTAGACTTCTATCCTCCTTTCACTGATCTTCTTCTTTAGAATTTGTGATTTTCAAACATATATTTAAATCAAAACTTCTGGTTAAAACCTATAAATACCTCTTTGTATGTCTTTAGTTGTAGTTGGAGATGAGTTATTTGCTGAAAATTTGACCTTGGCACCTTGGAAACCTTTGGTAAGTTGATACAAATTTCTTTAGTATTGGCCTGGGCAAGAAAAACCCACGTTCAGAAGTGGCCCGGGTGCCGGGCCATTCAGAGGTGGCCTGGGTGGGTCAAAAATGGGTCGTTTGTTTTTAGGAGCAAAGAAGGATTGCCAAAGGTCCCGGTCCACTTTGTGGAGTTTTCTAAGCTAGAATGAGTAAAATGGTGCAAGTTAGGCAAGAAAAAGTAAATACATGGGTGAGAAAAACGCTAGGAGGATGAGGGCGCCGCGTTCATGAATGGGTGTTGTGCCGTTCATGGAGCCCAGGCATCAGGCATAGGCTTGTCGTGCAACAATAGAGGCAAGTCATGCCTATAAAAAAAGTCTTCTATAAATTCCTACAGGTGCGCCGTGCAAAGATACACGCACGCCGTGCGTAAGCAAAGTTGCAAATGCCTTAAAAAATCTTTATTTCCTCCGTGGCTTGGTTTGCACAATGACACAAAGATATGCTACTCGTGCCTCTTATACTTTAGGAGGTTTTTTAAACCATATTTCCCTCCTTTTTTAATTTAAAAAACAAAACAAACTTCCCCTTTGTCTTTGTAGATATTTGAAAATGACTTGGTGCATTTTTTTCGGAATTTGAAGAAGCCTTATTTTTTCTTTCTTGAAAGAAACTTTTGAAAAATTACTGATGTCTTCAATCTTTGACGTCACTGCAAATTTCCTCTCAAACCTATATTCAACCCTGATATATTTTAATCTTCAGCTTGTCATGAAGGAATATAAAACTTCGCTTTGCTTCTTTTTGTTTACAAAGGAGTTAATTATAAAAGCACCAGTGTAGTCTCTCAATCACCACAATGCATCCTCTATTTTTTATGAAGTGAAGGAGATCCTTTCAGTTTGGTCTTCTAATTGTTTATAAAGGAGGTCTTTAAACATGATTTGACTTTCAGCTGGTTTACAAAAGAGGCCTCTAAACAAAAAATTATCTTTATAAGACACTGTGCCACATAGTCCTTTCAAAGGTGGCCTTTTAAATTTGAAACTAGAATTTATCCTCTGATTTAAAAAATTTCATAATGTAAATTGCTTGTGTCCACTAAGACTCTGTCTCTTACATCTTTTTTTTACCCTTTGAATAAGCTGATCTATATGGAATATTAATCATTTGGAGAGCTGACCCTCTGCTTTTGTGAAGGAGGCCATTGTTGAAGTCTCTCGAACCAACTGTCCTCTTTCCCATGTGACTTTGCTTATGGTAAGTGTCCTTGTCTCAAAATCATTGTGAAGCCTTTTAAGAGTGAATAACATGATTCGGGAAATGATGAGGGTTACTATTAGGCACTTTGTATGAACACTTTCTCTTGACTGTGTATAGACCTTCTATTTGTTCTGAAGAAAATCCTTTCAAATGTGACCACTCATGTTCATTTAGAATCGTTGTTGGGCCCTTAGCTCATGATGAAGGAGGCCTTCAAAAAATGATAGTTTACCTATCTTATCAATGTGCCCACTTTCTTTTAAATGAGGTGAAAAAATAACCCTTGGAGCTTTTCCATTTATTCATCACTTGGAGGGAGTATTTTTTATGGGCCATAATGGATCTGTTCTAAATGAAAATTATGCCTGTCCACATAAACCCTCTATGTGAATGCTTCTTTATACCAGTTTGTAGAAGTGACTAGAAATAGAGCTTGGTCTACCAATTCTAACATTCAGATGAGGCTATTTCAATCAACATTGTAACCTCTGATTTATCCTTTGAAGGAGGTTTTCATAGACATAAGATCAGAGGCCTTTAACACCAGCATGTCAACCTTTTTCTTGTGATATGAAAAAGGTCATTCAATCTATGAACTCTCATTTGTTTCACCACCGTTTCTCAATTGGTCTTAACAACAGAGACTTTATCAAACACAACTTTTTAAATCTTGCTATGCATTCTCTGTTCATATTTGGAGAAGGTGGCGCAAAACAACTCCTGAAGCTACTTAAAAACATGTTGACCCTATGCTTATTAATGAAGGAGGTCACAAAAATGTGTCTTTTACCCTCTGCTTTTATATGAAGGAGGTTCTATCATTTTTTTCTAACCCTCTGCTCTTTGAAGGAGGTTTCTATCACCATGTTTCTAACCTTCTACTTATTATTGAAGGAGGTTATATTTAACATAGGATCTCCATCTATTTCAATCACTGTACCTTGCTCTATATGTTTGTTTGAAGAATGCCAATAGGAAACAAAGTGGAATTTGACATTTATCATTGATAAAATCAATTGAAACTCATGTCCTCTTGCTTTATGAGGCCTTGTCTGAGATGTGTATATCCTTTTGTAAAATATCACTATGAACACAAAACTAGAAGAAAAGTGACTTGTATATGGATATTGTTCGTTGCTAGACATTATTGAGCTAATTTTTCCCTTGATTGTGTTTTTAGAGGTATATTGAGATTTCCTTTGACTAATTTTTCACATCCCAAGTTCAAAGTAACATAAGAAGCAGTTGTCTTCTCATGCCCTACATGATGATGCCCTCTGGAAAGATTAGGCAGCACTGCTTTTGGAGGAGATTATGGAGCACTGCTGATCAGCATCACTCAGTCTTTTGTATTCATGTGACTTGGAGAATGATCTCTATTCTTCAGGCAGCTTTTGGATTTAAAACCATATATATTAGTTGTTCTTTACTCATTTCACTTCATTTGCTTCATTGATGGCAAAACCCCTTCAACAAGAGGGACTTGTTTGAACTTGTCCCTTTGCTCTTATTTGCCTACATGATCATCATTCAATTACACCCTTGCAGAGATGTAAAAATAGATGTTTTTGAACCTTAGAGAGCTCCTTCGGTGTTTCATGGAGATTTTGCCTGATCTAAGCATATTTCTCCAGACAGTGAACATCCTCATCTTTTCCTGATTTGGATCTTTTTTGAACTTATTCTGAAATGAGACAAAGTGACCTCTTAGTGGTGTGCGACCTATGGATAGACCAAGGCTTGTTTTTCAGAATAGGAAAAAATTCATGGTTCACTGGTACTAGACAGAGGATTTTTTGGCCTAGGATATCTTAGCCAAGGAAAAAATCCCTAAACACCACTATCTAACTTAGGGACAATTTTCACAGATTCTGAGTGTTTTCTTAGGCATGATCAGATTATCATATGACAAGATGATCAGGGATAGATTAGCAGACACTTTTTCAAACTTTGGATAGTGAATGGCATGAGAAACAAGGGAAAATGATAGTAGCTATGACAGCTGTAGACAGGGAGACTTTGCTGAAGCGAGATAGGTCTTGAAAACTGGAGATTGCTCTCATCATAGACTGATAGGAAGGGGTAGGAGTACAAAAATTGTTTTGGGGTGTTTTCTAGATGACAAATTGACAGTTTGAGGTTAGCTTCTAGAAAACTCAGCTAAGGAAACTAGTCATCAATAACAGGTAAAAAAATACTGATGACTAACAGTGGCTCCTTTGGGGAGGGCAGCTCCTTTTTCAGGAGGTGTCCAGAATTGCAGATCTCTGGCTTGTGAAAACCAGTGCCTTATCCATTGGTGAAAATTTATTTCTTTCTTGATGCTATTTCTGAAAATTGATAGCATGATTAGCATCAAAGTCATCTCTACCTACCCAGCTATATCTCCTAACATGTTTTCTTCTTTAGGTGCACTTGGACTAGCAACCTTTTGACATGATATTTTTGAAAAAGGAAAACTATTTAATTCTACACTTATATCTTCCGGGAGTTTAGATTAAACTGATGAACTCCTTTGATTTCTCTACCTATGCTAGATCGACTGTCAATATTAAGTTGTTTGACAGGATTTCATTCACTAAACTAAAAAATGAAATTGAAAAATGACTAAATCAGGATTAGACAGTCTGATATGCCATGTGTTTGTGGCACAAAAGACAAGCTACACACAAATATTATTTTTCATGAAATGAGATTTTAGAAAAAACAGGGCTAGGATAGATAGTTTGTTTTTCATTCATGTTTTTCTCTTTGGTTCTATTTTGAGCGTGTGGAACCAGTATCTATTCCTAATCTACTTTCTTTGACAAGTCAAGCTTACACAATTTGAATATCACTTCTTTCACTAACTTATCAGAAATAAATTTAAAACATGTCCAGTTATGATTAGGCTAGATAATTGAACAAGACATCTTTTGAGCACTAGTAGTGGCATTTAGACTTGCGCACTTTCAACATGACTATTTTTTGAACATGGGGCTTTTTTGCAATTTTCTAAAACTGCCCTCTTTTCAACTTTTCTACTATTTTTGTATTTTCTGTTTTTGATTTATTTCTTCAAACAATGATATGTACTATGAGTGAAATTTTTAAAACTAGAAATCTTGAAATGGTGGAACTTGAGCATTTTGTCTTCAAAAGGATCTCCTGATGCTCTTGGTTCGGTTAGCTCTTGAAAAAAAAAATTTGAAAATTTTTCCCTTTCAAGCACAACATAAGGGTTTTTGTAAGAGTTTTTGAAAAATTCTATGTCCGCTTGTTGCTTTTCTATATACCTTTTATTTCCACTCCTGCCTTTGTTGCACATATTCTTTAGGTAATACAGATACTCTTTGTCGTTTTTAAAATAGATGATGAAATTGTCAAGGTACATCATAATGAAGAAATTTAGAACTGGAAACATGGCCTTCAGGAACATGTCTTTGGTGTCTAGTGGTTTTGCAATTCTAGGTTGGAATTTGGAACTGCTCCCAGTGTATTTGAAAAAATCTTTAAGCTGTTTTCCTTGAAGAGGGATCAACTGATGATATCCTGAAACATAAATTTGTAAAGACATATGATTAGAAACACCTAGCATTTTTGTAGTATGGTCTTGTTTAGGAAGAATATAATTTCTATTCCTCGGGTGTGTATTTATGTTTCTGAAATGAACACATATCCTATGTCCAGCTGTCTTGTCTTTGATTTTTAATGTTTGATCAAGATTTTTGTATTTCCTTTTGTCAAAGTTGTTTCTTGAAATGATGGCAGTGTCATAGTGTTTCAAACAATTTTCCTGACATGTACTAGTATCTTGAACAATTTTTCATATTCTAGCAGTCCTTAATGTTTGGTGTAATGACATAATTTTAGCTAGTTCAATTAGCTCAGGTGTTTTTGGACTGCAGTTATCACATCCCTTCATATCAAGTTTATTAGACATTCTTCCCGGATTGTTAATAGTTGTGGCAATAGTTAAAGTTTCATTCGGAGAGGTAAATTTTTGGGATGGTGAAGTATTTAAGTATGGTAAGAACATTAGGCTCCCCTACCCCTGATTTCCAAAGATGTTTGTAATATATAAGTCCTTTAGTGCTTCTGTTTTGAAAAAGGTTCCTATTTGTACTGTTGATGTTTTTCCTTAGTTTGAGCAATTTTCTTGAGGGTGTATAATGTTTTTTGTTTTATGATCTATCTTTGTTTCTAGAAAATCAAATTCCCTCTCTTCAAGACATAACTGCTCAGGGTCATGATAGTTTTGAGTATCCAACTCATCATAGAGAATCTGGGGTGGCTGATGCGGTGTGCCTAGATTTATCAATGTCTTCATCAATGTGTAAAATGAAGGAATTTAGATTTGAATGTATGGAATACATAGGGATGTTATCTGGCCTTTCTTGGCTGCTGACCATATATTTCATTTGTGATTCCCAATACAATATTCTTGTTTAATTAAACACAGGAATAGTGGTGTAAGACATATCTAGTTGAATATTTCCTTGGAGCTTGGCCCCCCAAGATCTGGATAACAAAATTCCGTACTTGGGAGGGATGTTTGCTACCACTATGTCCATGACCAAGTGTTTTGCGGGTACTTGGGCCAAACTGACACAAAGATATTTTATCAGGCCTAGACACTTTACTCTACTCGAATCAAATGAATATAAGTCTTTATAAGGTTTTGTTATTTCTAGGCCTAATCTTTCCATTACTATTTTAGTCATGAGATTGTGAGAGGCCCCGAAATCTAGCATGGCATTATGTAGGATTTGGTCATGTATATTCAGACTAATGTAAAAAGGAAGAGTGGTTCCCTCTTGATATTTTCCTTCTATTTTTGGTCCAAACAACACCTCGGGGGTATCATCAACTAGGTGTAAAGTATCTACATCATTTCCTATGTTTAAGACCTTTAGCACTTGAGATTTGTATGAGCTTTGGGAAATAAGTTAAGTGAGAGGCATGGTGATCTTAATTTTGGCAATTTCGCCTTCAAAACTGAAGGGTGCTTGTAGTTTAGATAGATTTTCTTTAGTTTTTTCAGCCATGAATTTCTTTATATTTTTAATTTTTTGACTTTGATTTGGGGTTTTGTTCAATAAAGTTGTTTTGGGAATCTTAGTAGAGGTACTAGGACAGTTTGGATCAAGGCTTGCCTGACTAGCTTTGTCTTTGTTTTGGTCAGTTTTCTTAGCCATGATTTTGTTACTATCTGTTGTTCTTTTAAGAATGGTATCAGGGGTTTTAGTAACAGCAGTGTCTGAGCTACCTTTCTTAGAGTTGTCCTGGTTTTTCTTACTCCTAAGATCATATTGCCTGTGGAATTCCATTATAGCATTTTGTAATCCTACCTAAGGATCTTCGGGGTCCTCATAATTTGCTTCATTTTGATTTGAGGAGAAGAAAAAATGTTCTTCTTCTGTGAGGAAAACTTCACCCTCGCTATCATAACCTATTGAGTTTAAGTGATTTTAATCAAGTGGTTCCATATCTCTTTCTACCTCATCAACATAGTTTTCATTGAAAGGTGGCCTGATTAGTTGGTAATTTTCGCTTGGTTTGTTCTGAGGTGGGTCTCTTCTAAAATTTTGGTTCCGGTTTATGTTTTGAGGGTTTGGCTAGTTGTCCTTAAGAGGTGCTTTTTCATTCAGATTTATTCTTTCCCACATTCTCTCCATGGTTCTAACCAGGTTGTCTATTCTGGGATCTGAGGAGGAGGTAGAAGGCATGGCCTCATCTCGGTATGTGACTTTATTTTCTGATCTTATCCTAGCTCTTTTCTTAGCTAAGTTGGCTTTTGCACTAACAGCTACTTTTTTCATTTCTTCTAAATTTTCGGGGTCTCTTTCTCTTAGTTGGTATGTCATATCTGGATCGAAACCTTTCGGAAATTTTACTAGTTTCAAGCCAAGTGGAGGTTTCATGTGAGGTGGGAGGGTGTTATAGACACTGTTGAATCTAGTGCAATAGTTCTGAACACTTTCCCCCATATTCCATTTAAGATTGTTATATTCGGAAAGGATTTGGATGGGGTTTTTCCTGATTTCCCACATGTTTATAAAAGTTTGGTAAAGTGTTGGGAGATCATGTATATTGTTAGGAGCTAAGCTTTTAAACCATTTCTTGGGTTCTTTGCCTAGGCTTTGGGCAAACATTCTCATCTTTATGGTCTCATCTTCTAATTCCATGTAGTCAAAATCATCATTGATCCTATCTACATGTTGTTGAGCAGTAGTAGCCTCAGTTTCGGTGAAGTGTGGGATTCGGGATTGGCAATAATTTTGCAAAGGTACCAAAGGCAGAGGCAACACTAAAGGCACATACCAAGATGCCATGATGGGAGCGAATGGTAGATTTACAGTATGAGGGTTTGTGGTATGTGATGAGGAGATTTGCATAGTGGTGGTCTGAATGGGCGTGGTGGAGGTACTTGGACTCGTGGACTTATTCTGGGAAAATTTGGGGTGATAAGAACCAAAGTGGTGGGGAAGCTGAAAATCAGGAGGTGTAGTGGGTGAGGCTCCTCTAATAGGACTTTGTTGCAAATGTAAGGGCTCAATATCGTCAAGGTTGATTTTACTTTGCCACTTGCTTCTAAAAAGGGATTTTTCCAAACTCAAGTCAAACTGGGAATCTTGCAAGGATGTAAAATGTTCAGGTACAGAGCTTGCTTTGTGGATGATCCTATCGGTAGCTAAGTTACCAGTTTCAGAATTTTGCCACAAAATATTTTCTGGGTTATCAACTATGATAGGGGTATTCGGGTCTGGATGAGATCTGGTATTAATTCTTCGTGAAGCCAAATTTCAAAGTTAAAGTTTAGAGAGGGTGATAGTTGTGATTTTTTTTGGATGGTTGTCCTCTCTAGGGGTTTCGTTAATGTGAAGAATGGTAAAAAAAGAATGAAGGCTAGTGGAGTCGCCAGGTGGATTTTTCTTGAGATTTATGGTCCACCACCAATACTGACAAAGATGTTTTTTTTTTTTTCTGGAAAATGATTTTGTAGGAAAATTTTATGTGGAGACTTGCAAGAATGACTCAGAACTCAGTTTCAACAGTTTGCTAGATTGTTGAGGAAGCTATAGTTCTATTTGCAAGTTTTTCTATTGGTTTCCTATGTTTAGAAGAAGATTTCTAAATCCCTAAGTTGTACTTATTTTGTCACTAATTTCAGAGGCTGCATCATGAACTTTGAGTTTTTGGGAAAGGTAAGTCAACAGGATAGTATGATTTATGAAATTTTTGGTTTTTTATGGAGTATTAGGCCTACTGGATGCTAGTAGAGTTTCCAAGTGGATGTTTTGTTGTTTTTTAGAGATATGTACTTATGGTCCACCACCAATAACTGAGAAAAAACTAATCTAGGGATGTTTTTGGGGTTTTCTGAGTTTTTATATGAAGCCTAGTTTGTAAGAGTTTTCTAAATATGATTCATCACTTTGCTAGGGTGGTGAAGCAAAAAGAGTTTACTCTAAATGATTCTATAGGTTGTTCGTCTGGGTTTAATTTTGAAGGGCTAATGAGTCTACAAGATTTTTCTAGACTGTCATGTACTCAGTAGGTCCCACCGTGATCGCCATTATGTTAGGGTGGCGATGAGGTGGCTGATTCACTAGATATTCTTGAAGACAAGGGATTTCTAGAGGCCTAAGGTGTACTTAGATTGTCACTAACTCAGAAATGTCCCACCGTGATCTCCATTAAGCATGAGTGGTGGGGTAAGTCGACAAGATAATCTTCTTAAGGGCTACTGAAATGTTTAGGGAAGTCTAAGTTTTTTTATTCACTCAGATGTCCCACCATGATCGCCATTATGTTAGTGTCTTGTGATTTGGCAGATTGGTAAGCCAAATGACAGGGTAACATCAAACTAAATTTGGAGCCCAAGGACCTAGCCTTCCTTGACTTCGAGAGAGCTCTCTCTATTTGTGCAAAGGATGTAAACTTGTTTGCTTTCTATGTATCTAATTTTAGGCTATTTGTTAAGTATGTTTTGGTTTTTTTAAGGTTTTTTTAGGGAGAACTGATCAAAGGATAAATAGATAAAAATATTGTCAGATCAACTGGGCTATGGGGTCAATAAGGTCAAGAGTGTCTCAAAGGATGGACAAGGTATATTGCAGGGCCGATTTGGTCAAGGTAAAATGGATCTTTTAGGTGGAGTGAAATGGGATGGACACTAAGTTTGTGAAAGACAAAGAAGTTTTAAGCACAAATAGTTTTATAGAAAACATCCATGTGGTAGGGCTAACCATTAATCACTATAAATGAAACTCAAACTGATAGACGCATAAAATAAACATTCAGGCGATACATAGAAGTATAAGACCCTCTAACTTTGGAAAAATCACCTTCAGACTTTGGGGAAAAAAAACAAGACAAACAAACAACTCAATCTGTGAAGAGGGAACTCATAAACATCATATTTGAGCTATCAGGAACTTTGAACTAAGATTGCAGAGCATAGGCAAAGGGCAAGATCGAAACAAGACCTCTTTGGTTTAACTAGGACAATCAAAGAAAGGTTTCAGTGATGGGGTTTCGGATAGCTATGAGTAAGAAGGGCATACTGTGAATCATACTAGATATCATACATAATAACCATTAATGGATTTGATAACAAGTTCTTAGGGTATCAAAGAGCAGTTAAGAATTCTTTGACATAACTAAGAAAAAAGAAAAACATAGAAGCTGTAATGAATCAGGAAACTTGAGGTGTCTCCATGGGCATGTCTCCAATCTATTATTTACTGACCTACAACAAGAAAGAGGCATGAAAACATGTATGATAAACTAAGGAAACATTACAGATAAGGAACATTATACCATTCACCAAGCCATGGAATCCTACGAATAGTCCTCTTCCATCATCCAAGACAAACAAGAAATCATCCACACCATGAGACAAAGTATTTATTCAAAGCTTGTAATATCATGTATTTCTCTATAACATCAAGTTCAGCCTCTTGATACAATGAAATCTCTTGGAATATATAGGCTAAAGAGAAATAAACTATCCAAGAGCATCTAGAAGGCCATTGGCCTATTGCAAATATCTGATTTTGTCCTTGAGGCTTTGCAAAGCCCAAGGCACAAAATGTCTTCAAAAATATCTATAAAATTCTAAAAATGGAAATAAAATTGACTTTTCATGAGTGAAAATGGCTAGAAAAGGTTTAATGCACATTTGGATTAGCATCTTTAGAAATCTGCCTTTTTTGCCAAAATGCTACAGGAACGTAGCAGCAGAAAATTTCATGTCTTGTAGACAACTTTTGAGGGACCTCCCAATGTATAAACAAGGCCTGTCATGGCTCGTTGGAAAGCCCTAGATGTCTAGTTTCTGGAACTACTTGAATTTTCCCAAACTGATCCATGAAATTATGTCAAAAACTGAACTGAGTGAAAAAAAAAAAGTAGCCCTTGCTGATATGTGAGGCAGAAAGTTAAAAAATTATTGTTTTTCGCCACTTTGGGGGACCAAAACACCTCCTTTGGATCTGAAAATTTGTGAGTAGCTGCCCCCAAATTTATTCCATCCAAAAAAATGATGTCCATGAGCTGAGGATGCTCCTAGCACCCATGGCAACACCTTGAAAAATGTGTAATTAGGGCCAAAAGACACAAAAAAAATCAAGTCAAAATTTGCTCAATTTTGGCAAGCAAGACCCTTATGGGTTCTTAGAAGAATGCAAGGAATATGAGGCCAAGATTTCAAGCCCAGATATTCCCTTCTCCATTTTTTCTACCGAGCGCCTCTTTTGGGCAACTTTGAGCCTTTCTTGAGTAAGTTTGAGCTTTCTTCGGGCAAATTAGTTCAACTTCTTGTAGTGCCCGGTTATCTTCCTTTGCAGATCCAAGTCTCAGTTAGCTTTCTCTAATTTATCCTCAAAATGCTTGTTGTCTCTTTCTAGCCATGATTCTTTATCATTTTCTATTTCTTGGGCGAGCAACTGAGTGAGAGGATAAGATCGAACAAGGGTTGCCTCTTCTTCCTTCTTTTTCTCCAAACCTTTCATAAGACCCATAGTCCTAGGCCTCTTTCTTATTGGTTGCTCTTCTTCTTCAGTATCATCAAATTCTCCCATCAACTCTTCAATCTTGACTTGTGCTTTGTAGGCTTCCCTTTGGTATTTGAAAGCCCGAGCCTCATAAACTGCCATTTGACCACTCATTTGTTGTTTTGAATCTGTAGAACATGTATGAGGTCCTTTGACCTTTCTAGATCAACTTGTAGGTCATGAATTTTGGCTTCTCTATTTTGCAGAAGAGCCTCAAGAATCCTAGCTTCTTCATCTCCATCATCACTGTCTATCTGTATGATGTCAAACTCCCTTTCCTTTTCATGACTACTCTCTTTTTGTTCCACTTTTTATTTACGCTTGCCTTGGATAGACTTCTTGGTCCTTGTCCTCTTTGGAAATTCAACAATACTCTTCTTAGGCAGTTTGCCTCTACTTCTTAGCGCTCTTGTGACATTGCTAGTCACTGTTGGAGTGATCTTCTTCTTTGCAGATCTAGTATTTCTAGGCTTCACCACTTTTGGAGGAAGAGTAATGGCCCCTTGCCTAGGAGAGGCAAGTAGCACATGCTCTTGGTTGTGTTGAGGAGAAGAGAGAGGAGGTTTCATTACTTGCATTGCTCAACTTGGTCCTTGATTTGGTCTTGGCTGCCCTTAGGACTATTTTTATATTTTTGCTCCATGCTGCCCCCTTCAGAATGCTCACTGTTTGGTGTTTTCTTGCCATCATCATTGCTTTCTTGAGGGCTATCTTGTTTCTGATCATTAGTGTCTCTTTGAGGACTGTTATGACCCTCATCATCACTATTTTGGCTGCCACTTTGTTTGTTTTCTTGAGGACTTTCTTGTTCATCTCTTTCACTGCTTTCTTCATGACTGTTGTTTTCTTTACCTTCACTATTTTGTCCCTCATCACCCTCATGGTTACTACTGTGTTGACTGCCACCATGTTCCTCTTCGTGACTGCTATTCTCACTATCATTTTGTTCATGCTCACCATTATTTTTAGACTTTTCACTTTGTCCTTCCTCATTACTACTTTTCTTCTTGTCACTTTTCCCTTCCTCATCACTGATTTGCTTAGATTTCTCCTTTTCACTCTCAATCATAGGATATTTTTTCATTTTAGGAGTGGACTGAATAGAAGAGGGAGAGGCATGGTGAGTGGGTGGTGACGGAGGCGCATGAGATGGGCCATGATATGAAGAGGCCATAGTAAAATCTGGATGGGAGATGAAAGAGTACCAAGAAACTCCCTTTTTCTCAAGTTGATGGAGGATGATGATCTTGATAAGGGAATGATGAAACAAACAAGCTTTTTGTTGAGAAGAGGGCTCCTTTTAGATAGTAGAGGCTATCTTGTCAATGCTTCTATAGAGGAAGAAAGGTAGGTTCAGCAACTGAGTTCTTGTGAAATGCATAAGAAGCCTGATGTGATAGGCATAAATCCAGGAAAACCTCCCTTCACATGTGAAATACTTCATGATAACTTTCATGAGGGGGGCATATCTACTTAATAAGTGAGAAAAAGGGAAAATAGCTTGGCAAGCATCCTGATGGTCTGGTTTTAGAAAGGGTTTATAGTGATTCAGATCTAGGTATGCTTGTTTGAACCGCGTTTATCCTATGTAGGGGATCTTAGTTTCTTTGGAGATGGCCTTAGGAGTGAGTTTGAAGTCCAGACCTGCTAGATGGACCTACTTTCCTTACAGCCTCAAGGCGAATAGCTGTGTTAAGGGAGGGTAACTTGTGACCTCCTGGACCTTTTGGAAAAAATCAAGGTAGCCCACCTCATGGAAGTTAAAAAGAATTGAAGGGGATTCATTTACTTCTTGAGTTGTTAAAGGCTCAAACCTATTGTGATATCCACTCCTGCTATCCTTATTTGGAGGCATTTTCATTTTCTAATACCCTTCACTAACTTACCAAAACAAGACCTTGAACTGTACTAAAAAATAGACCCCTTCTTTGAGCACTGATTTTCTCTTTAGTTGGCAAACAAGTATTTGTTAAATGAAAACAAATTTACTTATCCAGCACCGTGTTTTGAGCAAAGAGGCCTTTAATAAGATCTATTTTTAGAAAACAAGTCTCCTTTCCCTTTGGCACTATCTTCACTTTGTCTCTTAGTAAATATGACAGTTTTGAGAGCAAACTGTTTCTTTCCTTTAACTACTCATAACATCCAACCCCTTTTAAACTGAAAATAAGCCCCTCCTTTTGTAATCACTGTCCTTCTTTATTTTTTAAGCAAAGAGGGCACTCTTGAAAACCACTATGTTTTTCCCCTTGAGTAATCTATGTTTCTCTTTGATGATCTTAGCAAGCAAGTTCTTTTTGGATGAAGGTTAGTTTGTTTGTCTGAAACAATATCTTCTCTATCACTTAGTACAAGTTTTTAATCTGAAATGATGGGTCTCCCTGCTTAAAACTAAGCTCTATTCCTTACTCAACCGAAAGGCTCTTTAAACACTGATTTAGGTCTCCTTCTTTAATCACTTTCCCTCTATCTCTTCAGTAAACATGATATGTTTGAAAGCAAAATGTGTTTTCTTAAGGCTGGCACACAAAATTCTATGACCTTGAGAATAGGTCCCATTCTCTTTAGCATACAATGTTTGGCTCTGTAAAACTATGATTATCCTTTTACAAACTCAAAACAACAAATCTCCCTTTAAAACTACCAATAGGATTTTACTCCTTTATCACTGTTTCTCTGTGGTTAAATAAACATGACAATCTCAAGAATAACTGTGTTTTTCTTTAAGCCCTATGTTTGGCTTCTTGGTTTGACAAATAGGTCCTTTACAAACTATCAGACTTCTAGCCTCTTTTTACTAATCCTCTTCTTTAGAATTTTTGATTTTCGAACATATATTTAATTCAAAACTTCTAGTTAAAACATATAAATACCTCTTTGTATGTCTTTAGCTATAGTTGGAGATGAGTTCTTTGTTGAAAATTTGACCTTGGCACCTTGTAAATATTTTGCAAGTTGATACAAATTGCTTTAGTATTGGCCTGGGCAAGCAAAACCCACGTTCAGAAGTGGCCTGGGCACCCGACCATTCAGAGGTGGCCCGGGTGCGTCAAAAATGGGCCTTTTGTTTTTAGGAGAAAATAAGGATTTCCAAAGGTGTCGATCCACTTTGTGGAGTTTGCTAAGCTAGAATGACTAAAATGGCTCAAGTTAGGCAAGAAAAAGTAAAGGCATGAGTGAGAAAAAATTCGGGAGGATGAGGGCACCGCATTCAGGAATGGGTGTTGGGCTATTCAGGGATGGCCCAGGCACCGGGCACAGCCGTGCCGCGCAACAATACAGGTGCGCCGCTCCTATAACAAAAGTCTTTTGTAAATGCCTACAGGCGCGCCGCACGTAAGAAAAGTTGCAAATGCCTTAAAAAATCTTTCTTTCCTCCGTGGCGTGGTTTACACAATGACAAAAAGATATGATACTCATGCCTCTTATACTTTAGAAGGTTTTTTAAACCATCTTTCCCTCATTTGGTAATTTAGAAAACAAAAAAAACTTCCCCTTTGTCTTTGTAGATATTTGAAAGTGACTTGGAGCATTTGTTTTCGGAATTTGAAGAAGCCTTCTTTTTGCTTGCTTGAAAGAAACTTTTGAAAAATGACTGATGTCTGCAATCTCTGATGTCACTACAAATTTCCTCTCAAAACTATATTCAACCCTGATGGTCTTTTAATCTTCAGCTTTTCATGAAGGAATATAAAATTGTGCTTTGCCTCTTTTTGTTTACAAAGGAGTTTATTATAAAAGCACCACTGTCGTCTCTCAATCACCACAATGCATCCTCTGTTTTTAATGAAGTGAAGGAGATCCTTTCAGTTTGGTGTTCTAATTGTTTATAAAGGAGGTCTTTAAACATGACTTGACTTTTAGCTGGTTTACAAAAGAGGCCTCTAAACATAAAATTATCTTTATAGGACATTGTGCCACATAGTCCTTTTGAAGGTGGACTTTTAAATTTGAAACTAGAACTTATCCTCTGATTTAAAACATTTCATAATGTAAACTGCTTGTGTCCACTAAGACTCTATCTCTTACATCTTTGTTTTACCCTTTGAATAAGCTGATCTAAATGGACTGTTAATAATTTGGAGATCTGACCCTTTTCTTTTGTGAAGGAGGCCACTGTTGAAGTCTCTCGAACCAACTGTCCTCTTTCCCATGTGACTTTGCTTATGGTAAGTGTCCTTGTCTCAAAAACATTGTGAAGCCTTTTAAGAGTGAATAACATGATTGGGGAAATGATGAGGGTTATTGTTAGGCACTTTGTATTAACACTTTCTCTTGACTGTGTATAGACCTTCTATTTGTCCTGAAGAAAATCCTTGCAAATGTGAACACTCATGTTCATTTAGAATCATTGTTGGGCCCTTAACTCATGATGAAGGAGGCCTTCAAACAATGGCAGTTCACCTATCTTATCAATGTGCCCATTGTCTTTTAATTGAGGTGAAAAAATAACTCTTGCAGCTTTTCCCTTTATTCATCACTTGGAGGGAGTATTTTTTATGGGCCATAATGGATCTGTTCTGAATGAAAATTATGCCTTTCCACATAAACCCTCTGTCTGAATGCTTCTCTATACCAGTTTGCAGAAGTGACTAGAAATAGAGCTTGGTCTACCAATTTTACCGTTCAGATGAGGCTTTTTTAATCAACATTATAACCTCTAATTTATCCTTTGAAGGAGGTTTTCATAAACATAAGATCATAGGCCTTTAACACCAGCATGTCAACCTTTTTCTTGTGATATTAAAAAGGTCATTCAATCTACGAACTCTCATTTGTTTCACCACTGTTTCTCAACTGGTCTTACCAACAGAGACTTTATCAAACACAACTTTTTAAACCCTGCTATGCATTCTCTGTTCATCTTTGGAGGAGGTGGCGCAAAACAACTCTTGAAGTGACTTAAAAACATGCTGACCCTCTACTTATTAGTGAAGGAGGTCACAACAATGTGTCTTTTACCCTCTGCTTTTATATGAGGGAGGTTCTATCATTTTTTTCTAACCCTCTGCTCTTTGAAGGAGGTTTATATCACCGTGTTTCTAACCCTATACTTATTATTGAAGGAGGTTAGCTTTAACACAGGATCTCCATCTATTTCAATCACTGTACCTTGCTTTGTATGTTTGTTTGAAGAATGCCAATAGGAAAAAAAGTGGAATTTGACATTTATCATTGATAAAATCACTTGAAATTCATGTCCTCTTGCTTTATGAGGCCTTGTCTGAGATGTGTATATCCTTTTGCAAAATATCATTGTGAACACAAAACCAGAAGAAAATTGACTTGTATATGGATAGTGTTCGTTGCTAGACATTATTGAGCTAATTTTTCCCTTGACTGTGTTTTCAGAGGTATATTGAGATTTCCTTTGACTAATTTTTCACATCCCAGGTTCAAAGTAACATAAGAAGCAGTTGCCTTCTCATGCCCTACATGATGATGCCCTCTGTAAAGATTAGGCAACACTGCTTTTGGAGGAGATTATGGAGCACTGCTGATCAACATCACTCAGTATTTTGTATTCATGTGACTTGGAGAATGATCTATGTTCTTCAAGTATATTTTGGATTTAAAACCATATATATTAGCTGTTCTTTACTCATTTCACTTCATTTGCTTCATTGATGGAAAAACCGCTTCAACAAGAGGGACCTGTTTGAACTTGTCCCTTTGCTTTTATTTTCCTACATGATCATCATTCAATTACACCCTTGCAAAGATGTAAAAATAGATGTTTTTGAACCTTCGAGAGCTCCTTTAGTGTTTCATGGAGAGTTTTCCTGATCTAAGCATATTTCTCCAGACAGTGAACATCCTCATATTTTCCTAATTTGGATCTTTGTTGAACTTCTTCTGAAATGAGACAAAGTGACCTCTTAGTGGTGTGCGACCTATGGATAGACCAAGGCTTGTTTTGTAGAATAGGACTAATTCATGGTTGACTGGTACTAGACAGAGGCTTTTTGGCCTAGGATATCTTAACCAAGGAAAAACTCCTTAAACACAACTATCTAACTTAAGGACAATAGCGCTCATAGATTATAAGGTTTTAAAAGGATCAGATTTTTCAAGATGAAAGATGATCGGGGATAGAGTAGCAGACACCTTTTCCAACCTTTGGAGGAGGGTGGCATGAGGAACAAGGTAAATGATAAGTAATATAATCATAACCATGATGTATATAGACAAGGAGACTTTGTGTGCTTAGATATGACTCTTATACTTCTGCAAAAACTAAAGACCTGCTCTATCATAAAGCCGACTGGAGGGTTAGGAGGAAAAATGACCTGCAGCTTTCTAGATGAAAAATTGACATATTGATATTAGCTTCTAGAAAAACTCAAATTGAGGAAACTAGTCATCAATGTGTTGTAAAAAATACCGATGACTAAATACACTTCAAACACTTCAAAAAAATAAATTCGCGTTTTTTTTCTTCCCAATATTCAGTGTGTTCGTTAACTAACCATACCAGTGCGTCAGTTCATAAAACCGCACTGGTGTGTTTAACAATACATTAGCACCGATAACAATAACTCCTTTTTAACACACCGAAATTAATTTTAGGTATGTACACCAAAATTTATTGTTGATTTTTCTCAAATGCAGGGAGAAAATCTCATAATTATATCAAATGGACAATTCGTCAAAATCCATCTCGTTCCATAATATTTCTCAAATTCGTCGCAAATTTCTCCCTATCCATCTTCAGACGTAGTTAATTCATATTTTATTTATATTTTCATTATCTAATTGAATTTATTTATTTATCCATGTCATTCTGAATAAAATTAATGTATACAAATTTGCAATTTCATGCAGATTCAGAATCAAGTTCAAATGCACAAAATATTCAAACAGTTCCAAAACTTTGAAATATCTTATCAGGAGCAACGTACCACAAGGCGCGGTTGGTAGATGAAAATGGACAGACGCTTCACCCTACCAATTGTAACATGTCATATTCTTGCTACACTCCTGGGACAATGATGGCAATAATTGTTTGGTATAATGTAATTATTTCAACGTCAAACCAATTAATAATGCATTGACGTGCTTACTAATTGATATCATCGATATTGTACTAATCATGTTCATATATTTTTTTTGAAATTATTAGGATTCTAGTGATGATGAGCGACCTACATACCATCTTCTGTTGCACCCCACGACAATTTCAAATTAGGGAAGGATGAATTAAGAGAAAAACTCGGAGAGGAACGATACCAGGAATGGTTGAATCAACCACCTATTCAATTCTAACTATGTCCAGATTCACCAATTAGGAATGACTACAACAATAATAGTTCTTCACAAGCTGGAAATGGAGGAAATCAAATAGAGGTTGGTATGGATGATTACTTAATGCATACAACTTCCATGGAGACAATGTTGATAGATGCATTCCAAAATGATGATCAATAAGGGATGATGCTCATATCGCTGATACCTTTTTTGAAAGCCTTAAATCTGCTTCCACCACCTGTCTCTTTGGACATGGTAGTTAGTCAAATTCTAACCAGTTGGGGACAACGATGTTACTGTACAACTTGAAAACAAATTTTGGCTTGTCAAATGAATTTTTCTCGAAAATTTTGAGGTAATTGACCATCAATTCCCTTATATTTTGAGAAAACTTGTCACACAATCAACATTACAAATGGTAAATTCTATGAATGTAAATAATTATTGGAATTGTACATTTAATATTGTCCACCAACTATAGGTTGTTCAAAGACAAGGTTATTTCGAGTGATAATATCTTGCCCAGTAGTTGTGAAGAGGCAACGGAATTGTTGAAAATGTTGGGTGTTGAGTACATATCATATCATGCATGTCCAAATGATTGTATTCTATATAGAGGATAATATGAAAAAAAAGAGATATGTTTGAAATGTGGGCATGATAGGTACGATAAATTAAAAAAACAAGGGTAAATCACATTTTCCTCCTCTTAGGATTTTGAGGCACATGCCTATAATCCCAAGGATTCAAAGGATCTTTCGTTGCAAATAATTAGCTATGTTGTAGGGATGGCATGCCTCACAGAGAAGTAAGTTGGGAGTTATTCGAATACAAATATATTCAATAGCCATGAAGCATATAGAGGATACATGGCCCGAAAAATTCAGGGATGAATTACGAAGTCTACGACTCAACATAGCCATGGATGGCGCCAACCCATATTCCCTCCCGAACACCAACTATTCTATTTGGGTTGTAGTAGTGATAAATAACAATATCCCCCCATGGTTGTCCATGAACAATGAAAATATTATGTTGGATCTCATAGTCCCTGGCAGAAGACAAGTGAAGAATATGGATGTCTACTTACAACCACTGGTAGATGAATTGAAGGAATTATGGGATGGGATAAATGTATATGATATATTAAGACCCATCGTTGTAGATAGGAGTTTTATGTTGTATGGAATATGTGCTTACACCACACATGATTATCCAGGCTTAGGAGTTTGCTCTGGTAAATGACATGTTTATTGATTTGTTTATATATGTAACAATATTCTTTCACATATTGATTTAATTCATTGTAATTGTTCTAATATTCATGATATTATTTAACGTGCCATGCATATTGTAATTTAATTCATTGTAATTTTTCCGATCTACATGATCATCCATTGGGGTTGGAGAAATGTCCCCAACGAACATGCTAATATCTACAAAATATATAGTACACAACAATAATTAGACAATTTCATTAAACACTTTAATAAAACAAGTTAAATAACGTGTTAGAATAAATTTTATTCTAATTAATTAAGGAAATAAAATGAAACTATATTTATTGAAATAAAACACTAATATTACCTTTATCATTTGGTGGCTCATCCTGTGTGAAGAGGATGTTGGGACACCCTTTCCAATCCAACATTGCGTAAGGACTCGACACCATCACAAACATGTGGTCATCCTCACTAGCTAGTAGCTCTAGTGCATCACTAGAAACCCTTGCCGGATACTCCGACTGGCCCCTCTTGGGCGTCATCTCACCCCACATGTGAATTTGTACCCCTATCATCGGCCTACGGGGCTAATGGAAAAAATTAGGCCTTGTCTCTGGAAACCTCTCAAAAAATAAACAAACAACTCTAAAGAAAAAGGGAAGGTCAACCTCCCATATGCTTGAGAACGACATCTATCTAAGGCTATACAAAACTGCTGCAAAATAATGGAAAACCATCTACCAAGTCATGGCCTCTGGAATAGAGAATAAACATAAAATAAAAGAGGGCAACTAATGCATTGCACGTCACTAGTATAATGTGAAATGTTGATTAGTAATAGTGAGAGGCACCTAACCTCCTCAGGACCAAAAGAACCAATTTGTAGTTGTCCACCAAGCACCTGAAAATCTGTTGGAGAAATTATCTCATCCCTAATGTATCTTTGAGAGTACACAAACTGACTCTCTGTTGCATAACTGAAGGGGACATCAAGGAACAGGGGAAAATCCTCCCCTCTCCTAGATAGGCCAGTGATAAAATACATGTCCTCGTCAGTGAGCTAGTACCAATGGTCAAGACCAACATGGAAAGCATGTTGGTGGGCATCCCATTAGTAAATGAACTATACCAATAGGTCATTGTGCCCCTTCAGGTTTGTAGCCTCCTCATAGAACTTAAGGAGGCCTACATCCCTCAAGAGCAACTAGGTGGGTGGCATAATAAGGCGAGGGTTCAAAAGTCTCCCCCTCTCCCTAGCCTCCCACTATTGTATCATGTTGTAATGGTCATCCCTCTGCTCCTATTTTTATCTCTCATGTCTCTGTTGACGTCGCTGAATGATTCACATATTAAATAAATCAGCCTCCCTCATTAATAAAAAATAATCTTTTTATTAAATGACAAATTTATTTACAAATATATAAATATAAATTTTATTGAAAAAAAAAAAAAAAATCATTCGGTGCGCCGCAAAAAACCGTCACGCAATGTCAATGGTGCATACATATATATCATGCACCATCAACTGTGTGCATAAAAAAATCATGCACCGCGACAACAAAAAAATATTAATTAAAAAAATATTATAGGCGGTGTGTTGACAAACCATATCCACCCCAGGGCGTTTATTATAGCTCAATGCACTGCCCATTTGCAATATTTTACTACTGGCGATGCGATATCCAAACACAATATGTCCTGGGGTGGTAGGTATGATCGACGCACTGCACCAATAATAATTTTTTTCAATGGTGCAGTGCATTTACATAATTGAAACGCAACTGGTTTTTTTTTTTTATCAACATTGCACCGATGCGTACCGGTGCCTTTCGGTAAACCCACACACCGCATCATAAAAAAATATAAAAAATAAATATTTGAAAACATTTAACTAAAGGTCCCCCCAATTTTTTAATAACAATCAGTGCGATAAGTAAAACATAGCGCACCAGTTTTCCTTGTGTGAAGGACGCAACACCAAACTAATCATCACGACCCACTGTGTTTATAGATTGCACCGCGTGAACAAAATATTAATGCTTCAAATGATCTTTTAATGTGGTGCATTCCTGTAATATAGATGGGTCGGGCCATTATGTTTATTTTTACATAATGCCCCAGTGTATTTTGGTAAACCAACACACCACCGAATATAAAATAAATTGTTATTTTTTAAAAATTATAAATTGTCAGTGTGGCTAGAAACTGACACGCACTGCAAAAAAAATTATTGTAATTACGGTGCTCTTTTGTCAGTAGTGCACTGGGCTTTCACATTAACTGCCCGGTGCAGTTTCTGTTAACACCATTCGCGGCTCGGCCTATAAATTAATAGGGAACACCAGGAATAGTGCGAGAAGAAACAACTCGAACGCACCTTGCAAGAATTTTTTTTTTTTTCAAAAAATAATGAATTATAGGTCAGTTTTCAAAATTAATCTACTAAAATATTATGTTGGTGAGAAACATATACATTACCTACACATTTGCGCATCACGGAGGCATGTTTCCAACGAAGTACTAAAAACAAAATTTGCCCATCGTTTCTCAAAATTCGAAGTCCACACACTAAGTAATAGACAGAAGCAATGCGGGCAATGGGAGCACCGATGGCAGGGCACCTCAGAGACACAAAGGTCACACCAGTGCTTGAGAGCTCTACAGGACTATAAATAGTAAAAATAATTTTTATGACTGGTCATTTTTTTTAAAAATAAACCGTTTTTTGGTGCGCTTTTGCATGAGACACATCGGTCGGTTGTATCAGTTATGCACTGCATTTATTTAAATTAAAAAAGATATGGGTCAGTGTGTTAGGGAACATTAACCTCCCTGGGGCTTCGTCTTTAGAGTATAGCACCAAACTTGGTGGAAATAATGTGTTTAACTTCACCCTTTTACGGTGCGCTGGAATACTGAGATGCACCAGGCCGGTTTGTATGGAACAGACTGTGCTTCCTTTGAATAAAAACCATATGCCGGTGCGTCGTTGTACCTAAATCGCACCAGGCCATCGTAATTAGTGTATAGCACCAAAATGGTAAAAATATTTTTTTAAATAAAACCCTCATGCGGTGCTCTCAATTAATGAAACACACTGGGATGGTGATATACGACTAGAATTGGGCGTGTTATATAATAAAAACCAAATATTTTAATTAAATAAACACCCTACGTCGAGGCGTTGTATCACCATAATCACACTGGGGCATTGTTGTCAGAGTACAACACCGCAATGGTGAAAATATTTTTTTTCATTAACCAATTGGTCGGTGCGCTCGATTAATTCGAGGCACCAGGAAGGTTATATAGTGAGTGTCTCGGTGTGCCATTTTATCGTATTCACTTGTGAAATTTATATAAAGTTCAATGTCATTTTTTTGAAAACTCCGTCACGGTGCCCATCAACTTGTACGCATCGGTGCATTGTAAGGGAGGAACCGCTTATTAGACGCCCCGGTGCATCATATGTATGAAGTGCACATTTGTTTTTGTAGTACTTAAAAATAACTCTACAATGGTGCTCTTGCCTCTACTATGCACCGGTGCGTCACATATATATTAAGCGCACCAGTGCGTGTTATCAACACACTATGAAAAAACATCCACAAAAACATCCGTCCACCAACCTCCTCCAGTGACCTCCGCTACAAACATATATCTAGGCTATTTTTATAAGGGCTTCCACAAAAACATCCTCTAGAGGGTATTTTCCTTGTAGTGGTATGAGACCCATATGCTCAGATCTGTTCTTTACACCTATAATTTCCATGTTTGTGACATTTTTGACAAAATTTCAGACCCGGTTGGGCATGGTAGGGCTTAGTCCTGGAGTTTGTTTTTGGTTTATTATCCTTTTCATCATGTGTTTAATGGATTCTAGAAGTTACAGCAAGTTCTGGGTGGTGGCCAGAATTATGGGCTTGAAAAGTGCCTTAAATTCCAAAGGCTATGGCACAACATTGCTAGAAATAATCCTTGGACATATGAATGCAGGCTTATGCATACATCCAGATCCTCTCAGACCCAGGCATGCATGGATCTAGAGCCTCCCAGATGTAGACAAGCAAGATTTTGCATGGGTCCAAAGGCCTAAGGGATTAAAAGGTCAATGGGACCCAAGGGCAGGATACATGAATGGTTCAGTTGGCTCCTAGGGGTTTTATTGTTGATGAAAATGTCTTTGTGATATGTTTCTGTCGATTCCACTTCCTGAAGGTCACCTAGGATGTTGAATCTCATCATAGTAGCCTTTCGTCGCATGTTTACCCCAGTTGGAGGGCGTTTTTTTTTGGGAGGAGGGTGTTACAGAGTGGTATCAGAGCACGGCTCAACCATAAGACTGGATGGGAGGTGTGTTTTGGTCATGCATTCATGTCAGATGCACATGCTTTAATCATCCTTGTGGTCCATATGCTCGTTACATATGCATGGTGTTAGTCATCGTTGTAGTGATGTCGTCATGTAAAAGAGGATTTTTTTTTGTGAAGTGTGCCATCATGAGAGTATGATTGGTTATGCATTGCGAAGTGTTTTTCATGTATACATGTCAGTTGTATATACGTTATATATGTTTGTGGACTATGTACTTGTTGTGTATGCATGCTAGTGTTGATTGTTGCAATGGTGCAGCACCATGTGAAGGTGGATGGTGTTGTTGATTAGATTTTGTCATCGTGAATGCATGTTAGTTGTTATGTATTTGTTATGCATGTCAATTTCTATATGTGTTGATTTTTGTAGCATCAGAAAGTGTTCCAAGTCTCAAAATTTGTAAGGAGGCTTAGACATTAGTATTCCAAGGAACCCAGAAACCGTTTGTGGAAATTCCACTCGGTTCATGTCTTATTAAAATAATTAATTATTTAATGGAGACCCTAAGTCTAAACTTAGGGAAATTAAATAATTAATGGGTATTAATAAGAAAGAGTGTGAATCTTCTAGAGAACGAAGATCAAGTGAAGTTTTAATCTTAGCGATTTATTAGACTTATAATCTGGGTTGTTGATTCATCAATGAGAATATTATAAAAGAAGGCTTGAGGGTCATTTGGAAAGTAAGTAGGGAATACACTTAGTACCTGAAGGAGATCAATTTTGAAGGAATAGAGTTTGATTTCAAAGGGAGAGTTGCAGACCGGAGTTGCAGAGGCAGAAGGAGAAGAGAGAGTCAGTAGTGACTGAGCACGAGGACATAGGGACATGGAGGGCCACAGAAGGCAGCGCAGTGAACCCACGTAGAGCCCACACATAGTGATGGAGTCTAGCACGGGTTCTATGTAGAGAAACACACAGACAGACACAGAGGGAGTCTGAGGATCTTCCGAGTGTTAGAAAATTTTCGGGAGGGTCCGGGAATTTTGTCTCACGTGTTTTCTAAATATATCTGCCAGTGTATTCCTTGTAAAGATTCAATAATAAAACACTCATTTTCTACACCGGTTTTACCAAATTGGCTTTTTTCGGGGACAAATGTCCAAAAATAATTGTAAATTTGATTGTTTCTTATGCTTATGTTCCTTACTATTCTTTTCTTTGCATATGTAATTGTGAATGTTTTAGTAGTATTTATTTCAAAATTTACTAATATATTTCTATAAACAACTTATCGAAGTAATAAGTATGAGATATAAATCTATCACTGCAATTGTATATTTCTAGATTTAATTTTTCACATGGTATCAGATCTAGAGATGAGTAATAGGAATGGAGAACCATCAAGTGAATGGAAATATAACATTTATGGAGCAACTAGGAAGGGTTCACACAGTTCTCTAGAAAGGAAGAGAAGCATGGAAGAACAGATGGATCACGATGTTTCTGTTCTGGCATCCAGACTAGAAGAAGAGTTTGCTTGTGTGTCTAGCACTGCTTCTCCTAAAGTCTGGTACATTCATAGTGGAGCTTATGCTCATATGACAAGAGTGCGGGAATGTTTCTCCAAATACAGAGAAGAGCATATGAACTTTAAAACTACCATGGGTAATAAAGAAAAATGTACCCCTATTGGAAGAGGTATCTTAGTATTTCAAACCGAGGCTGGAAATAAGCTTCAGACCACTAATGTATTTCATGTGCCTGGGTTGGGGATGAAATTACTCTTAGTGTCTCAAATTCAAAACAAAGGTTGTGATGTTTACTTCATTGGCAACAAATTTTATGAAAAACACCCCAGTTGGAAGAAGAAAGCACAAATAGGAGTAAGGAGCAACAAAATTTATAAGTTACAACTCAAATCTCCAATGACACTAATAGGAAGCACTAATGAAAAGGAATTTAATGAACTATGGCACAAAAGAATGGGACATTTGCATCATGTCGCGTTAAAGAATCTACAGAAAATTGTCACAGGAGTTCCAGAACTGAGCACCAAGCGAGACAATGCCTGCAGAGGGTGTGTGTTGGGAAAATATGCCAATGAAAGGTATTAGAGAAGTAAAAATAGGGCTAAGAGTGTATTGTGCTTGATACACTCGAATATCAACAGACCAATGTCCAATAGAGCTCTTACTGGGTACGAATATTTTGTCACCTTTATTGATGACCATTCTAGGAAGACTTGGATCTACCTTCTGAAGACCAAGGATGAAGTCTTCAACCGATTTAAAGAGTTTAAAGCTCTGGTAGAAAATATGACAGGAAATCGGATCAAGATGTTGCATTCATAAAATGGTGGAGAGTACACTAATAAGGAATTCACAAGGTTCTGCACAAGGGAAGGTATCAGAAGAGAGTGGACTGCTCCATATAATCCAGAGCAAAATGGTGTGGCAGAAAGATAAAATACAACTATTGTCGAGGTTGCAAGGGAAATGCTGTATGATCAAGACATGCCCAAATTTATGTGGGCTAAATCTTGTAATACAACTGTCTATGTTTAAAACAAGATTCCTCACAATGAATTGGGAAATATCACACTAGAAAGTGTCTTAAATGGCAGCAATCCTGAAGTGAGTCACTTTAGGATCTTTGGCAGTACAGAATATTGTCATGTCCCCAATGAAAAGAGGAAGAAGTTAGACATGAATGCGGGAAAGGGGTATCTGGTAGGATACAATGAGAATGAAAAGGATTACCACATTTGCATTTCGGACAGCAAGAAAGTTGTAGTGCGGAAGGATGTGAAATTCATGGAGGAGAGGGCCTTCAGAAGATCCCAAGAGATGCCTTCTGTTGCGAAGTCTAAGGAGGATCCGTTGGTTCAACCTCAAAGACCTGCGGAAGATAATATGGTTGCCTCTCCAAGGCATGGGGATCCAAGGGACACTTCCCTTGAGGACTTGCAGGAGGGAGAGCAGGTAGATCCACCCACTACCAGTGGGAGAACGAGTAGGGAACTACGACAAATTTTGAGGGAAGTGGAGGAATTTTTCGGAGTCCCCCGAGATGTGAAGAAACAGCGCAGGAAGCCTAAGAGGTACCAAGCCTTGGTTGCACAAGTTGGGGAACCTTCTATTTTTCAAGAAGCAACTCAGCACCAGGTCTGGATAGGTGCAATAGTGGAAGAGTACAGTTCCATCATGAGGAATGATGTCTGGGAAGTGGTTCCCAGACCTCAGGATAGATCAGTTGTAGGTTCAAGGTGGATCTACAATATCAAGTATGCTGTAGATGGCAGCATCAAGAGATTTAAAGCCAGGTTGGTGGCTAAGGGGTATGCTCAGAAGGAAGGGATAGGTTATGAAGAAACCTTCGCCCTATTAGCCAGATATACTTCCATTAAATTTGTGATATCCCTTGATGTGCATATGGAATGGGAGATTCACAAGATGGACGTGAAGACTGCATTCCTAAATGGGGTGATAGAAGAGTAAGTGTACGTTAAACAACCAGAGGGCTTCGATATGCATGAATAGAAGACTCATGTGTGGAGGCTTAAGAAATCCTTGTATGGACTAAAGCAAGCCCCTAGAACTTGGTATGGTCGAATTGACAGCTACTTGCAAAAGATGGGATTCATCAAGAGTGACACAAATCCCAATCTCTACTATTTGAGGGTAGTGAGTGAGCCCCTGATACTGGTTCTATATGTAGATGATCTATTTATGACAAGGTCATCGAGGCTCATCAAGGACTGCAAGGAGAATTTGGCTACAGAATTCGACATGAAGGATCTATGGCTGATGCACTATTTTCTAGGGTTAGAAGTTTGGAAGCATAAGGGGAGATCTTCCTTGGTCAAGGAAGATATACTACAGAAATTCATAAAAGATTTCAAATGGAAGATTGTAGACCCATGACGACTCAAATGATCACCAACTAGAAGAAAATCAACACATATAAAGATGATGAGGCAGATCCTACTATGTATAGGTAGCTTATAAGATCTCTGATGTATCTGGTGAACACTAGGCTAGACATCCGTTATGATGTCAATACCCTTAGTCAGTTCATGGTGGAACCTAAGAGGGATCATTGGGCATCAACCAAACATGTTCTTAGGTATATTCAAGGAACAACCAAGCTTTGACTGAAGTACACCCGTGGAAATTACATCAAGTTAAGTGGGTTCACCGATGCAGATTGAGCAGGGAGTCCAATATATCGGAAGAGTACGAGTGGGTATTGTTTCAGTCTTGGATCAAGGATGACCTCTTGGTGCAACAGGAAACAAAAATACGTGGTGTTGATATCAACAAAGGTTGAATATATGGCAGCTAGCATAGCTTCGTGTGAGGCCATATGGCTTCAGAAACTTCTTGTGAACCTACCGAAGGAGAAAATGGAAATGACCAATATTCTATGTGATAATTAGAGTTGCATTCAAGCTCTCTGAAAATCCTATGTTTCATGATCAGTCGAAGCACATTGACATCAGGTGTCACTTCATCAAATATTGTGTCCAAGAGGAGCTATAGATTTATAGTACACTCCAACAGGAGAACAAGTGGCAGATATCCTCACGAAGGCTCTGGGGAAGACCAAGTTTGTCTACTTCAAAGAGAAGATGGGTATGATCAAGAATCCATTTCAGTAGCAGGAATGGATATGATCGGGATTTAGAGGGAGCTGCAGTACATATGAAGCAGTGACAGTGGCAGTGTCATGGGCAACAATAGAGAAGGTAGCAACATAGCAGATGAGGGGCAACAACCAGAGATTAGCGGTGCAGAGGATGTTTCAAAGTAGAGCAACATGTAGAAGACATATTTCTAAAACACTTTCCTCACTAAGAGGGAGTGTTGATTTTTGTAGCATCGAAAAGCATTCGAAGTCTCAAAATTTGTAAGGAGGATTGGACATCGGTATTCCAAAGAACCCAAAAACCGTTTGTGGAAATTCCACTCGGTTCATGTATTATTAAAATAATTGGTTGTTTTAATGGAGACCCTAAGTCTAAACTTAGGGAAATTAAATAATTAATGGGTATTAGTAAGACAAAGTGTGAATCTTCTAGAGAACAAAGATCAAGTCAAGTTTTAATCTTAGCCATTTATTAGACTTCTAATTTGGGCCATTTATTTATCAACGAGAATATTGTAAAATAAGGCTTGAGGGTCATTTGGAAAGTAAGTCAGGCATACACTCAGTACCCGAAGGAGATCAATTTTGAAGGAATAGAATTCGATTTCAGAGGGAGAGTTTCAGGGCGGAGTTGCAGAGGCAGAAGGAGAAGAGGGAGTCAAAAGTGACTGAGAACGAGGACAGAGGGATGTAGAGGGCCACAAAAGGTAGCGCAGTGAACCCACACATAGCCCACACAGAGTGACACAGTCCAGCACAGGGATTGCGCAGATAAACATGCAAACAGATGCAGAGGGATTCAAAGGCTCTTCTAGGTGTCAGAAAATTTACAAGAGGGTCCAAGAGTTTTGTCTCAATTGTGTTCTCAATATATCTGCCAATGTATTCCTTGTAAATATTCAATAATAAAACCCTCATCTGCTACACCAGTTTTCCCACATTGGGTTTTTCCGGGGACAATTGTCCAAAAATAAGTGTGTACATGTGATTGTTTCTTATGCTTATGTTCCTTACTGTTATTTTCTCTGCATACATAATTGTGAATGTCAATAGTATTTATTTCGAAATTTACTTATATATTTCTGTAAATAACTTATAGAAGTAATAAGTAGGAGAAATAAATTTATCACTGCAACTGTATATTTCTAGATTGAAATTTTCAGAATATGTTGTTATGCATGCATTGTCACGGTTATAGTTTTTGTCCATGAGGTCATTGTATGCATTTTAGGTCATCATGTTGTGGTTGATATGTTATGATGCTAATGTGTTGGGTCAGATAGAGTAGGAGATGAAAATCGTCAAGGTGAAGTTGTAGCACTAGAATTTGTGGTAAGAGGAGATCGTCATACATGTATTGTATGTTTGGCATGCAAGTATGATTTATTCATGGTTGTTGTAAGAATTAGGATTAATTATATGGTTTTCATTCTATTATTATTATGGTTACATATATGATAAATGCAAGTTGGTTGGTGTAGTCATATACACATGTGTTAGATAGTCATGAATGATAGTAACCTGCGGTTGTATCCGTTGTTATTGTTGTTTTATATTAGTTAACTTGATGATTATGTTATATGTCGTTGATGAATATGTTATATGTTAAATTTTATTTAGCTTGATGATTATGTTATTGATGAGCATGTTAAAAGTTAACTTATTGCTGTGATATGTTAGTTAACTTGATGATTAGGGTTATAGCATTAATATATTGATGTTACATGTATCATGCTAAATTGTATTGGCCTATGTAGATGTTTAGGGTTATGAAATTCAGGTATGAGTCGAATTATTTGTGATATTATGTCATACTAATCTAGGCTGACTATGAATCTGTGGTTGTTATGCATGAATGACATTTGTTTATGGGTTTATGATGTTAACATGTTATCTAGTTACTATTATGGATATCATGACCTTATTTAGGTTTGATTTGATGTGTTGTGAAGTTATAGCGTGCTAATCTAGATTGATTGACAATATAGCACCCCTGAGATACATTAAGGTATGAGCTTGCTTATGTCGTCTACTTTGTACTTGAATGTTTGATTATGTCGTCTATTTCGTGTTTGAGTGTTGGTTTCTATTATGTTGTCTATTTAATGTTTGATTAATCGCATGATATGAGTATGTTTCTATAAGATTGCATGAAGAAATTATTTGGTCTTAAGATGGTTGTACTAACATTATCCGTTGAGATATCTGATGTGTACTTGAGTATAAGTAGGTCTTAGTTGTAGTATTGTGATTTTGATTACTAGCTTATGTGTACTTGACTATAAGTAGGTGATAGTTGTAGTATTGTGATTTTGGCTACTAGTTGATTATGGCATGATTGTTAGTCTTGGTAGAGGCTAATTTTAGTCTTGATATTTGGAACATGTGATTGACATGTGTGAGTAGTTGCAGGGTAACATGCTTGGTATTAGCATGGCGAGGTACCCATTAACTGTTTATATAAATAATAGTTGGGTGATGTCATACCATGTAGTAAGACTCAATTGTAGCAAGGTAAATGGTAAAAGAAAGGAATTGGGTAAGAATTCCTTGGGTTATGTTTGAAAATCCTAATTCCAAACAAATGAGTGCTTTGCATACAAGAATTCTTCTTAACCTTGACTTTGTCTGACATTATGTGGATGTATGCTATATTCGTGAACATGTATTTGACAAGTATAACAATTGGTTTCCATCTATGGAAGGATTCATCAAGGAAATAGAGTTCCATGAGAAGTGTACATGTTAAGTTACAAGGCAACGTGCTTGGAACAAAAAACTAAGATAGCTGGTATATTATTATATTTTATTATGTGTTGAAAAGTATGATGCAGGGGATTGCATGGAAATATATTTCCATGAAATGTTGAATGAGGCTCGTGCTGAGATTTCCTTTGGGAGGCTTCCTTGGGAACCATGGGGTTTGAGTCATGGTGTTTTTTGGATAGTCTTGTGCTTTTGGTCTTTTTTTATTTTTGTGCTTGATTTGCAGTCTTGATTGTGCCTAGTGCATGGGCATCTTTGTTACACTGAAATTTGTCACCATGAAATTTCAGTACTCCCTTAGAAGTCTACAACATCAAAGTTCCTAAAGTAAAGCCTTGAAATTAAGAGAAAATCTCATAAAAGTCTTAAAAACACTTGTACCGCACTTTCTCTTAACATTGCTTGCGGTGCCGCACTTTCCTGCTCTAAATCATGCAGAGCTAAACACATTTTTTATTTATTAAAGGTGTAGACCCCTGTAAAAGATAAAAAAAAGGTGGAAAGTAACATTTAGAAGCCCAGCAGTCAAATCTGGAAGCTTCTAGAAGCAGTTATCCGGTCGAAAGTTCGCTCTATCATGTATGTTCATGCCTCCATTATGGGAGCCTACCCCTTGATTTATGGAGCCCAATCCCTTTGAAAGAGCATTCTATCCCTTCTTAAATGGGAACCATAACCTCCTCTCTTTTCCTATAAATTGAAGCCATAGTGCAGCTTCAGGGGTTAGATAGAGGGGGGAGTTAGTGAGTTAGACTTGGAGAATTTTTGAGGAGAAATGTTGTGAAGACTCATACTCTCATAAGCTGATCTTTATATGGGAATGATTACACACCCATGTGCTTTTAGCTAAGAGAGTGCAAGGCTTGTCAGAGTAAAGGAAACGCCTGTTTCGGACCCCAGGAAGGCTTTTATGACATCAAGGTGGACACGGTTGTAAGGCTCTTCTTATTTAAGTTAATACGAATGAATATTGTTTTCTCAATGGGTTATTTAATTAATTATCTCATTTCTTGAATTCCTTGATCATCTTGATAGATGTTTGATTCATAAATTGATTTATTATACAAGTGATTTTGATCTTTTCCTGTGTTTGTGACTGCATATCCTTGACGATGACTTTCTTCAAGCTACTTGAAAGAAGATTAGCGCTGGACTACAAGTAGATTTCTAAAACCTTGTTATAATTAATTCCATGTCAAACAATATCTAAAATAGATTTTATTTTTCCATTTGTTGCTAGCTGTCCGTAGGACACTTAGGAGGTCTGTCTTGTCTACAAGAATGACTTATTCGTCCAACAAAATGGCAACTCCATTGGGGATATGGATCTTGAACTTTGATTTCTTTTATTTTTGACTTGTGAATTTATTTTGTCTGATTTTGATTGATTTATACTGGCTTGGGTAGTTTATCCCTATAGAATCCCTGAGAAATGATTTAGAGTTTTTTATTTTTTCTTTAGTTTTCTGGTGTCTGCTCTTTTCTTTTATAGACAGTGCAGGCAGCTCCGCACTTTTCTTGTACTCACAGTGCGGGACCGCACTGGTTTGCACTAAATCTTGCGGACCTTCTAAATTTTTTTGGAAAATATTAAAATCCTGTTTTCTGGACTAGTTTGTTAGATTCTCAGTGAATACCTAGACTTGTATCTTCTGTTAGGAAGCTTTGGTTAAGAGTTTATTTCAGCATTTTTAGTTTTGAATGATTTTATGAAAGATCTGCATGTTATAATGATTTTTGCTTTGTCTTTATCCTGCTCAAAGGTTAGAAACCTTGGTATACCTTTAGATCACTGGTATTTCCTTGCTTTCTTGCTGAGTTTGACATCATAGCAGAAATTGTTTTATGAGATTTAGATCCCATTTTCTCATTTGCAAATCTTTAAAAAACTTTTTTTGATAAGTTTCGAATTTCACTTAAAAAACCAAAATTGGATGTTTTTTGAGTTCTTGCTGATCCAAGCAAGGAATTTCTTAGTTAGATTACAAGCTAAGCAAGACATCCTCAAAATATTTAAAGTTTTAATTCAGATTTAGTCTTTATAATTTTTAGATCTCAAAATTAGTGTTTTTAGCCTTGAGTGTTATTTCTAGAAATTGTAGTGTTCTTTTGAAGAAAAACTTGGTTTGTAGTTTTGATCTTGAATAAAAGGGATTTCTTATTGAGCAATAGATCATTTTGAGTTCTCATTGAAATTAGATTTCTTTTCATTTATTCTTGTTTGAAGGAAAGATTTGTTTTTAAAATATTGCATTTCTCAACTCTTCCTTTAGATAGAATTCATTGAAAGAACAAGAATTGTTTCTCATAATAGATGCATTTTTAGTGTGTTTTGAGTCGGGTCACTACATATCATCAGTTTCACTTTCGCACCTATTTTCCTAAGAAACAACCTTTTAAAATCAACAATTAAACTAAAATCAATCTAGTAATTTTTATATTTCTAGGGCTCTTTTCACCAATATAGCTTAGGCTAGTGTCTTGGAGTAGGGAGTAATTAACTCTCCAAGACAATTAAAACAAACAAGTAGTTGATCTTGCGGTAGGAAAAATCCAATAGTTGCTTGTATGCTCTGGGAAGCTCCTCTTAAAGGAGTCAAGCACGAGGTCATATCTGAACCAGTGGGATAATCAATTCTATCTCATTGGGAATGATAGTAGATGTGTGTGTAACAACGGTAAACCTCGGATAGACCATTGTCGAGGAGCTCGGGGTCACTTGTCAGTATACCTTCGATTATGTCAAGGAGCCTTCAAGGGGATTGAGCTTTGTTACTCTGCCCTTGCATGTATGTAAAATCGTAGACTGTTCCCCCAGGTATATTAGTTCCTGTTGGTAACCATAGTGGCCATAATCTTTATGAGTTTTTCCTAAGGTGACGGTAGAGGAAAGATCCCACTATACCTAGAGCAGACGTCGACTAGACTCACTTGGACTCTCGAGAGGGTTATCTTCACTCGATATGGTTTAAGTGGAGAAACTTACACCAGTCTGTTTCATTAAGCAGGTTATCGGGGTAACTGGTCCAACCGCCCTTTCTACATTAAAATACTACGATGTTGGATTTCATCACCAACTAGTGTTTTTAGTGTGGGAAGTTACTGTTTATGTGTGGTTTGATCTCCTAGATTTTTAGGCGTGTGATTCATTTGTTTGTTTCCTTAGCAATTCTAGGAGTTTTCATTGAAATTTTCTTTGATTACGTGTGATTAATAATTTTTAATCGTGGCTGAATTACCAAGACAATCACGTAGACTCCAGGGAAAGCCCCCTGAGTATACACCAAGCCAACTTGAAGGGCTGCGAGCTCTAGTATCGCCTAGTGACAGTAGAATTAGATCAACAGAAACAGGAGAATCATCTATAGTTATTCATCCTGATTATCAATCACAAACAACAGAGAATATTCAAGAGCCAAATTCAATTTCCGAAGTTACTGGCAGTATTTCTCCTTCCAGTGAATTAGTTGAAGAACCTGAAATTTCTGAGCCTAACAATGAACCTGCTATATTGGAGCCATCTTCAGAATTTGTTACTACGACTTCTAGTGATCCTGGTTCACCTAGGGTAAGACATCGCATTACTGAAAATATTCCTTCTGACCTCATATCTATTGAAGAACTTGTTGGTCCAGAAAAAGATGTAACTCTTCCCGAAACCCAAGAAATTTGAATCTTAGGGACCGTGAATCAATATTCTACAGTCCTTTTAGAACTGATTCTTGGTATTTATCATTGACAGATTTTTTAGAAAACCCGGGTCTTAGTTATTCACCACCCCGAATTCATTTTCATCCTACACCAAGAGGTTATTATCCTTCATCAACTATGTCAGGTGAGTCATCTATGTTTTCCCAATCTCTGGAACCATTTTTATATGGTGGTCCTTCTATTCCTTCGAGGTACCAGTCACTCTCTCGTACTTTCTCAGGAGCAACTCTTCAACCAACTGAACAAGTGTTATCATCTGGTACAAATGGAACTAAAACTGAAACGTTGAATGCGGAGCAAATTTTTATGATGTCTGGTAATATTCCAAATCCTCAATCTCAAGGTATTCAGTTACCGCCTGGGGGGCAACCTCAAGGTATTATATTACCACCTAGGGGTCAACCTCAAGGTAGTCAGTTACCGCCTGGAGGGCAACCTCAAGGTAATTTTTTACCAAGACAAACTGTAGGACAATATTATTTACCTGGAGAACAACCTCAAGGACAGTACATACCTCAAGGTTATCAACCTTAAGGACAGTACATACCCCAAGGTCAACCCCAGACTCAGTATATTCCTCAAGGTTCTTATCAACCCCAGATTTAGTACATGCCTCAAGGTTATCAATATCAAGGTCAGTACCCAACTCAAAGTTTCCAACCTCCTTCTGATCAACCATTATTACAAGGAGTTGGAAATTTACCAGTTAATTATCAACCCTATGTTCAACCAGGTTATGGTCCTTCATATGCACAACCTTCTATGGGTCAATACCCCAGAATGAACATGGTATGGAATCCATCTCAAATTCAATAGACTATGCAACCTAATGTGCAGTTACCTAATCAACCTGGACAACCTATAGTTTCTGGTCCAACCCAGCAACCTATCCAGCCTACTGTTCAAGTCCCTGCACCTGGTTCTGTTCAGTAGCCCGGGCCTAGTACACCTCAGACTCCGCCTCAAACTGCTACATCTACTACAACTTCTTTTCAACCTACTATGCCTACTTCTGGAGTATCTGTAGCTCCAGTTTCTTCTATCCCTACATCAATGCAAATTCCTCAAGTATCTGTACCACAGTTAGGACCTACAATTCAGACTATGGTCCAGATGCCTACAGGACAAGCTGGTACTAGTACGATTGTCTCTAGTCAACCACAGCTTACTTATCAACTAAACCAGGGATAGTATCAATTTGGATAGGCTACACAAAATCCAGTATATCAGTATCAACCGTACCCTGGGTATACTTATCAAGTACCTCAACAACCCCAGTATGGTCCGGTTAATCCTGGTTACCCAGGAGGTTTCACGATTCCAAATGCGCATCCAATTCCAGGGTATCCTGGATATCCTCCTCCTGGAAGTGGTTTGATCACACAAGGTTATCAAGACCCTAGCCATCGATTACCATTCATAGCAACTTTAGATTTACCAGATCTATCGCGCCTTACGAACGATCCCATTTTTATCTTCCATATTGGCCGTTGATGCCTAACAAGTCGCCCAGTGATATTCTGAAGTTTGAAGGTAAGTCAAGAGAGGACCCGTCTAATCACGTTATGACTTATCACCTCTGGTGCGCATCCAATTCACTAATTGATGATTCGATTCGATTGCGTCTTTTTCAGAGAACTCTCATTGGTCTAGCTTCCAAATGGTACATTGAGTTACTACGCGGTTCTTTTAATAATTTTAATACGCTAGCTACTGCTTTCTTAACCCATTTTCAGTTGCCTATCAGATACGACAACGGCATATAATTTCTGACTTCATTAAAACATTCTACGTCTACGTACATATCTGATCACATTCATGAATGGAGACGTAGAAGGCGTTTAGTGAAAGTCTTTATTCCAGATCAAATTTTGGCTAAATGGTTTATTAAATAATTATTTCCCAAAATTACTGAAGATGTGGCCAAAGGAGGCATTGTTACAGAAGAGAAAGTCACTGCTCAGGCTCAGTACCTTGACCTTGTATATACTCAGTCAGGTACTCTATATGATAAAATCCTCGATTTACCAAAACCTGGTCAATTAACTACAACTCCTTCTGGCTCTCATGCCGCTGATGGTGCAATTGGTTCTGTTAGCACTGGTAAAAGTAAGAAGAAATATTCCAAGATGACTTCTCCTATTATCACTTTACCCGATTCACCAAAAGGGGATTCTTCTATTGAAACTTCCATCGATATTCATGTTGTAGAATCATCTACAACCAAATCTAAAACTGGTGGTAAGAAGAAAGATAAGAATAAAAAGAAAAATCCTCAAAATATAAAAACGAGACAACTGAACCAGTTGACGAAAAACGCAAACCTCGATATCCTTGTCTCATATGTGACGAGGATCATTTTACAAAAGAGTGCCCACATAGAGCCGAGGTATCAAAATTCGTTAAAGGTTCGCCTATACCTGCTGTCTCGAAGGATCCTTTTCCTGCTCAAGATAGTAACATGGTTGGATCTTCCTCAAATCCGCTTGATAATATCTTGATGGTTGCGACGCGATCGCAAGATTACGGTAGTAAAAATCTTGGTAAAGAAGAAGAAACATCTAATTCAGCATCAACTACATCTCCCTCGGTTTCTGATCTGTTACAGATCGAGAAACAAAATCTTGACTTAGTAATCAAACCACCTTCTAAAGGCGTACTTCGTAAATCAGCTTTCAATCCACATGCGAGAGCTGCTCAGAATTACAATATTGTTGAAGATTTGGCAATTTCCCCTTCAGCAATGTCGGCTTTGGAAGTATTGCAATCATGCCCAGCCCAAAGAAAATTACTTTTGTCAGCCTTAGGAGCCACAGATCTCTAGGATTTGAACCTCATGATCTTCGATTTAGAGAATTTTACACCCCGCCTACCCCATCAAATGGATTTTCAGATTCTGGTAATGGTAAAAAAAAACATATATTTCGTACTATTGTTGATGAAGGGGCTTCTACGTGTATTATGTCATTAAAATGTTGGAAATCACTTGGTTCTCCGACCATTAACCAATCACCAACTATTCTCAAAGCTTTTAATGAAATATGTTTTCAGCTGTATGGTATCTTACAAGATCTACCAATAGAGGTCGAAGGCAAAATGGTTAATCTAGATGTGGAAGTGGTTGATGCCCCTATGGATTACAACCTTCTCCTGGGTCGCAGTTGGTCTTACGCCATGACTATTTTTGTATCATCGATCTTTCGTCTCATCATGTTTCCTCATAAAGGAAAGATCGTTAAAATAGATCAACTCTCATATTATTCATCCGACCCAGCCTCTACTGATAGCATCCAACATATTGAAAAATCTACTATCCCTTATAAGGATGTCGGAGTAGGTTTGCTTAAAGGTTCGGCTTTACTGGGAAATTTTTCCCTGCCTGCTCCCAATGTAAAAATTCCTATTGCTAATATCAATATGATTACATCAATTACTATTTCCTTTGATGATCCTTGGATAGTACCTTCAGAATCAGAATTGGATTCTTTCGATGGCCCGATTCCTTTCAGTCCTTTTGAGTTAGCATATCAGAATGTACAGTCATTTTCAATATCGAGCTTAGCTTCAACACCAATTCCGGATCCTGCTCAACAAGTATTCAATACTAATGAACATATTCGTGAATTCTTGTCGGTAGATGAGTTACCATGGAAAGATCTTCATCATAGGTCTGCATTTTTACCTGATCTCAATCATTTTGAGAATGATTTTTCCTCCATTTTTACCACTGATTATGTCAAAGACCCTTAGAATCCTCTTTCACATTTCGATTCTGAATTGAATTTAGAAAATATTTCTACAACAGTTCCTCTTGGCATTTCAGTAAAACCTGGAATTGTTGAAAACATTCATATAGGTGCTTCTTATACGACTGATGAAATCCAAGCATATAAGCCCTATTTCAGGAATTCCGCGACATTTTCCCCTGGTCATATGAAGAAATGCCAGGAATTGAACCCTCTATTGTTGTTCATGAAATTAAGACATACCCAGATGCTAAACCCGTTAGACATATATTACGTTAGATACATTCGAGAAAAGTTGTCGCTATTAAAGCCGAAGTTGAAAGATTACTTCGTGCAGGTTTTATTTATTCGATCCCGTTAACGGACTGGGTATCTAATATTGTTCCGGTCAATAAAAAAAAGGAACAATACGAGTATGTATCGATTATATGGATATAAATTGAGCTTGTCCAAAAGACAATTATCCAACCCCTTACATCGATCAAATTATTGACGATTGTGTTGGAAGTGAAATATTCTCATTCATGGATGGATTTTCCGGCTACAATCAAATCAACATACTCCCTGTAGATCAACCTAAAACAGTTTTCATTTGTCCATGGGGAACTTTTGCTTATCGCAAACTACATTTTGGCCTTAAGAATGTTGGTGCCACTTTTCAAAGGGCTATGTCTTATGCATTTCACGACATTAAGCACATTGTGCAGCCCTACCTCGATGATTTTCCTGCTCATTATTCACACAGAGCAAATCATATTACTCATTTACGAGCCATTTTTATATGATGTAGGAATTATAAGATTTGTCTGAATCCTCACAAATGTGTTTTCTGCGTACAATTCAGATGATTATTGGGATTTATTGTCTCAAAGGCAGGCATTCATGTTGATCCATCGAAGTTTGAGGCAATCATCAATTTACCTCCTCCTTCTACTCTTCGCCAACTCCAAAGTTTGCAAGGGAAAGCAAACTTTTTACATCTATTCATTCCTAACTACGCTGAGTTAACGAAAGGTTTCACTAGGTTGTTGAAACAGAATATTCCTTTCTTTTGGGACGAGGACGCCAATAGATCTTTTGTTGCTTTGAAACACGCATTGACCCATGCACCATTACTGCATCCTCCCAACTACAACCAAGATTATTTTTTGTACCTCGCCACTTCCGATTCCGCGATAGGGATGGTTTTAGTTCAAGAAGATGAATTTCATGGTGAACATGTGATTTACTATCTTAGTCGAAATTTGCATCCGACTGAAATCAAATATTCACATGTGGAGAAATTTTCCTTGGTAGTTGTTCAAGTTGTCCAACGTTTTCGTCATTACATATTGTTACGCAAAACAACAGTGATATCTGATTGTAACCCTATGATGTATATCTTGACCAAACAATTGCTAGGGGGAAAATACTCCAAATGGATTGTTATCCTACAGGAGTTTGATTTGGAATTTGAAAGTCCAAATCAAAGAAATCATTGATATTTTCTGAACTTATATGTGATTTCCCACGTACTAATACAGAAACTGTGGCGGAACAACCACTCGCGGACGAATCCTTGTTTCTTATTAGTACCATTGATCCTTGGTATGGAGATATCATTGTTTATCTTCAGACCCAATATTTTCGGCTCGAACTTTCATGGTCACAACGACGTAAAATCTATTTCCAGTCTCAATGATATCATATTGTTGGCGACACACTATATCGTCGCAGTGCAAGCTCTATTTTTCGACGTTGTCTCACTCATGAAGAAGCCGAAAAGGTTTTAAATGACTGTCACTCTAGAGCATGTGGTAGTCATATGTCTGGGTACACCACAGCCCAAAAGATATTGCACGCCAGTTATTTCTGGCCGTCCTTATTTAAAGATTGTATTTATGCGGTCTGAAAATGTCATAATTGTCAAATCTTCGATCGAAAAATGTGTGCACCACCTGCTCCTCTTCACCCTATAATTGTTGTCGGTCCTTCTGCAAAATGGGGCATTGACTTCATTACATGTAACCCTCACTCGACCGGGGGGCATGGGTATATTATTTTAGCAGTAGATTATTTTACCAAATGGGCCGAGGCGATGCCTACATTTGCGAAAAATGGCAAAAATGCAGCTACTTTCGTGTTCAATCATGTAATTGCTTGTTTTGGTTTACCCCAAGCGATAATTACTGATCACGGGAGCCATTTTTGAAATATCATGATGACCGAGCTAACAGACCAACTTGGCCTACGCCATGATAGTTCTACACCATATTATCTGCAGGCTAATGGTTTAGTTGAAGCAATTAATAAAGTCTTAGCCACCATGATTAAACAAATCATTGGAATTCATAAGTCGAATTTACATACCATGCTCTTTTCAGCACTTTGGGCATATCGAACCTTAGCAAAAACATCGACAGGCTTTACCCCTTTTCAACTGGTTTATGGTTTAGAAGCGGTATTACCCATTGAATGTGAGATACCATCACTTTAACTAGCCATAGATTTACTACCAGCCACTTCTGAAGAGGAGAAAAGTTTTTTATACTTGGCTCAATTAGATGAGAATCGGCGCACCGATGCATTAGCTACCGAGACTCATGCGAAAAGAATGAAAGCTCAGTATGATAGAAGTGTTACCCCGCATAATTTTTCAGAAGGAGATCTAGTTTTGATTTATGATCAAGCCAACAATAAACTAGGGGCTGGGAAATTTGAACCCATGTGGCATGGTCCTTATATTGTCAAGCGACAGCTTGCAAAAGGGGCCTATGAATTGATTGATTTTGACGGGGTCTCTTTAGGTAAACCCAGAAATGGACTTTATCTGAAGAGATATTATGCTTGATTTTTGTGTGGAGATATTCTCTGTATATTAGTTACTTTCTAGCTAGTGTGCTATAGATTAGAAACGTGTGCCTAGATTAAGTGTGCTTTTACTACTATTCCTGCTTATCTATATTACTCTTGATATCGCAGATGTCGACGTCCTTTCAAACATATATTGGTTTTGCTGATGGTGCTTGTCGTAGTACATGGAACATCTCTTCCGCAACTTGGGTTATTTATTCACCCACTGACGAGTTAGTATCTATGCATGGGGTAAGCCTCGGTCAAACAACGAACAATATTGCTGAATATAGTGCAACTATTGAATTATTGTCGGAATCCATTTCATTTGGAATTCGGAGTTTGATCGTTAGGTTAGATTCTAAACTCGTTGTATTACAGTTAAACCGAGTATATGCCATTAGAAACCCAGTATTATTAAGATTATTTTTAAGGGTTTGTCTCTTGGAACGAGAGTTCGATTATATTGAGTATCAACACATTCCAAGAAATTTAAACACATTAGCAGATGCAATAGCTTATAGTGTTATAAATAGACATTTGCAATAGTAAAGTAGTAAATCAAAATTCGATAACATGATTGAACAGGTAATTGGAAATAATAGTATATCATAGTATAAATGTAGTGTCCAAAAAAATAGTACATCGTCTTTGATCATAGGTTCAAAACACCTTATGATCGGAAAAAAGTGATACAAAAAATGAGGCTATACAGTCAATCATCCACTATCCGTGGTGATGATCATGGTAATACACTACTGCTCGTGCCGCTCTACTCAAAAATCTCCTGAATGGTCCAGGAACACCAATGACGTATCTCTGTAAACACAGTGGGATGACATCTATGGTAGTCTCAGGAATATCCACAGTTAGCCGCTCCAAATGGTGTTCTAAATCAGTCAAGATCTCTGCTGTCTGATCCTGTGGTGGTGGTGCTCCAGCTGCATCCCTTTGCCTCCGGTCAAAGGGGTGGAGAGTGGCTGGTTGACGTGGACCCACATCTGCATTTGAAATTTTTGTTATCAGTTTTGGACGATTTAAAAAATAAAAAAAATTAGAAATCAGAACATGTCAAAGAGATTTTTTACCTGACTCATCCCACTGAGCTCCTGGAGGAAGTGGCATATCCCGGTTGCTACGGAAATCCATGCCCGCATAAGGAAAATCCTCTATCACAAAAATTTTGTGTTCTAACTAATGAAAATAAGTTGAGGGAAATCGAACAATATCCCCACCCTCACTGTGACGGGCCATCAAAGCAACCCATCCAACCATCCAAGGCTCTCGAGGTCTACCAGCATCAACAGGAATATGTTGCGGGGCTAACAGAGGAATCCTCTCTAAAGTAAAGGTAACCACGATAGATCCATATCAGAAGTTGTTTAACTTCCCGTTTTTTTCTCTAGTAAGTTGGTCTTTGACATTAGCCAACAATGCCTCGCACCAGTTGAATATGGTGCCTCGAAAAAAATCTACTGCAATTCGCATCTGAGATCCAGTAGCTACATGCAAAGTTGCACTTCCTCACAACTTGAAAACGGTAAATGCAATGACTTTTAACTCGGGACGAATGATAGTTTTAATATCAATCCGTTTGTCTCTGGGATTGGCTTCATCATTACAAAACTCTAATTGTAGGCTAGCAACAGATTGGCCACCTAGCCTAGCCCCAAATAGAGAAAGTGATTCGCCTCTCTTAGACAAACCAGTCAAAATATATATGTCCTCTGGCTCAATTTCAGGCTGGTGGCCTCCAATCACGAAACACTGGTCCTGAATGTCCCACTTGTTTACCAACCAAGTGAGAAGATCTACTTGAGCTCTCATGCCACTGATAGCCCAGAATTTGAATAGCCCGCATGCTCTTAAAACTTGCAAAGTAGGTTGATGAATCATTGCTGCTTCATCTACCTCCTCATGTTCCCGTTCTTGCCAAATGAGCATTGTAAATATCCTACAATGAGTAAAATGAAGGATTAGAATCATTTTAAAACAAAAATTTTGGGTAATTTAGGAGGAAATTGTGTTTTTGAATTCGTTACGGCGTCCCCGCACTTTACGCTCAGAGACAGTGTGTAGCTCTGCACGGGCTCTGTGTTAAAAGTGCGGGGCCCTGGAATTTTCCTTTGTGAGAAAATGTCGGGGTCCGCAGGTACCTAGTGTCCTACCTGCGGACTCCTGAGGGCGGATTTTTGAACCAATTTTCCTCCCAAAAAATGAAATTTAGACCCTAATTTAAGAAAATGAACGGATGAAAAGCAAGGAAAAGAGGTTGTGGATTACTTGGAGCAGACAGTTTTCAATTTCAACCGTCGGTTTGTTCGGAATATTCTTTGAAGCGTTTTTTGCCAAAAGCTCTAAAATTTTCACTCCAAACTCAAATGGTAAAAATGAACTTGAAAAACTCCTTTTTATAAGTTTTTTCGAATAAATGAAATTTAAATTTGTTTATTTTTCACTTTAAAAATCTATTTTTTTCAAAATATTTTTATTATTGAAACAAGTATGTTTAATTTTTTGAGTTTTTTGTGCAGAATACCAGATTTTTCAGGCAAAATGATCATTTTTGACGAAGAGTATATTTTTATCACTTTTTTGGGCTCTTTAAAATTTACGAAAAATCGAAACCATGTAGTTCTCTTTTAAGCCCTTCTCAGACTCTCTAAAAATGAAAAGATTGCTGAGTACTTGACTATTCAAACTCGTTAAAGGAAAGGAACGGTCATCCCTTCAGTATAGGTTTACCCCTTTTACGGACTGAAATGGAATATTTTCGAAAAATGCATACATTGACTAATCATGGTCAATAGAGTTCTCTCTTGCATTATTTTATCCTTTTTCGGGCCTGAGAGACTAAAATTACGAAAAAGTACAACGATGGAGTTTTCTTAAGTTTTTTCTTCTGACTCCCTAAAAATGAAAAACACCGAGTTTATCCTATACTGGACTTGTTAAAATTTAACAGTAAAGGACCTGTCGATTACAAACAGGAACGGACCACTCCTTCTTAGGGTTCGATTTTAAAATAAGTTGGACTCATCCGAAGGATGAGCTTATAAACAAGCAAATGTTATCCTCCTCAAGCTTGTCAAAAAATAAAGAGGTACTTGCCAGAAATGGTGGGGGAAAAGAGAGAAAACAGATTCATTTGTTACACTTTGATTTGTAAAAGCATTACACCACTCTTGAACACGACATTTTTTGTTACAATTCTACCTGGGTTGGGAAATCCTTTGCCTATCAGTTAATCAAACCACATTGAAGGTCTTCAGCTAGTTTCTGGGTATTAGCTTAGGGCAACTGTCACCAAACCATCTGCAGTGTCGTTATGTGTTCAAGAGAACAGTAAAAAAAACCATTCATCTGCAAACATTTGTCTCCATTCGTTTTGACCATCCCTAAGTCAGTCCTTTCTAAAAATTTCTTCAAAACTTGATCTATGGTTTCGTGTCGTGAGCTTGCTTACAACGGATCACTTTTTATCGACGATAGCTCATCATCTAGGAAGTTGATCTAGAATCCGTTAGTACCTTGGAATCTGGATGCCTTAATGATAGGTTTCTCGCCTTCGACGACATGTTGCATCAATGACCTTCGATCGAACGATTCCGTGAAATGTTCGACTTCAAATCACTTATTCACATTTCATGGATTGTACTGAGTACTTTGAGAGCCATTGTCATTATTGGTGGTTTCTCTCACACTTGTTAACAGTTCACATCATTAACTGGTAATCAAGTGGTTTCTACCATGTTCGACTTCAACACATCTAATCGCATGGATAGAATCGTACTAGTTTGGGAAGCAGAAATCAAGACCCTGGATCTAGTTTCCACCATCTAGGATGTGAGGAGTTATATTATTCATTATGTAGTAGATGATTCATTACAGATGGCTGCGCCCATGCTGTGTCTACACTATTGATGTAATATTAAAATCATTTCTGTATCAGAACAAGTTTAGTTAGTTTTGATCTGTGTACGGGAATGCCTACCTCAGCGATGATATATATATATATATATATATATATATATATATATATATGTTTTGCATTGAATGTTTTTACAGGGTCCCGACTGGGGTGTCCACAAGTTAATCCTTGAAATGATAAAGCACATCACTCTTCGAATGCTCTCAGAATTCGCACTTTAGGGGTCAATTTGTTACACTGAAATTTGTCACCATGACATTTTATTACTCCCTTAGAAGTCTAAAACATCAAAGTTCCTAAATTCAAGCCTTGAAATTAAGAGAAAATCTCATAAAAGTCTTAAAAACACTTGTACCGCACTTTCTCTTAACATTGCCTGCGGTGCTGCAATTTCTTGCTCTAAATCATGCAGAGCTAAACACACTTTTTATTTATTAAAGGTGTGGACCCATGTAAAAGGTAAAAAAAAGGTGGAAAGTAACATTTAGAAGCCCAACAGTCAAATCTGGAAGCTTCTAGAAGCAGTTATCCGGTCGAAGGTTCGCTCTATCATGTATGTTCATTCCTCCATTAAGGGAGCCTACCCCTTGATTTATGGAGCCCAATCCCTTCAAAAGATAATTCTATCCCTTCTTAATGGGAACCATAACCTCCTCTCTTTTCCTATAAATTGAAGCCATAATGAAACTTCAAAGGTTAGATAGAGTTGAGAGTTAGTGAGTTAGACTTGGAGAATTTTTGAGGAGAAATGTTGTGAAGACTCATACTCTCATAAGCTGATCATTATATGGGAATGATTACACACCCATGTGCTTTTAGCTGAGAGAGTGAAAGGCTTGTCAGAGTAAAGGAAACGCCTGTTCCGGACCCCAGGAAGGCCTGTATGACATCAAGGTAGACACGGTTGTAAAGCTCTTCTTATTTAAGTTAATACAAATGAATATTGTTTTCTCAATGGGCTATTTAATTGATTATCTCATTTTTTGAATTCTTTGATCATCTTGATAGATGTTTGATTCATAAATTGATTTATTATACAGGTGCTTTTGATCTTTTCTTGTGTTTGTGATTGCAGATCCTTGACGACGACTTTCTTCAAGCCACTGGAAAGAAGATCAGCGTTGGACTACAAGTAGGTTTCTAAAACCCTGTTATAATTAATTCCATGTCAAACAATATCTAGAGAAAATGCTTTTTATTTGTCCATTTGTTGCTAGTTGTCCGTAGGACACTTGGGAGGCATGTCTTGTCTGCAAGAACGACTTGTCCAAGGTCAACACATGCCACTATGTTTGTGGTGTTGTGTTGTTATTGGTTTTCATGTTTTTCTCCTTGTTTTTTTCTTTTTTCTTTCCTTTTGTTTGAGAGTATTGGAAATTGGTTGGGGAAAGAGGAAAGTAATGGAGCTCGTGGAGAGTTGTGTGGCACCCAACAGGTAATGAAAGACACAGATGAAGCTCAGTGCATGAGTAAGCACAACAGAAGGTAAGAATATGACAGTCGGTTGGACTGGTTGGTCTATTGTGGTAAATGTACAGTGGCAGTACAGACATGAGAAAGGCAATAGAAAAGGTGAAGAAAATGGATCTGAGTTGTTAGATGCCTTGGCTATGTCAGGAACTATTGTTCTCAATGTTGTGCACAGATAAAGGAAGTTCTCTTAACCTTGATCTTATGCTATCTAGTAATTATGATGTGATAATGATTATGTTGGTGTTTATATATATATATATATGTCATGTCTAACAGTGTTGTTATGCATAATGGTTGTTTGATGCTAAATGTCTATAGGTATATATGTGTGTGTGTGTGTCGTTTTCTAACAAGATGATGATTGTTTTATGCTAATGATTTTATATGTATGTATGTATGTATCTCATTGTATGACAGGGTTGGCCGGGATCATTCTTGTGGAAGAATGATTTCTTATGTAGGTGAATGGCATGAAGAGGTTACTGGATATGAGGAATCAATTGGCAGAGTAGAATTAACAGATATACGAGGTCATAATCATGTGGATATGATTTAATGTTATATGCTTGTGTTATTTCTATGTTTTGGATAGGTAATGTTGAGTACATCAGCGAAGTGAAAGCAGTGTGATCTGCGGCATGTTAGGATAAACATGGTTAGTGGAAAGACACTAGAAGCATGGTTCTTGTGGGGTCAGTGTGTGGTCTATGGATTTGTAGTAATATTGTTTTGTATATATTGTGCATGTTGTATATTTAGTGATTATACCTATGGTGATGTGTACATGTAACATATGTAGTATTATGTACATATAACATTTTATTCATGTTGTATATATGGTGTTGTGTGTATATTTCATATGCGGTGCTAGGTATTGATGGTGTTATGTACATGTTGGATGTGCGGTGATGTGTACATATCATACTATGTGCATGTCGAATATGTGGTGTTGTCTGCATAACGTGTTGTGCATATGTCATATATGTGGTGTTGTGTATGTATGGTGATATGCACATGTTGTATATGCAGTGCTATGTACATACGGTGTTGTGTGTGTGTTGTACATATGGTGCTATGTATGTATGGTGTTGTGTGCATGTGGTGTTGTGTACATGTGGTTTTGTGTGCGGGAGGTGTTGTGTGCATGTTGTGCATGTGACATTGTGTACATGTGGTGTCGTGTACATGTCGTGCATGTGGTGTTGTTTACATGTGGTATTTTGTACACGTTGTAAAAGAGGTGTGGTGTGCATGTGGTTCTATGTACACGTTGTGCAGGTGGTGTCGTGTACATGTGATGTTGTGCACACATTGTGTGGGTAGTTTCATGTATGTACATCCATTAGGTTGGTATTGCATGCATGTGGTATTGTATGCGTGTCGTACATTTTTTGTTGTGGGAATATGGTGCTATTTATGTGCATGGTGCATTCGTTGTATCGCGACATGTGTATTCATTGTGTTGTACTTTTTATATGTATATTTATTGTGTTTTATAGTACACCAAGTGTAGGTGTATGTGCTATGTTGTGTGTCGAATGTGGGCATATGCATTGTGTGGTGTTGTACTCCTTGTGTGGATGTATGTGTTATGATGTACATTGTGTGTATGTGTACGTGAGTGAAGAGAAGCAAGGGAATTGGGTGCTTGTTGGATGTGGAAACCGATCCGATGTGTGTACAGAGAGAACAAAGGTAGAAGTAAGGACTGATGAAGGATAAATATCAATATGTTATTTCATTTATACTATGCATGTGATCTACGATTCTAATTTATGATGGTTACATGTGATTTATGATTATGGTTTATGGTGATTTCATGTTTTGGTAGTGTATTTGGTGCAAGGGCATATGAAATACACTTCTTTAGCAAGCTAGCTGCTACCTGCACAAGCTCACAGAGAAAAATGATTACCTACTATTACTGGAATAGATTCGACACATTGTAAACTAGGTTTGAGGGAAAACTAATCATACAACACTAAGAACAAATCAAAACACAAGATACAAAATACAAAATCTCGATGGAGTGAACAACCTAATAACACAAGTGGAGAGTTCTCCATTTATTAGGTGTTGGTGGTAAAAAATATACAATGGTAAACACTTGACGAGGGTCCTTTAAGCTATGGAGCTGAAATACCTAAAACAAGGAGGTATCCTTCCCTCAAGTTCCTACAAGCATCTCTTCCCTCTGCTGCTAGACTATGCAAGTTGGTTTGCTATGAAGCAATCTGGCCAGCATAACAATGTGTCTCCAATTCTTCTTCCAAAGGTTGTCTTATATAGGCATTTTTTGAATTCCCTCCTTTTCTCTTGGCCCAAGATGGATAGTGACACAAGAGTGGAGGAGGGATTCCTTTGTGGGTTGCATTTACTCCTCGAGGTTTCTCAAATCTGGCTTTCCTTGACAGTACTTGGTAGAGAATCATCTTAATCAAGTGTGCCAAGTGGTTCCGAATGGTGACATTTCACCATCTTCAGGACCGCGCAGCTATCGAAGAAATAGCCATGTTATGTGCAAAATTCCTTTGATATAGGTGTGCTGTAATTTAATTTTCCTTCTGAACCTTAGGAAAAATTAAATTTTAGTCCACTCTAATGTATTTATTATTTGAAAATATTCATCTATACTTTATGTTTGAAATTTTTAATGTATTTTTCCTATACGATTTTCTGGTGTTGACAGTTTCCCCCTAATGTATGAGGTCTAAGAAGAACTATATAGTTGAAATACATTATGCTTTCTTTTATGTGTGATCCTTTTGAGAGAGAGAGAGGGGGTAACTTGCTTTGGAGCTAAGTTGGGAGACCCCTTGTCTTAAGTAAAAAAGACACCATGCTCTATAGGAAACTTGCAAGATATAGAATGAATAAAATATTTGTACGAGGCGAGCATGACCCATTCTCATGATGTTTTGACTAGTTAAGCTTATCTGACATATAATGGTTCTGTTAATGTCACTTTTGATAGTGACCTACTGTTGGTTGATGACGATTGTTGATGACGATGGTTGTTGACGCCCTCGGGCGTTTCTTTGAAAGAAGTTTGAATGTGGTGCCCACACGCATAATATTGGTATGGCGTGTTTGTTTAGAACAAGTGCTAATTTTATGCATGGGTATTTGACTGTTGGGGTCCTTCCTGTGTAAGCATTTTTGAAATATATTATTATCAAGTCACAGGTATTTGATGAATTTTGATAGAGTTGCAATGGTTATGAAGTACGATACCATCTTGAATTGAAAGCTTATCTTGAAGTCGAATGTCAAGAGGATCAATGACATCAATGGGAAATGATGATTCCCATAGTGACATCCATGGATGCTGCTATTGAGGTGAGGAGTCATCCATGGTACTACCTCCTTCTTGGAAAATGGTTGTTTAAGTCAACAAGAAGGAAGCATCAACCAATCGAAATGAGTACTGATGCAAGGGACCAGTGTTTCTAATGTGGAAGGGCACGACGTGAGGGTTTAACTAGGCATGATGACAAAAAATGGCTATAATTTATGATGGTAGTTAAGTGGCCCGAGGTTGGAGCTATAAATGCTAGTGGCGGAAGTCATAACAATTTCTGATGAGGAAATCCCTGGATTCAGTAGGATATCCAGGGTGGGTTTATGGTTGCAATGGGTGTCATGGTTGGGTGTGGTAAATAATGTGCAGCTCTGACCAAGGGCGATTAGGGACTGCTTCCAAGTGAGAATGTAAATGGATGGGTGGGAGTGCTCTCCTTAAAAAAAATCCGTGTACACTTTCCAAAAGAATATAAAATGGGTTTGGATGTATAAGCACGGAGGTAGGTGCCCCTTAAATGTGAATAATCCTTCACAATGGTGTGATGAGTGTGTTTTTCTAAGGGTGGGGACCCCATTGGTTGGTCTTAGTGCGGCGTTGAAGAGGCAGATGAAAATTTTCCAAATGGGCTATGCTGATGGGGGTGTGAAAGGAAAAATGTGAAACACGGTGGTGTGTTTTTTCTGATCCACTTGTGAGAATGGTAGCCTGGAAAAGGGGTTTTAACATGACATGGGTAAAACTTGGCTTGATGTTCAATGATGGATGGACGAACATGAAGTGGTTCTCGAGCCTGGGGTTTTATAGCCATGGCTCCAGATTTTGGGTGTATGGTCTACATGAGTGATGGATATCATGGAGGGTGAGGCTCTACCGACCTGCAAGGGTGTTTATCATGTGCAAGGTGGGGTGATGATAAACATGGCCAGGTAAATCAAACTTATGGTTTTATTTTTATGAAGAAATGATGTTAGGATATGCAAAAAAAAAAAATTTAGGGAAGCCTACCATGATGAGGGTAGAATGATATCTCTTCTTGTGCCTTTATTGACTGGGATGTATAGTGATTTGGTGTACCTACAGCCAATACCCCAAGTAAAAGCATATTTTTCATACAAATATATTTTAAATAACTTGAATTCAAAGCAAAAAGAGAGGGCATACCTGAACTGAAGTAAGGTGGATGTTGTGCCGAAAAATGAATTTTTTTGAGGCATGGATTTATGGGGCCTGGTTTGAACATGATGACGTGTTGATCAATTTTTTTCTTGCAGTTTTGTGATTAGGTACTTTGAGCTCCAATTATTGTCTATTGAAAAATGAGAAAAGGGCGAACTATGGGTCAATATGGTTCATTTTCAAATCATTCGTGTCTTTTGAGGGTCTGAGGTCAAAGTCAAGCTCTTGTCTCAAGCTTCTCTTGCCATTGCGATCAGCCTAAGTACTCGAGATTCATGTTGTTAGTGTCAAGTAGGACCTTAAATGTCCCACTTTTTTATTTTTTTTATTTTCTAGAGTGGGGGGGTCTGTAGCGATCAAGGATGGCCCGTGCGGTCCTCACACAAAAGGTGAATTTTGTGTGATGCCCTCGCGGTTGGGGAATATTATGCACAATGATTCACGTGCCTGTAACTACTATAGGTGCACAGTCAACGTACCTATGTTTTTAACAGGGGCGGGGAGGCTCAATTTAAAAAAAAAAATTAATCTTTTTTGGTAAAAACTAATTTTTTGTGTTTTTTCTGATGGCAGGATGTTGTGGCGGGAGAGGGACTGGCTTGATCTTTGTGCGGCGGTGGCCCAAGACCCCCATGCTTGGGAGATCCTAGCTCGGTATGGTTTACTGAAGTTCTTAGAGAACACCATACTGATGTCCTAGGATGGGTTGCTACGCTACCTGCTCCGATGCTGGAACATGATATGACACGTTATGGTCCTGTGTCGGAGATATGTTGTGATCCAGCCAGAGACCGAAGTCTATTTTGTGATAGATATTTTGCCTCAAGTGGAGGCCCTTCCTTATCCACCCCCTCCTGCGGGAGTGAACATCCATCGTTAGGCCGAGGAGGAGGAGCATTACAGTCCTGACCCATCACCCGGGGATGTATTCGTGTGAGTTATATCACGAACCTGACTCAGAGGGCTGCCTTGGCAATGATAGTTCACTTGTCTGGGTTGATGGCGGCCCATCGAGTGTTGAGTCCGCAGTTTGAAATTTTGCGCCGGCTTCAAGACAGTCACTTTCCACACATGGTCACTTAGACGGCCAAGGCCCAGAGGGGTGCTATTAAGACCTTTGCTTATGTGATCATCCTCTGTAGCATTGTGCACGAGAGGATTTTTATGCTCCAACCCTTTGTGGTGGTGCCCCTGGGTCCTCTGAGGGATCCTTTGAAGCATCGGTGGGCATCTGTGATGCCCCATGGTGGTGGAGGAGAGGCAGGTTGTTACTGGGATGTGACGATCGAGGCGTGGTTCGAGTCAAACCTGCAGGTGTTCCTTGAGTTCCCATATTCAGGGAGGGATTTCTAGGGGATCCAGATATGGGTCTCCCTGTAGGCTATGCATTGGGTTTAGAAGGTATGACCTTTGTTATTTTCTTCATTTTGAGGATTCTTATTGTGTATAGATCTATATGTCTTTGATGGTGACATTGATACTTTTTTTGGTTTCTCTTGTAGATGTGGGTTTCGTAGGGCGTCTTACTGCTCGTTTGGTAGGTCACTAGCCGAGGAGGAGGGACCCTCTTGGGGCGGTTCAGGCCCATATTTGGGGACAGGATGGTGTAGGGGGTCCCTCAAGTGAGGGTAGCAGCGCTACAACTGCCACTAGGGATGCTACTCTTCTTGCACACACTGAGTCAGCTGAGGCATGGGTGGTGGAAATCAAGGAGTTGTTAGCTGCTGTTGATATTAGAGTGCTGGCAGCAGAGGCTTGAGTTGAGGTGACTGATGCTCATGGTATAGGTCTAGTAGATTCGTGGAGTTGGTTGGAGAGTTTGAACTGAGCCTTGCCAACCACAGGTTTTGATGACCTGTACAACATATGGCTGGAGATGGTGATGGCCTGGGAGAGGGTGCATCGCCTGACTTTGCATAGGGAAGCACTTGTTGTTGCAGTTGTTTCTCCTATACTGGCACCGGGTAATCACGTGAGTCCAGAGGACCCAACAAGCGGGGCTCAGCCCTATAGGTTTCGTATATTCAAGGAAATAACCCCTTATGAGGATGCTTCCTTGTATTGATGACATGTATATTTTTTATTGAAATGATGGTCAGTGACATGTTTTGTATACTGAGAAAAATATATTTTGATTTATATATGTGAGATGTATTTTTTGCGGCTCTTATGATCATGGAAAATTTTAGGGTCTAATATTCGTAGGTGGGCTAATTTTTTTATTATTTTTCTAAAATAAAGATTCGCCAATTTCCATTTTTTTCTAAAATCGATTTGCCTATATTTTATAGTATAAAATTATTTTACATTAAAATTCGCAATATATATATATATATATATATAAAACCATTAGAAATTTGAATGTTTTACGAAGATATCAACAAACATTTTATAATTTGCATATGGCTGATAAGTAAGATTCGCCAAGGTTTTTAAACTTGAAGACAAATATTTATCCTTAAACTTATCCTTTCTTATGATGTGTTTATGGTTGTTATTATTTTTTTATGTTTGTATATGTTTATGATGGATGTTATGTACCTAGGATGGATGCTTATGCTTTATGATTTCATTTTTTATGGATGATGGTTTATACGAGATGCATTCCAATCTAGGATATGGTTAGCTATGCGATCAACTGCATGATTTTGATTTCTTGATATATGTGAAAATGTAATGTGATCAAAGTGACAACTCAACCATCGTGCATGCAATTATCTCGTTAATAGGTGTGAATCATGTACTTAAAAAGATTTATTTAACTGTGATACCACTAACTGGGAATCAAGAAAGACACGTAGATGTCTTATTCCTTGGTTGGAGGCATTGCTTAATAGCTCGATGATTGTATCATATTCTTATTGATTATTGGTAGCTGATTTGATAGATATTCCGTTGGTGAGGAATGGTGACCCGTCAGGAGAGTATATGGCCCAAGCAACTACTGCTAGATTTTGTGGCAATCGAGAGGCTCCATCAACAAATCCAAAATAGTGGATGGGGGAACGATCCATCTATGACACAATATCATTCTTTTAGAAAAATTCCACAATGATTGTGATCATCATAAACATTTATGTTACATTCACTTTATCTCTAAGGTTGAGACTTCCTACCCTATAGGGTGGAATTTTTTGAGGTAGAGCCCATTGACGAGATTAGCTAGGAATGTACCATCGGGCTTAGATAGAATTTATGCTCCTTTTAGGAGGCAGTGTTTGATGATGTAAGTACCCTTTCGTAATGTTTCGAACTTCCCAGGTCCTAAGGCTTCTTTTCAAAGTTGTAGTGGAGGGTTAGCCCCCTATGAAAATGACTGGGGGGTGATGTTGCAGTTGAATGATGCTTTTACTCTTTTCTTGAGAGCCTCATTATGTTGGAGAGACCCTTTTCAACTTTCATCGATGAGCTCTAATTGTACCAACCGTTTCTCTAAAGGTTGGGTAGCAGTGAGAAGTTTGATAACTGCGTGTAAGTTGGGGATTTCGCGTTCAATGGGAAGCACGACCTCCACTCCATATACCAATTGTAAATGTGTGAACCCTGTTAAGGATTTAACTATTGTGTGATATGCCCATAAGGCTGAAAATACCATATGGTGCCAATTATTTTTATGGTTGTTGACCATACACTGTAACATCATTTTGAGTTAACAACTTATACCTGGCCATTGGACTGGGGCTAGTATGGTGACGCAAACTCGTGCGTAAATCCTAGATGATGGGATAGCTCCTAGAATATTTCATTCTCGAAATTATTTCCATGTTCAGAGACTAACTCCTTAGGCACACCAAATTGTGCAATGACATGGTTGAAGAGAAACCAAGCCACGGTTTCTGCTGTGTTATCATATGTGGGCATGGCTTCTACCCATTTTGTAAAATAGTTGACATCTACAGTAATATATTTGTGGTTGCCATACGACATAGGGTTTCAAGGCATAAAGTCAATTCCCCATTTAAAAAAGGGACCTACTAGAATGGTGGGGTGCAGAGGAGCAGGGGGTGCTTTTTCCTTGTGGGTGAAGCGGTGCCATCGCTCGCACCTTTTGACTGCTTAAATAAAATCATGGAATTGGGTGGGCCAAAAATAACTAGCCTGTAAGAATTTTTGGGCGGTGGCCATCCCTGAGAGGTGGCCACCAAAATCCCCACTATGGCAGTAATTTAGGGCTTGTTCAGCTTGGTCATGTGTGAGGCATCGACGTAAAATAGTGTCAACACATCTTCGATAAAGGACGTCCCCCATGAGAAGGTACCAGGGGGCCTGATGGTGTATTCACCTTCAGTTGTCACAGGTGAGTTGTGGTTTGAACTTTTGGGTTCATAAGAACAAAAGGATGTTGTCGTACCAAGGGTCCTTGGCCATTACTAAGAATAGGTGTTCATCTAGAAGTGAGTCATTAACTAAGGATCCTTGAGTCGTACTTGGGATCAGTGATGAACTCAGCTAGGATTAATGATTTTTTTCTCTTGGGGGATTTGAACTGTAGTTCGAATTCCTCTAGTATAACTACCCATCGAGTGTAATTATGACTCATCATATGGCGGGTTAGCAAATACTGCATGGGGTTGATAATTTCTATGACTGTTATAGTCCTTAGGATGATGTAATGTCGAAGCTTTTTTACTGCATGTACTAGGGCTAGCGAAATTTTTTCTTCCGACTCGTACCTTAAAGCAGGGCCAGATACGTTCTTGATGACGTAATAAATTACATGCTCCTTATTATCTAGTCTGTCCTGGACTAACACCCCATCTATGGCTATGTGTGGTGCAGATAGATATAAGGTGCAGTATTTGTTGTAATTGGGTGGGCTGATCAAGGGAGATGAAGACAAGGTGTACTTCAGTGCCTCAAATGAATTTTGATCCTAATCATCCCATTTGAATGAAATGCCTCAACGGAGTAGGTGTAGGAAGCCTTACGCGCAAGTGGCATAGTCGGGGACAAAGCGTCGTAAGAAGTTGGCTTTATCCTGTAGGCTTTGAAGTTTCTTGAGAGTTTTAGGCGGTGGTACTTATTTATTGCATGGACCTTGAGGGGGTTTACTATGACTCCTTGTTGGGATACTATGAATCCTAACAATATGCCTGCATTAATGCAGAAGACACACTTGATGGGGTTCAAGTGTAGGTTGTAGTGTCGGCACCGTTGGAATACCAACTGTAAATCCTCCGATAGTCACTTAATTTTTTGGAACGTACTGTGAGGTCATCAAAGTAGGCTAATATGAGGTGAGCCAGATTGTGGAAGATATAATTCATGGCCCACTGGAAGGTGGCTCCAACTTTTTTAAGACCGAAAGGAATAACTTTATATGCGAACGCGCCCCAGGGGTGGTGAATGTAGTCTTGTACCGATCCGTATGCCAGATTTGAATTTGATTGTAACTTGAGAATCCATCCATGAAGGACAAGGCCTTGTCACCAACGCAAGCATCAGTGACTTGTTCAATGAAAGGGGTAGGGTAGTTGTCCTTGGGACAAGCTTTGTTTAAATCTCGAAAATTGGTGCAGACTAAGATGGTGCCCTATTTTTTCATGATGGGTACAGGGTTAGAAACCCACAATGTGTAGGTGATTGGGTAGATGAATCCAGCTTTATGAAGCTTCTCTATCTCTTGTTTGATTTCTTATGCTTTGGATGGGTATAATTGACGCTGCTTTTGCCGGACTAGTGATACATCAGGCCAGGTGTCAATATGGTGTTCTACGATGGTGGGGCTTAGCCTTGGAATTTCTAAATAATCCCATGCGAAGGTATCCTGCACTCTTGTAATAAGTATATATAAGCGACTACCTCATATATGGAGCATGCTACCCCTGGCGATATTTCTTTGGTTTTGCCTAGTTTTCTTAAGATATTCACCGTAATGGTTGGCGAAATATTCGAAATATTCCCTTCTTCAAATGCATCGGGCACTGGGATAGTTTTTTTGAACCAATATACCTTCCCAGATGGAAGGAAGTCTTTGGATTCAATGGCGTAAATATCTTGGGTTTTTGGGCTGCTAGGCAAGAAGGTTTTTTCTGGAAGAAAAAATGAGTGGTGATGCATTGATTCCCACATACAACTTGGTTCCGTCATTGCCTCTAAATTATCTTCATCAAAGTGAAACAAGATGTATAAGGGGGAATTGGTTTGTGCGAGGTCGTGAGTAATTGGTTTGGGCCTAACAGTACTCATTGACAGACATGAATATGATTATGTGGTTGATGTCGTGGAACCCGATGAGGTTGATAGGATGCATACGGGTTTGGTTTGCACTATCGAAGGTACCACTATCGTTGTGGTAGTTGCAACAGTATCAACACCAAAGAGAGATGAGTAGAAAACACGAGTCATGGTTCCTATGCATGATGAGATGAATTGTATATGCTGTTGTGTGTCGCCAGCATTACATGGTGGAAGAATTTATGTCATGGTTTTTTGTTTCATAGTGAGAACAAATTCATGCTATTTTTGTGGTGTACTAAGGATACGTGCACCCTCCTTTACTTGAATATTGCGTTTAATGCAGAGGTGCCAAATTTTTTTTAGCATGGGGAATATCTTTGTTTCATGGTTGTGGCTCATGAAAATAGTGCATGGAGTAAAGGTACCTAATGGGTAGGTGGTGTGAGAACCAATACTACTCTCCATGCCAGATGTGGATGCTTGGAGATGGTTGGGCATTGGTGCATTTTTGCGCTTTTTTCACCTTCGAGTCTTTGATCTTGGGTGGTGTCTCTCCTTTGGGGAGTCTTGACTCAACGTTGCTCTTGCCGCTCATAACCTTCAAAGGTATTGACAACTCATGGTGTGGTGAAATTGCAAACATATCTGGCAGTAGCAGCGTGTTATCTTTTCTTGATTAGAGAAATGAATATCTGGTATTTTTGTGACCATGCGAAGACTATCAATGAGTTTCTTTAGTTCCTGACATTGATTGACCATGTGGTCCTTTCTATCACATAGAGTACATGGTATTCTTGGCTAGTTTTGTGCCCTGCTAAGTCGATTGGTCGCCATAGCTTTCTTAGGCTTTTTGTGATGATGGGGGGGAAGCCACATTGCACCTAGCTACCTAGGTTCAAAACTAGTTACATCCAAATATTTGGTGACCAATGAGCATATGACATCTAACATAGGTCGAAATCGAAGGATGTAAGGACAATGTCAAGAGTGATGGCTATCTTGGAAAATAATACAATACTGTTTCTCTTTGGTTTTCTACTCCCTTTGGACCACCTGAGTGATTGGGTACCATTTGCAAAATGATATTAAATCTAGGCACTGAGCAATCAAATGATTGCGTTCTTCACATAGTACAAAAGTTGGGATTTGGCATGGGAATTTGCCCCCTTGTCGGCCTTTTTTCTTCCTATATGAGGAGGATGGACCTAGTTACCTCATTTTGTTAGGTTGTTAAAATTTATACTGAGGCTGAATCTGATCTGTCTTCTACAGCGAGATGGGTTATGGTCTGGCGTAAACAATTTAATGCCGAATGGAAATGGGGTATGTAGGTACAATGATGAACCAGGTGGTTATCTAAACACAACCAGCAAGAATATTGTACTGCTCATAGGCCGACGTAGTACACCGGGTTGACCGGGCACCATCTTTGAAACAACTCTAGAGATGCACAGTCAGCGATGAATTGATCTCGTTCATTGTAGAGTGCACAGAGCTGGACTGGAGCCTAAGGATGGTTATGGGGGATAGGTGGTCATTCAGGTGATTCTCTCTCTTCTGACATATATAATATGGTCCTTGTTGCTTCTTTCCTTTGATTTGTAGGGCTGCTTGTGGATTCTGTGTCTAAGTCGGCTAAATCGGGGTTCTCTGCAATGAAACGTTGCATGAAATCCAACACAGACCGGAATCGATAGATGTGGGGACAATGGTGCATGTGGTGGTTTCTCCGAAAAATATGACACGTATGTCTTCTATGTCGAACTAAGTTTCTTTGGGTAATTTGCGGGATTTGATATCAATGGTTAAACGCCCTTAACTCTGGGCACTATGTTTTTAAGTGATTAGGATCATCACATAGTGCGCAAACTAGGACATGCAATGTGGCCTTTGTTTTCCATTGATAGGTCATTGAGGTGAATTTATACGAGAAAGATGTAGGTTCCTCTCGTACATACAGTATGGTTTTGGGTTCACCCTTGTCCATTTGCATGGATGGTTTTGAGGGGTCCTCCTAGTAAGTTTGTTCTAGGGCTTGCAAGGCATCTCTATAATGCAACATTTCCAAGAAGTATTGGGTATGATGCTCATAATGGTCGCATATGGCACACACATGATTGGTGCGTAATGCTTTTCCTTGGTTATTTATGACCTGTTCCTTTTTTTGGGAATTCAAGGTCGCGACATTTCTTTTGGTGTGTAGAAGGGGTTTTAATTCCTCTAACTCCAGGCAAATATTAGTAGGATGACCTATGCCATCACATAATGCACAAGGATATAATGGCCTATGTAATTTGGGGGTTTCAACTTTTTTCCCTCTTTTTTTATTCTTCTTTGTCGTGCTAGCTTTTGCCACTATAGGTGTTTCTTTAAATGCTATGACCTCTTGAGGGGAAATAGGGGTTATTCCTGTAGAGGTAATGCCTGGGATTTCCAGCATGGCTGGAGGGACCAAATACCACACAGGTATTGAAAAAGGCATATTTGGCAATGTCATAGTTTCCATGACTTGTTTTGATATAAAACCAGGTGGGGGATACAAAAATGGGGTCTGTGAAATAGCATATGGTAGGAATGTCCTACTAGTGGCTTCGACATCCTTACTTCTAGTTTATGCATCTACATAGTTTCGATGTTTGATGAGAGCATCATGTACACCAGTGCCTCCATGCTTTCAGGTAATTCCCCTAATATAATAGGGGGATCTCCTAGGAATAATCCTAGGATGGATGATGATTTGAATTGGCCTGGGTCGAATTCTATATACTTTGTGACTGGTACTATGGTTGTGTCTATGTATGGTACTATGACATCTAGAGCGGTCATGGGTTTCTTTTTGTAGTATGTGAGCTAGTCGATGGTGATGAACCGATCATCATGGGGAAACATCATTACCCTAACGATAGAGGATGTGACTGCAGTCATGGTATACATATAACTTCGCCTGAGGAGTATATTATATTCTAGTTGTGTGTCTAAGAAATTAATGTCTATAAGAACTGTCTTGTCATCCAAGTTTACTGGGACATTTTGATAAAGACGGATGGGGGCTGATGGGTGCCGGTATTATGCTCTAAGCATGATGTCAGATGGTTCTAATTCAGGTGATCTTAACTTTTTCCAAATTGATTTGGACATGATACATCTGGATGCTCCTTCATCAACGATGCATCGGTGTATGGTGATATTCTAAACCGAAATGAGTCTTTGGAAAGTGATTATAGAAGGAATCCTAGGGCCTACCTTATCTAAATTGAAAACCATTACGCATGAATCGAAAGGATTGATTGTGCCAAATTCAGAAAGTAAGGATTTCCATTGTCTTGGGAATGATTGCAGAACTTACAAAGCTGAGATGGAAGCTAGTGACTGAGCTAAATCATCTAATATATTATAGCTATGAGCAGCTTTTGAGTGATGTCATGTGCGCCTGGTTGATCCTTTGACCTTTCTTGGAAGGGGCTCAATCAATTCTTTAGAGATATCTAACAGTGCGGTAGGTGTGTTTGTACTTCTACCAGATGGGTTGGTATCCGAAGGTGTATCGTAGTTCCTATTCCTTGTTTGGAAGAACAATTCTTGCTAGCCATGTAGATCTCATGGCTGCCTCCTCCCGTATCATTTTTGGGTGGTTGTTGTTGCTGGGCATTAGCCACTCCTTGGTGAGGGAACATTTCTTGCATTACCACAAGTTGTTGATTAGGTCCCCCTCATCCTCGGTTACCCTAAAGTTTTTTCAATTCGGGGAGTTCGGGACAATGGTGAGTGTAATGGCCATATTCACCACATATGGCATAAGAGTGATTTGTCCTTAGATTGGGTCTCTTGTTTTTCCCTTCGGAGTTACTCTTTCGCTCTTGTTTTTTATTTCGGTTGGGACGTACCCCAGACTGAGATCGTGAGGGGAGTTGTTGATTACTTCCCCCTCTGTGTAGAGTCTCCCTTTTGCTTGCTCCTTGGCTTCTTCTTTGCAATGTTTGGAATATTATTGTTGTTCTCTTGGTCATAAGACTGTCGCTGCTGAGCCTGGGATGGTTGAACTAGGTTCACTGGTGCATTGTTTTGCGTTGGGGGTGGATTTTGTGTGGGAAAAGGGGGGTATAGGTTCCCCTATCCCTGATTGGTGTAAGATTTATGGGGAAGCTCTCTTAGATCAGCATTCCTAGCTAATTATTGGTTCTCATGCGAGGGAGGGTATGTGCCTCCCTGTTGTTGACGGTGATGAGCTCCATGATTAGGTACGTTCGGAGGGGTAGATGGTCACATTTTTTCCTTATTAATTCTCTTTTTCTTGCCTTTTAATTATATTATGATCTTACGATGCTAGTGTAGGTGGTGATTGAGGCTTTACATACTTTAAGTACCTAACATGAGTTAAATGCGGGAAAATCATGAAGATATTGCATTTTTGTGGAGATTTTGTCATTAAGACTCGGAGTAGGAAACAAGGAGAGCTTCTAGGGGGTTTTCCACCCTCCTTAACTCCCAAAGGCATCCAGGGGATCCTCGGGATTCCCTCCAATAGCTCGAAATCAAAGGCAACCAATAAAACTCAAGATCAAGTGCACTGAAGCCATACTTCACTTGGAGTCAAGTGGAATCATCACCTATTTTCTAGGGAGTTGTTGGTAGCTACTCTTTAGAGGAAATAGCTTTGAGCAAGAGCTCTTTAGGATTCAAACTTTGGAGAAAGCCATTAGGCTCTTTTCTTTTGTAATCAGTTTTTAGGACTTTTATATTGATGTAATGAGACTAGCTTTTGAAATGAAATAAGTATTCAGATTTTGCTTTACTGATCTAGCTTTAGATAGCTAGGTTTGTGGGTTAGGGCCCAATCCATGTGCCTCACCCTCTCTTTTGTAATAATTATTTACTTTCATGTCATTTATCTTGTTTTTCTTATGAATATTTAGCTAGTTTGTTTGTATTTTAATTTACTATTTTTAGTTTTCTTCCATTTGTCTTTTGTTGTAGATTTAGCTTGCTTACATGTTGGTATAATAGGTTATAAATTCAAAAATTTGTGAGTCAAGCCTTCCCCTCTCATCTCTGTCAATAGAGCTTGAGGAGGGTACACCTTCCCCATAGACCAAAAATGCTTCTTATTTTATGATTTCTTGGAATGGATGAGATTAGTTTTTGTGATTCCATGGATATGTTTAAAATGTTGTGTTAGATCTTTGTTTGTAGATTAGAGTAGATTTTCTTTACAAATTCAAGTCATCTTGTCCATTGTCTTTATCATGCATTTGTCCATTTCTATTGCATGAATAGGTATTTTTCTTGCAGGTACATGTATCAAAACCAAGGAGAACTTCACCAACACCTTCAGCTTCATCTCTCACCCTTCATCAACCCTCTATTCATCAAAATCACCATCAGCCCTGTTTTCGTATTTTTCATCCCTACACCGTGAGCAAACCCTAGGGGTGCAAGAAAGGCCTCCCAAGAGGTTCTGATCTTGTCCAAGGGGTGGGCCACCTTCCACTCATCCTAATCCACCTTCACTCCACCTTCCCTACCCTTTTTCCACCTATTTTTGGCCTTGGATTTCCCTCAGACTGTTTCATGTAGCAATTCAAGACTTTCCTATAGCACTACAGGAAACCTGTAGCAGCACTTGAAATATCACCTGTGGGCCCCTCCTTAAGTCTAGAAGCTACCATCCATAGCCTCTAAACCTGCAAAAACAACTCATACACCTCCAAACTTTCCCCCATGTGTTCAAGCCTTCCATGAGCCACCTTAGCACTTTCTTCTCCTAGCTGCAAAACAATACATTTTTAAGCATAGTTAGGTCATGAGAAGTTGCATGATTAAAAGCATGATAGATAGAGCATAGAGTAAGTAGATTTTGTTTAGACATTTGGCCCAACAAAGTGTGATTAGATTAGTTTCCTTTATGTGATTTCAGTTCAACAATTTACTTCATGCAAGATGCCTAGGTTGCTTTCAATTCTTATCATAGTCTAATACGTATATTTCTTTCTTTGAATAATAGTTAAATGTACTTGTTTTTTGTAGTATAGTTCCGTACTTGCTGATAGTTACATGGATTTGAATCATTTTTAGCCTTAAGCCTGATTTCAGAACTGTGAAAGACTTCATCTAGAAACCCTAGAAGTAGCACCCTTTCGTAAAGCTCAGAAGAGGATGACATGAGTAGAATGCATCTTCTGTGTATACAGCACTGTCACCTCCAAGTTTTTACAAAACCCAGTTTGATAAAGTAAATTAGGGTAGCCTCTGGGAGTCGTAACATTCTTGGTGCAATACCAGTGCTCACCACTTTTGGTGTCATTGCTGGGGAGGTGTCTAGTAGATACTTTGAATTTGTTTTAGCATTATTTTCTACTTTCCTTTTACATGTTGTTTCAAATATATTGAAAAAAAAAAACAAAAAAATATGATTTTCATGCCTCGTAGGAGTAGGGATACTCAAGAATTTTTTTTTACCTAAAACCCCCACATCACCACATAGTCACCCTTCACTCTTCTTTAGTGGTTGTGGCATTGAACACACCATAGGTGAGCCTTCTGTAAATTTTGAAGAACCTATTGGAGAAGAATAGGATCTTGTTTCACCTAAGGAACCTACTTCACCTATCTCAACCATGGCTGGCACTAAAACCCAAGAAGCCTTTCCCATTAGAGAGGTATATGGGGAAACTAGGATGAAAAACATTAGCCCCTCAGATCTTCCACACTTTGATGGATTTACCTCAGAAGATCCTGACACATTCATGTTTGAATTTTTTGTTTTTTGTATGACTTATGACTATGCCTCAGATGATCAGAAGCTGAAGTTATTCCCATCCACTCTTAAGGATGCAGCCTTCAGCTGGTTCATGGGTCTACCTAGGAACATCATCACTACCTACGCACAGATGCAAGAGGCCTTCAAAAGCAAGTACAAATACTACTGTAAGTCCAAGGAAACTAAGGATGAGATATTCAAGATGAATCTAGGGCCTGATGAATCCCTAGAAGACTATGAAGGGAGGTTTTAGTTAAACTATAAGAGATCCAATTGTACTCTTGATCCTGGATCACTTAAACTAGTACTTCTTTGAGGGATCAAAGAGGAAGTGATAGAAACCCTAAATATGTTATCAGGAGGAGATATCTACCAACTGCCTTATGAAACAATCAAAAATTTCTTCAGGAACCATTCTAGGGAAATCAGGAATAAAGGTAGAGTTGACCAAAGTACATCCAATACCCCTTCCTCTTCCACCTCCATTAAACATGAGATTGGAAATATGTTGGCGGACTTCAAAAGTGACATGCTACACACTTTTGCTTTGAAAATGGATAGAATGCAGGTCAAAAGGAAGAAAGAGGAAGCAGAAAGAGCCTTGGCTATATTTTTCCCTAGATGTACCAGAAAGCATCCTAGAAATGAATGTCCAATAAATTTCATAGAGGTTTGCTTAGTTTGTGAGTAGAATCATGCCATAGACAAGTGTCCCTCCTTACCTGGACTTAAAGTTGTATATCAAGGTGGGGAAGTAGGCCCAGAGAAACTCTATTTCATCAACCAGAGGAGGCCTCAAGGCCCTAGGTCATATCAACAAGGTATGCAAGTTGCACCTTACTCTTACTATCACAATAATAAGAATTCACCCATGCAACCCTGGTACACCCCCACTCCTCCATTATGGCCTACACCTCCTACTTGGCATTAAAACCCTCCATATCATCCTCATCCTATGAACCAACCATTTTAGCAGTATGTTCCTCAACAACCTCAGTGGAAAAATCCATCCCAAGGGTGGAGGCCTCAACATAATCAAACACCTGCTCTAATGCCTCCACCCCAACCTCAACCTCAGCTTACTCATGTTGCTCCACCCAAGCTGCCTCAAATGCCTGCACAGCCAAATCCAAACCCGAACAATAGACATGCACAACAGGTTTATAGTGGAGAGACATCCTATCCAACTTATGTTGTGGAGATACAAGAGATTAATCTCAAGTTGGGAAGAGTACCCCGAGACAAACACCCTCCATATTCACCTGTAGAGGTTGAGGAGGAAAAGGAATAAGGTAACACTCAGATCAAACAAAATCCTTTTTCTGAGCACTTGATCCATTCCAGTTAGCACACCCGAGAGGAGACTAAACTTCTGGTAGAGATGAAGAATTTGTGTGTAAAGATATTGCTTCTCCAGGCCATTAAGGATGTCGCTATTTACAATAGGCTTATCAAGGAAACGTGCTTCAATAAACCTAGGAGAAATAAGAAATATACCCCCGCCATCAATGTATTAGGAAAATTGTCTGACTTAATGTTCGTAAGGGTGATCTTTCCAAATTACCTGGACCCTGGCAGTCCAGTTGTAGATGGGCACATAGATGGTGTCATAGTCCCCAATACTATGATTTATCTAGGGGCTGCCATCAATGTCATGACCAAGGAAACTATGTTGAAACTCAACCTCTACGGGACTTTGAGGAAAACCACAATAGTTCTGCAACTTGCATATCAGTCCATAGTAACTCCGGATGGAATTGTTGAGGATGTTATGGTTTCAGTTGGCTCTTGGGAGTATCCTACCAATTTCCTAGTTCTTCAGCCAAAAACCAAGTTCAATGGATATCATCTCATCTTAGGGAGACCTTGGTTAGCCACTGGAGATGCTTATATCAATTTTCGGCCCATAAACATGACTTTTAAAAATGGGTCATTATCTAAACAACCAGTATTATATCCTCCATCCCAGCCTTCCATTGATCATGATCTACCTATATGGTCGGAGGATGAATAATATGAGGTATATAACACTACCCCCATTTGTACCATAGATATTTTTCTTAGAGGGGGGCAGATTGATGAAGACAATCTCATCGACAATTCCATTCAAAACCAATCCCCCACTAACAATCCACTTGAAAACCTAGTCAAATAATCTGAAAGCCAACCTTGGATGGAATTTCACTCAGTCGATTCAACCTCCGAAACCACCAAGGCTATTGAGTTTGGCCCATCCAGATCTCTGAAAATCAACTCAAACCTCTCAGATGAAGAAGAAAAGCAGTTATGCTAGCTTTTAAAAGAAAACCTAGATGCATTTTCTTGGAATTACAAGGACATGAAAGGGGTGCATACTTCAGTATGCAGACATAATATTTACATCAAAGAAGGATTAAATACTGTGCAAAAACCCCAAAGAAGGATGAACCCATATCTAAAGGAAATAGTCAAGGGAGAGCTGCAGAAACGGTTGGATGCAGGTTTCATTTATCTTATATCAAACAGTGAGTGGGTATCTCCTCTTGTCCTAGTCCGGAAGAAGAATGGAAAATGGCGAATTTGTGTTGATTATCGGGAACTTATCAAAGCCACCAAGAAGGACCATCTCCCTTTTCCCTTTATAGACCAAGTATTGGATGGCCTTGTAGGAAAGAAGTTCTTTTCCTTCTTAGATGGGTTAAATGGGTATAACCAGATCCAAATCAGCCCTAAATACCAGGGTAAGACTACTTTCACCTGCCCTTGGGGTATCTTCGCTTAAAAATTCCTACCCTTTGGGTTTTGCAATGCTCCAACTACCTTCTAAAGAGATTTCTTGAGAATTTTCTCTGAGATAGTCCATGACTCTGTTGAAATCTACATGGATGATTTCACACCCTATGGGGACGACTTCCAGGAAGCTCTCTCCAATTTGGGCAAAATGTTGAGAAGGTGCATTGAGATGCATCTCTCCCTGAGCCCAGAAAAGTGTGAATTCCTGAAAAGAGCAGGAGTTGTATTAGGACACTCAATCTCCCAAGCAGGAATACAAATGGACCCGAGAAAAATCAATATTATCAAAAGGGTACCTGCTCCTTAAAAGCAAAGAGATATCAAGAGCTTCTTAGTGTTATCTGGCTATTATAGAATATTAATCAAAGATTTCAGTAAGATGGCTTCACCACTATTTGGTTTATTGGCAAAAGCTTCTTATTTTACTTGGTCCAATCTTTGTCAAGAGGCTTTTGAGCTCATTAAGGGAAATTTAACTACTGTCCCCATTCTTTGAGGTCCAAATTGGACTCTGCCTTTCCACATCCACACAGATGCATCCGAAAAAGTTGTGGGGGAAACATTAGGGCAATTAGAAGACACATTACCTTATGCAATCTATTTCATCAGTAAGAACTTGTATAAGGCTGAACTCAATTGTACTATCACAAAGAAGGAGATGTTAGCCATTGTCCATGCTTTAAACAAATTTATACATTATGTCACTGGGTATCAGAGCTTTCTGCACACTGACCATGCAACCATCAAATATTTAATGAACAAACCAGATGTTAATGATAGGATAATTAGATGGTTGTTACTTTTACAATAGTTTTACCTAACCTTCTTTGATAAACCTGGAAAGGAGAATGTTGTTGCAGATTTTTTATCCAGGTTAGCTCTATCTGCAGATGAAGAAGAAATGGTGGATGACCAACTGCCAGATGAACAACTCTTTTCTATATCAGCACTCTCACCATGGTTTGCTGACATTGCTAATTAATTGGTTGCTAGAAAGTTCCTTCCTAATCTCTCATTCAAGGAGAAAAGAAAGATCATCATAAAAAGCGCCCCTTTCACATGTATTGGGGGGATTCTTTTCAAGCTAGGCCCTGACCAAATTCTCAGAAGTTGTGTGAGGGAGGAAGAAGTTTTTGATATCCTCGCTGCATGTCATGATAGCCCTTGTGGAGGCCACTTTGATACAAAAAGTACTGCCTTCAAATTTTTGCAGGTAGGATACTATTGGCCTACCCTTCACCAGGATTCCAGAATATACACTAGCAGGTGCGACCAGTGCCAAAGGATGGGGAAACCTACACAAAGGGATGAGATGCCTTTGCAACCTCAGGTGGCTCTTGAGCCATTTGAAAAATGGGGCATGGACTTCATTGGACCTATTGATCCACCATTTGGACAGAAAAAGTATATCATAGTCAGTACTGACTACCTGACAGAGTGGGATGAAACAAAAGATGTGAAGGTAGCAACTGAGGAGAAAGTAGCAAAATTTATGAGGGAGAATGTGTTTTACAAATTTGGGTACCCTAGAGAAGTATTCACTGACTAGGGGGCACAATTCACTTCTCATCTCATTGAGAATATTCTGAGGAGGCACAAGATAAAGCATGAGACTTCTACTGCCTACCACCCTCAGGCGAATGGCCAAGTGGAAGTGACTAACAGAGCTTTGGAGAGTATCCTTACCAAGGTCGTGAGCAGTAGAAGGAAATATTGGGCGGAAATATTGGTAGAATCTACTTGGGCCTGCAACACTACTTGGAAAACAACAATAGGATTCACTCCTTATGACCTAGTATATGGCAAGAAACCTTTACTTTCCTTTGAATTTGAATTCAACACCTTAAGGATGATAGCTGAGTTGGATCTATATATATCAAATGCCCAAAAAGAGAGGTTGTTGCAATTAAATGGATTGGATGAGTTCACACAGAGGTAATTCAGTTGAAAAGGAAGGCTTGGCATGACAAGAAAATTAAGGAAAATACCTTTCAAGAAGGAGATTGGGTGTTGTTGTATGACTCAAGGTTTAAGGAATTCAAAGGAAAACTGATGAAAAGATGGCTATGACCCTACAAAGTGGACAAATGTTATGATAATGGCGTAGTTCATATCAGAACCATAGATGAGGAAGGAATTCCCCTACTTGTCAATGGTTACAGGCTCAAGGTTTTCAAGAAGCCCCTGTCTAGGGAAGAATTTATAAATTCCATAAACAGGGAGGTGTATGTCATGGGAAACTCCATAGTTTCTAGTGCCTCTTAGAGGAAAAAAGAAAAAAATAAAGAAAAAATAAAGAGGCATGGGTGAAAACATTTCTGAGGCGCCCTAGGCCAACTCCAAGGCTGAAAACCTCCATGAGGTAATCCTGGAGCAAGAAAAAAGAATAAAAAACTAAGAATAAAAGATCCTTGGGTGAAAACCTCTCTAAGGCACCCAAGGCAGGCCTCTCGGTTGAAAACCTCTGTGGAGGCAGCCCACTTGCCTTAAAAAAAAGAAGAGAGATAACAAAGAGAAAAATAAAAGAAAGAAAAGGAAAAAGAAGAAATACATATGCATTTATGTGTTTTTTTTTTCTGTTTTACAGGTTAGTGATTAAAGATGCTTTTTGGGATCCAGAGGAGTGATTTCTCTTCATACTCTCTTCTTCTCTGCTTGCACACTCCATAAGCCACTCCATCATACATCCTTCCATCCATTTCACCCATCATATAGGCAAAAATTTCATTTTTTTCAGTAAACTGTAATTGCTACAGGCAAATCAGGCAGCTACATGATTCCTGTAGCACTACAGGAAACTTCTGTAAATGCTACAGGAAACTCATTTGTGAAGAAAAAAGGTTTCCTAATGGTTTTTGAACTTCAAGAAGGGTATGATAATTCATGTTTTGCCTATACCTACCATTCCCAAACCCCTATTTCACTCCATGTGCAAGGTTTCCCTATCTAAACCCTATGTTGCACCTTTGGCAACTAGATCATTGGAAACTTGGCATAGGAACCTTTTCACTTGCCTATCCTCCACTCCATTCATTCCATGACTTCCTACATAGCCTCCATAAACCATATCTCTCCATTTCTGAGCAAACTGAAGCAAGAAGAGGAAAGAAACAAACTGCTACATGTATCAGAAAGTTTCTTGTAGTAAATCTGTGTGTGGCACAACAAGGCCAAAAGATGAAGGAAAGCTGATGTAGATGACTCCAAGGGACCACCAACAGAATCAAAAAGGGAAATCACATCAACCATGGCATATAAAACTCTCCATGTAGTACCCGCAAAAGAAAAAAAACAAGAAAATGGTAAGCAACTCACTCAGAAAAGACAAGAAACTCACTTAGAAAAAGTTGCTCACCCAAAAAATAAATAAAAAAATGAAGACACAAAAAATAAAAGACTAAGGTTGCCACCACTAGCTCCATCTCCTTGCACCAACTCCTTCAACACCTCACCAATACCAGGTAAGCTTAGGTATGGCCTTTCACCTCTCACTGTGCATCCATAATGGCAAAAATAGTTGAATGTCGAGTTTTAGAAATTTAAAAGGCAAAACGGTGGCCATTTAACTTGGCCAAATTCGTAAAGTGAAACTGAAGGAAAAGTGAAAGTGCATGCCACTTGGGCAAATCAAATTGAGTCAAGTAAGAGTGTATGAGTACGAAGGGAAGTGATCATGAGGTCAACAATGATTAACTGAAGTGGGGGCCACTAGTCTCAAAGAGGAAACTCCTGTTAAATACGAGTCACCACAACGCTCCAAATTTAGTTAAAAATTCAATAAAGGTAAGAGTTGTCTCATTTTTACCATTGTGTTGAGCATTTCAAAGAGAAACAAGAGCAGGAGAGCAGTGGGAGCCATCAGAAGAGCAACATCGAGGTTTGGGCTTGCATGCACCATCGTGCTACAAGAAACAAAGTTTTACTACATGAAACTTCAGAAGCAGACTAGAAAGGGCTTAGATGGAAACACAAAGTCACCTGTGGTTGAATTGGCTTCCCAAAGCCCCCATCACTCAAACCAAAATAGAAGAGGACCAAGGTAAGTGGATTTTCATCCTCTAGCACTGAAATTTCTCCATACAATTCACACTCAACAAAAGTAAATTTGACAGTTAAAGGGTAAAATAATTTTCTTGCATTTTGTTTCAAGACATCCATCTCCAAGACATACCTCTCAAACCTCTCACCACCTTCATCTCACAACATTAAAATGGGAGGGGGATTCAATAGAATGGAGCCTACTGACATTAAGAGAATTAGGCAACACCCTCAGGTTATGGAAATCTTCTGAAATCACCAATGGCTAGGGTTCTTTGAGCTATTAAAAGGTTCCGATGATGAGATAGATAAAGAATTTGCAGTGGCTCTGTAGTCACATTTAGAAGAGAGAGACACCATTGTGATTAGAGGCCTAGCCATCACACTATCTCCTGAACTCATAAGCAGAGTTCCAACCTTTCCCTTAGGAGTCAAATGGGTTAAGGAAAGAATGCCTAGCACTACAGCCAAAAATAATTTCTTTCTAACAAGAGAGGAGTATATTGAAGACAAAAATGGATTAAGGAGAGAAAGCCTTCCATACCCCTGGGATGAAGTTGCCTTCCACATCATGAAGTGTATTTATTGTGAAGGAAGATTGAGTGCGGTTTATGGGTATCATTTCGGATTGTTAAATGAACTTAGGTTTCAAGGGGATCTCCGACTTGAACAGAGATTAGTCCATCACTTCCTCCTAAGCTCCATCACTGACATGAGCCATAAAGTGAGGCAAAGAAAATATCAGCACTTGGCCCACCATGGCCTAATAAAACTAATTGTAAATGATTCTTTGAGAAGGTTGAACCTACCTCTATCCTTGTCTTCTTTCATAGACATGGATAGGGAAGCCTTTATAGCTACCCAAACTGGAAAAACCTCTGCTTCTAGCCTTATAGAAAGAGAAGAAGAATAAGAAGAAGAGGTAGAAGAAGGAGAAGAATGATGCTTTGAGAAGGTTGAACCTACCTATATCCTTGTCTTCTTTCATAGACATGGATAGGGAAGCCTTTATAGCTACCCAAACAGGAAAAAATTTTTCTTCTAGCCTTAGAGAAAGAGAAGAAGAATAAGAAGAAGAGGTAGAAGAAGGAGAAGAAGAGGCATAAAACATATAAGAAAAATAAGAGATCGAAATTGGAACAAAAAACATAGAGACAACAAAAAGAGGGCAAGAAGAAGCTGAGAGAAAGGAGGAGGAAAAGACTGAGGAAAAAGAAGAAGTGGACCCTATATTAGGCAATGAAACCTCCCCTCAAGACACAGACATGTCATCTAACATCACAAATCAAGAGGTAGCTTCCAACCTAACCACTTTGAGCACACCTATCAAAACAAAAAGAAAGAGGCGAACACCTATGTACTTCAGAACTAGGAAGAGTCAGAGGGTGAGACAAGGAAAACCACAAACTCCCACCAAGAGCCCTATCACCATTAAAGAATCACCAAAGAAGGAGGAAGAAATCAGATTAGAGGAAGGAAGGGTGAAAGAAGTCACTTCACCTATAAGGACCCCTGTAACATATATCAAAAGACATTCAGCCAGATTGGCAGCCCATACACCTCATGCAACCTCCACAGTCCCTCCAAGGAGTGAAAAGAGTCAAAAACAAGGAAAATAGGGTCTTCAGCAAGAAAAATAGAGTTTTCTACAAGAAACTTTGTCTTTGCTACAAGAAACTCTAGCAAGCATGGATTTGGACAAAAAGGCCTTGGTTGAAGAGGAAAAAACTGCCATAGAGGGGCAATAGGTCAAGGAAGATGAGGGCAAGACACACGATGAAAAACATGATGAAAAAGAGGGAGGAAAATATGATAAAGAAGAGGCCACCTCACCAAAATCAATCCCAAAAGATGTTGCAATAGTGCCAAACCCTATCCTTCAACCCAATCTCAACTCTTACTACACATACATTGATGGGGGTAGATTAATTCCTCAAAAGTTCACAATTCCTTTGTTTTATCAGTTGGAGGAAGAGAGGGAACACACTCTTCATTGGATGAAGCTTTCCACATATAAAGGAGTGTATGAAATAGGATCCATGGAAGGAAAAGTAGCTAAGTTGGGGAAGGATTTATGTGATGTGAGGCTCAGGGAGTCAGTTTAGAAGGAGCAGCTTCAGAAGGCACAGGAAGAGAATGTAGCACTACAAGAGTAGCTTCAGAAAAAGGGTAAACAAGTGGCCACCATGGCATATTTTTGCATGGAGGCCATTCAACATAGATATCCTTTAGCTTCATATGCAGTTTACCTCAAGGAGCAGTGGCTTCTCTTTCAAATTAAAACTTTAGGCTCCCATGGATCCTTACCTTTCCAAAACTGTAGACAGATCATTGATTTTTGAAATCAAGCAAGCATGGCTGACAAGGCCAAAATGGCATAGTTTTACATGCATAACCTTGCGTTAATATATTTAAATATTTGTGACCCCAATCCTAGGATGGGGGATATGAAATTAATGGCTTTGGCATCATGGATGGTTAATGAGGAGACAAGAGCACATGAGACGAGAAGAGTTATGAGAAGAGAAAACATAGAACCCTTACACATTAGGGCAGAATTGTTGAGCCCTAGAGGAGTCATGAATAACCATCTGAAGATTGAAAAGGATCTTGAACTTGCTGAAAGATACCTCCATACACAAGCTCAAGCGATGGCCCACTTTGATGATGTTTCAAGGTTGTTGGGAGATGAGTGCATAATGGCTAGCCAAAGAAGATGGAACAACCTCCCTCACAAACTTAGAAAAATGGAGTACCACACAACAGAAATATTGAGGGGTGCCTTGGAGAGAGCACCATTGTACAAGAGGGCCATGCAGGCCAAAAAGATTCAGTGGCTTGGCTTGAAGCTCAGTCCACCCTTGCTGTTGAGGCTGAGTGATGGAAATTAAAAATATGAGTAGAACAAAGAATGAGAGGAAGCAAAAAATAATGATGGGTTTTACCCTCCTAAAGGGACTCCCACACTTCTTCCTTGGGAAGTCAGAGGGTCCATCAAAGCCTTAAAGGAAATGCAGAAGGAGGATTAGTTGCTCAGAGGATGAGTAACCATTTAGTAGGGGGGTGATGATGAGCTCCATCAATAGGTATATTTGGAGGGGCTAATAGTCACCTTTTTGCCTTATTAAGTCTCCTTTTCTTGCATTTTAATTATATTATGGTCTTATGATGCTACTGTAGGTGGTGATTGAGGCTTATCATACTTAGAGTACCTAACATGAGTTAAATGCAGGAAAATCATGAAGGAATTTCATTGTTGTGGAGATTTTGTCATTAAGACTTGGATTAGACAATAAGGAGAGATTGTAGGGAGTTGTCCACCCTCCTTAACTCCCAAAGGCAACCAAGGGATCCTCGAGATTCCCTCTAATAGCTCAAAATCAAAGGCAACCAAGAAAAATCAATATCAAGTGCACTAAAGCCATACTTCACTTGCAATCAAGTGGACTCATCACTTATTTTCTAGGGAGTTGTTGGTATCTACCCTTTAGGTTAAATAGAGTTGAGCACGAGCTCATTAGGATTTGAACTTTGGAGAAATCCATTAGGCTCTTTTCTCTTGTAATCAGTTTTCAAGACTTTTATGTTGATGTAATGAGACTATCTTTTGAAATGAAATGAGTATTCAGACTTTGCTTTATTGATCTAATTTTAGAGAGCTAGGCTTGTGGGTTAGGGCTCAATCCATGTGCCTCAACCTCTCTTGTGTAATCATTCTTTACTTTCATGTCATTTAGCTAGTTTTTCTTATGAATATTTAGCTAGTTTGTTTGTATTTTAATTTACTGTTTTTAGTTTTCATCCATTTGTCTTTTGTTGTAGATTTAGATTGCTTACACGTTAGTAGAATAGGTTATAACTTAATAAAGCTATGAGTCAAGCCTCCCCCTCTCATCTCTATCAATAGAGCTTGAGGAGGGTAGACCTTCCCCATAGACCAAAATTGCTTCTTAGTTTATGATTTATTGGAATGTATAAGATTAGTTTTTGTGATTCCATGGATATGCTTAGAATATTGTGTTAGATCTCTGTTTGTAGATTAGAGTAGATTTGATTACAAATTCAAGTAATCTTTTCTATTGTATTTATCATGAACTTTTCCATTTCTATTGCATGAATAGGTAGTTTTCTTGCAGGTACAGGTAGCACAACCAAGGAGAACTTCACCAACACCTTCAACTTCATCTCTCACCCTTCATCAACCCTTTGTTCATCAAAATCACCATCAACCCTGTTTTCAGATTTTTCATCCCTACACCATGAGCAAACCCTAGGGGTGCAAGACAGACCTCCCAAGAGGTTTTGAGCTTGGCCAAAGGGTGGGCCACCTTCCACTCATCCTAATCCACTTTCACTCCACCTTCCCTACCCTTTTTCCACCTATTTTTTTGGCCTCATATTTCCCTCGGTGTTTCACGAAGCAATTCGGGACTTTCTTGTAGCACTATTGATCGGGAGATCATGTCCATTGTCAAAAATTCTCAAAATGAAGCTCAAAATTGTTTGCAACTTGAGCGAATGGGAAGGTCTCGTCGTTGTGATTATGGTCTTGTGAACGTTTCACAAAGCAGAGGTCATATGCATAAGTGCCTTGAAGGTTTGAAAAGCCCAATAAACTCCAAAAAGTTTGGACCTTTGACCCATTTTGACTTTATATAAAATTAGTATATATATTCAAAAAGAATATTTTTTTATAAGTTTTTTTGGCCTATTAGTGGGCACCACGTGGCACACTGGGCGCACCCGTGGCTCCGAACTTAGAGGTCAAGAGGCATTTAAATTTTTTTGGATTCGGTGAGTCTTGAAAATGAGACCTCCCGCTGCGAGTGTAGTGCACGACCACTTGGGCTGGTGGTGGTTCTTAATAGTTATGGCCAGATAGATTATATTTGAAGTTCCATTTGAATTCCGTTGGTGGGGGGAAAGGGCTAGCCCCCATGTAAAACAACACTCCATACAACCCTAGCATCATAACTGGTTGCTTAAACCTAAACCACAACCGACGGCGGTTATCTACGGACACATTCACATGTGGTTAGAAATTTAATTTAACCCTCAAATTGGGCCTCCAAAACATTTACTTCAACGGTTAACTCGTCGTTCGATCACATGCCCTATCCGCTACATTAAATTTAACTGCGAGTTCGGCGGTCATTCTAGCGGTTAGCCGGGAGTGGTCATATGCGCAATCCTCACAATAAATGTTAACGTTGCGCCATACTGCCATTTACGGGAGTGCGCCCACTAATCGGGCGGAAGTGCCGGTTTTAGTTTGCCTTATCTAGAGTTCCTCCACATTTAGTGGATTTTTTAAGGGATATTGGGTAGTTCCTTGTTTTGGCCATAACTCCTTGGATATTCGACCAATTTTGATGCATGAATAGTCAATTTTTGTTTTTCTCAACATTATGAACACATTGGCGAGAGGTTTGAGCCATCAAAGGTCATATTGTGCGAGGGTTTAGCTTTAGGAGAGGTCGAGCCATCGGGGGCCACTATGGTGTTTTTAGTGTTTTGAACATCCATTCTCTTGTTTTTACGCAAATGAATAATCACTCTTTGAATAATTCAAGCATTATGAAGTTATTTTTATAGAGAGAATAGCCATTTGAGGCTTTTATTCACATGCACTTACCATTTTTCGAGCAATAATATGTGAGGGACATGGCATTGGGAGTTGGACCAACGGATGTAGCTCGGGAGGGTGAAGTGATTCATCAAATTTGTTGAGTATTGTTACATGTGATGTTTATTTCTACGGTATTTATTCTTTGTATAGTGTTATAAAATCAATTTTCATGCTTTAAGCTCACACATAAATCTATTTAACTAAGATAAAACCATTTGTTTCACTGCCAAACTTGATGAAGCTTAAGCACACAAGATTTAATTGTTTGTTTGGATGCCAGCAAAAACAAAAAATAATACATTCCATTCATATCAACTACAAGAAACCTGTAGAAAAATTTGAAATAGAACCGAGTGGGCCTCTACTTAAGCCCAAAAACCACGATCCACATCCTCTAAACACGAAAAAACCATTCGTACACCTCCACCCTTTCCCCCATGTGTTCAAGCCTTCCACAATCACCTTGAAAGTAGTTTCTTCTCACAAATTTGCCAAAACGACACAATTACCACAAACATAGTTAGGTCATGAGTAGTTGCATGATTAAAAACATGATAGATAGAGCATATAGTAATTAGAGTGTGTTTAGCCATTTGGCCCAGCAAAGTATGATTAGATTAGTTTCCTTTATGCCATTTCAATTCAAAAATTTATTTCATACAAGATGCCTACGTTGCTTTCATTTCTTATCATAGTTTATTGAGTAGATTTATTTCATTTTTAGAATAGTTATATGTGCTTTTTTGTTGTAGTGTGGTTATTGTAATTAGCATTAGTGCTATGGATTTGAATCATTTGTATCCCTAGGCCTAATTTCGAAGTGTGGCAAACTTCATCTATAAACCATAGAAGTAGCATCCTTTCGTAAATCTCGAAGAGGATGACATGAATAGAATGCATACGCTATGTGTATATCAACACTTCTATCACCTCCAAGTTTGTATGAACCTCGGGTTGATAAGTAAAGTAGGGAAGCCTGCGGGAGTTGCAGCATTCTTGGTGAAAAACTATGGCTCAAGAGGGACATGCGAAAAAAAACAAAGAAAGAGTAGAACTCTCTGATACCACCCTCCATCCGGACTTATGCGGGAAAGTAACCAAAGAGATGAAACATAAATAAATATTCATTTCATTAATATCAAAGGATTGAAAGATGCTTACATAAATAATGGAAATAAACTAGCTTAGGAGATGGTAACTTATTTGTGAGAAGATATGTGGTGGCTACATACTTTTATGAAATGTGTTACAATGAGGCTCAAAGGCCTATTTATTATTCGAAACAATGAAAAACCCTAAACATCCAAAAAACTAATCTTAGGAGATGAAGAGCCAAAAATGTGGGCCGCGTTGGGGTAAATTGGTACATCAAATTCCCAAGGTCGTAAAATTTTCATAATATATCTGTTTCACATGCACGATGCCTGATTAGAAATATATATTTGAGGACTAAAATTCAAATATTTACCCATTTTCCAAAAAAATTGCGTTTAAGGCCTCAAAATGGCTCAGAAAGTTCAAGACACGAAAAACAACCAAAAATAGTAAATGTTGTGCGACAATTACATAAGTAGAAGAAATAATTGTACAATGGTGAAGTCCCCAGGTGGAATAGGCGGGTGGCCACCAATATTAACCTGGATCAGTTCTCACCACTTAGGAATAAATGGTCCCCACTACGTTTAGTTCCTCCATGAAATGGGGAAGGATTCTATTTGAACTTGGTCCCTAGTAGCCACTTTCCTTGGTTCGGGAGTTGGCCAAATTTGTCAACTCGATACAATTGGATTTCTGTGTAGAAATTTTAATACAAATGATGTATTGCCTGGTTTCTCTTTGATCTAACAATTATATGCCACTTTTAAATACATAATCACTTCTACAAAAAAATATTTTGAGATTTAAAACACAATCGCCAATTGCAATATCAATAACACATAACACATATGTTTTTACCGGAAATCATAAAGCTAAAAACCACACTATCATATATTATGTATATATCATGGATTATGAAAAAATCTCATACAAAAACTCCTAATCCAAGTGCTCTCGGTAAAATATACAATCGTCTCACACTATTATACAAAAAAATGGCAAATTCATGTGCCAATTTACTACCTCTAGACAACTTTGCCTCAACTAGCAATCCCTAATTGCCAAGAAACCTTGAATGAATGATTCTTGCACCGCATGGCGAGAAATCCTCATGAACCTTCAATGTGTGTGTGGTCGCATGTGTACTCCCATTGATTTTCTAGCTGATAGTCAAATTGTCGCTTTCACGCGACATCTCCAACTAGGTCTCCTTTGGATCTCACATGCATGTAGTTAACGGTAGTAAATATTCGGTTGCATGTGATACCAGCGATTGTGAATTAATTAATAATTAATTCATTGATGTCACTTGTGTATCTTTAGTTACAACTAGCACAACTAAAGTTTAACTCACTTAAGCCACAGGTTAAACTTCTTTACAACTCACATAGCTACACTTCCAACTCTTTGTTACAACTTCGAATCACTTAGTCACAACTAAGTCCACTTGCATATCCCACCAACCAACCTTTGAAATCGAATTTCCTATAGCTAACCTTTCCACTTAGGTTAACTATTTCCACGTGCTCATTGAGAATATATTATTGTTTATTGTCCAACTAATATTAAGGGATAATAATAGCCGACATGCATCTATAAATAGACATGTGATCTATAAATAGAACCTAGCACATACATCTATAAATAGACCATCATCTATAAATAGGATATGCTCATGCATCTATACATAGACATCATCTATAAATAGAATTTTTCTGCTGCATCTATAAATAGACCTCCACCTAAAAATAGCTTGAGGCTCCATCCTAGTGTAGGTGCATAATTTTCACTACTAGGATCTTCTTGTTGAATCTCAGCACTCCTCTCAACAAGAAAGGGATTATCCTTCATCCGGAATGCGTCTCTATGGTATTCAAATTTTCTCTTTGGTGAGTGCCTTCGTCAAAATATCTTCATCTTGTCTTCCGTAGGAATATGCGAAGCAACATGATCTTTCGACGCACACAATCTTTGATATGATGATACCGGATATATATGCTTAGATCTATCCTCAAAACACATGATTGATCGAGAGTTTAATACAGCTACGATTATCACAATGAATCCTTGTCGAGATCTAAATGAGAACCAAACAAACCAACCAAGATATTTCTCATCCGGAGGATAGCCTCACATGTGACTTGACTCCTTGCCATGTATTCCACTTTATTTGAGGCGAGTGCCATGGATCTGCAGCTACTGCCCGGTACCAGAAAACAACTATAGATCCGATACTAAAGATCCCCCCCCTAATGTGCTCTTTTTGTTCATTGGGGTACCCTTTTGCCCAATGCGCATGCAATAAACCCGCCACAAATTCACCTCATCCATCTGTCTATACCATAATCCATACTCGAGATGTTCCCCTCGGGTATCTCGGGACATGCTTATCCGCCTTGCAAAAGAGTTTGGTAGGCTTAACCATCACTTGACATTTGGTTAACCACATAGAAAATGTTTAATCTCGTGTTCACTAGATAAATTATCAAACCCGATGGCCTTCGATGAGACGATGGCATCCACTACCTCTCCAAAAGTAGCATCCTCTTTCCTCCGATTCCTAGAGGAGTATCCATGGATTTGCAGCCCTCCATGTGAAACTTACCTAGTATCTCCCTTGCATACTTTCCTTGAGACAAAAAAAACTCACCATCTCGATGCCATATTTCCAATCCAAGGGAAATAATGAAGGAGGCCCATATCCTTCATCTCGAACTCCTTTGCAAGGTACTCCCTTGCATGGTATATCATTTGCTCATCACCGGTCACGGTATTAAATCATCAACATAAAGAACAATGATTAAAAGCTTACCCTCCACCACAATTTGGTATAGGTTTACATCGCCTCACTTTTGGTGAAGCCCGGTCCGGTGAAATAACTATATATACGAGTGTACCAAGCATGGGGTGCTTGCTTGACCCATACAACGCTCTTTTGAGTCGACACATGTGACTCACTGCGAAGATCTCAAATGCTTTGGAAGTTTGCACTATGTACACCTCTTCCTCAATGATCCCATTGAGAAATATATTCTTCACATCCATTTGATGAATGCGCCAACCCATATGCCTTTGAGAGAGAAAGGATGGTCACTTATGGAAGAATACCTTGCGGCGAGTGCAAACATTTCTTTATAATCAATCCCCTCGATGCAGCGAAGCCACGAGCCACAAATCGGCCTTGTATTTCTCAACACTCCCATCAACATCTTGCTTTACCTTGTAGATCCACCTTGAACCTACCATTGATTTATCAACGGCCTTGGAACAATTTCCAACCTTCATTTAGAACAATGGAGTCATACTCCTCCACCATTGCATCTACCCATGTGGGCTCTGCCTTTGCTTCTTGAAAAGGAAGATGGCTTAGTCACAATACATTTGCTTATGGAAGCCATGTTATCGATGATAAATTAGGACTATGGTATGCACTTGCTTGTGAAGTAGGGGCTTATACATTCGCCGCGACATCAAGTTTCAACCTATCGGCTTCTTGTGGTACATCTTTTGCCGGTTCGGTGTTTGGCTGCGTAAGTATGGACTCCTCCACTTCATGAACCTCCTCCTATGGCTGATCCACATCTAGAGACTCATATTTGGGAACCAAAAGTTCCTCCACATGCAAGTCCAACTTCCTCTCAAGCGAAAACCGCATGTCTTTCCCCTCATCGAATTTTATATCCTCTCCCATAACCAATCATCTTAATTTTTAGGAAAATCACACATGATAATTATGGGGTGTTTTTACACTTTACCCCACAAATATCCCAACTTCAGCGATCGGCTCAACTTCTTCTGTCATTCTTGGTCACATACTTTAAACAAATGAACCAAAAATATTAAAGTGTGAAACATCTAGTTTCTTACCAGTGAAATCTTCTTTAGGTGTACTCATGCCAAATACTTTATGAGGACAACGATTTTTCACATAAACCACAATGTTGCATGCTTCCTCCTGAGTACGTTGGTAGGCCCAGTCATGCAACATCGCTCATGCTGCACCCACGATCGTTCTGTTCTTCCTCTACCGTGACCCCATTTTCTTGTGGGTTATGAGGCACTATAGTTCTCTTCGAATTACTTCTTTCTTTGTAGAAGTATTTGAATTTTTTAGAGATGTATTCTCCACCATTATCATTCCTCGAGCCTTCACTTGCTTCCACGAGTCTTTCTCCACCAATGCCTTAAACTCACGAACTTTGAGAATGTTTGGTCTTCTTTTGCATGAAGAATATCCAACATTTATGAGAAAAGTCATCAAAAAAATTAACATAATACTTATGATTTTGTTGAAGCAATGAGAATGGTATAGACATGTCTATGTGAAATCTCTCCGGGATCACCGAAGCATGGTTCTCCTTTTAATGAAAGGTGGACTTTACATACTTCCCCGGTGCAATCCTTGAATTGATCAACTAAGCAAGTGTTCCCATTGGAAGTCGAGAAGATATTTGCTGCATGACTTTCAAGGCTCCATGATGAATTTTGCATGCTTTTATAATTCACCCTCATCTCAACTCACCACTTTTTCCGCCTTGCCCATCATGGTAGTGAAACCATATACCTCTAGCTTGTAAGAGATTATTAACTCAAATCCATATCCTCTTGGCTTGACCCATTGTTTTATGTACGCCGAAATATTTTCCATCGGCGAAAACAACGTCATAGCCTACGATATCAACATTATGATGAGAACAAGTTTTTCTTCGGACCTGGAACATGCATAACATCTTTCGATTGAAATGTTTTACTTGACTCAATACGAAAGGTAATGGTACCAATTCCATTCGCCTTTGTATTTTCCATCGTTTCTCATCTCTACTATATGCATTTGGAGATCTTTCTCCTCGAGAGTCATTGAAAAGCTCCTTATCTCCCGTCATGTGGAAAGAGGTACCACGCTATCCGATACCACAGTCAAATGGCAGAAACCATGCATGGAGTCAAGGAGAAATCAAATTCAAATTGAGGCAAGGGCCTCGCCGACTACATCTCCAACAACCTTCTTGTTCTTCTTCTTCGACGAAGCCGATTGGTAGTGAGATGCCTATGTTCGTGACGATTGAAAACACTTCACCTTGGACATATCCGGCTTCTTTCCTTAGAATCAGATTTAGAATGGAATTTATTCCCCTTTACCTTCTTTTCCTTGGTAGCCAAAGAAAAAATCCTCTTCATCATCATGATTTGATGAAAATCCATCTACGGTGTTCGCTAAACTCCTCCTGCTAGATTCGACCATAGTCATTCCCAATTCGGAAGTTTTTTCCCATTCGTTGGCCAGAGTCTTCATATTTGTGCCAAATCTTAGGAAGTACCAAAGAGATCAAGGCTGACAAAATCATCATCAACAGCATGATTATTCCCACACTCCCAGTTCATCCCAACATTGGACAAACTTCATGAGATACTTTGGAATGTTGTCACCCTTTTCCATCTTGATCTTCCTAAGTTTATCTTTGAGCACCAATTTCCTGTAATTATTTCTTTGCTGGAAAAGATCCGTCAAAGCCTTACACATAGCATATGGTGTGGCTTTCCCATGAGTTGAGACAATGTGGTCTTGTACACCTTCCAACAAAATCTTCCTCGCCTTTGCCACTTTCTTTTTCCATGCATGAAGTAATGCAAATTTGTAGAAGTGGGATTAGGAACATCACTTTAATCAATGAATTATTAAAGCCATTATCTTCGAGCACCGCCTCCATCCTGTCATTCCCGGGAAGCTGTCGTTAGAGCTTCTCTCGAGTGCATACTCTAGCCGCAAGCCATTGAAAGCCATTTTGATGTTAACTCAATTGTAGCACCGGAAAGTCTTTTACGCAAATTCGAATTCTTTCCACCAACAAACTCAACTCTGCTTCAAAATTACGATCTCACGTATACGATACCATGTGCAGTTTTAATACAAATTGTGTGTTTCACTGGATTATCCTAATCTAAAAATTATATTCGGCTTGTTAAATACATAATCGCTTCTATAAAAAATCTTTGCGGAATTTAAAACATAATCGCCAATTGCAATATCAAGAAGTCACATAACACGGATATTTTTTGCGGCAAATCATAAAGATAAAAACCCCACTATCATATATTATGTATATATCATGGATCATGAAACAATATCATACAAAAATCTAATACAAAGAGCTCTCGGTAAAATATACAATCGTCTCCTACTTGTCATACAAAAATTTGAAAATTCATGTTAGCAATTCTGCCTCCAAACAACTTTGCCTCCTTTGCGCAATCCATGATAATCAAGAACCTTACTGAATGAATGATTCTTACACCTTGATACATGCAATCCTCATGGGCATATAAAATGTGTGTGTGGTCGCATGTGTACACCCACTAATGTCACAAATGATAGTCAAAGTATACATTTCACCTACATCTCAACTAGGTCTCCATTGGATCGACATGCATGTAGTTACTGATAGTAAATCTTGAGTTGCATGTGAGACCACTTGATTGTGAATTAATTAATAATTAACTCACTTTGCTCTCTCACTAGTGTATCTTTAGTTACAACTAGCACAGGCGATTTAACTCCCTTGGCAGGTTAAACTGCTTTAACTCACATAACTACACTTCCTTTGTTACAACTTCGAATCACTCGGTCACAACTAATTCCACTTGCATGCCCCACCAACCAACCTTTGAACTCAAATTTATTATAGCTAACTGATTTTTCACTTTAGTTAACTATTTCCAAGTGCTCATTGAGAACGGATTGTTGTTTTGTTGTCCAACTAATATTAAGGGATAATAATAGCCAACATGTATCTATAAATAGACACATGATCTTATTTATAAATAGAACATCATCTATAAATAGAATCTACTCATGCATCTATAAATAGAATTTTCTCATGCATTTATAAATAGACCTACCTAAAAATAGCCGAGGGCTCCATCCTAGTGTAGGTGCATAGTTTTCACTAGGATCTTCTTGTTGAATCTCAACATTCGTTTGTTGAGTGAGTGTTCTTGATCTACATGTCCATGATCGATCATTTATGGCCTATTCCATGCATTATGGGTTTAACTATGTTGGTGTGATTTGTTCTTCAATATTTAATGTGTCTAGTAATGTTGGAAAGTATGGCCAAAGGTGGTACACATTGAATATTTGATGCGAGGGCCAAGGAATGGGAGAATTTTGAACTTGGAATCACTATATCTGACAACCTTAGTGATGGTCTAAGGTTCATATCATAGCGAGCAAAAATATGTGGTGTGCTCAAGCGATGCCTCCTTCTACAAATGTAACCAAACTTTGTCGCCCTGTTGGAACTTTTGGCAACTTTTAGGTATTGATCATGACAATATTTGTAGTTATCATTTACTCTGTCCAATATGTCATGGAATTGATGGAAGATGTGTTGAATACATTTAATGAAAGATGGTACATTTTTCAACTTCGGACTAAACATGAGTCGAATGCTTGAGTAGGCCCCGGAAGTGGTATGGAAAAATCAATGGGGCATAGCGAGTGGAATCCCAGTACCACCTAGAAAGGGATGTGACCGGTTGCGTTGTGGATAGATCTGTTGTAGGCTTGTGTTGGAAATAGGGAATAATTTCATCCCATGTGTGTGGATTATTCGGGATTGTACATTACGGGGATATGCAAAATCATGCTATTGACGACCTCCATTTGGCCTTTAATTTGGTGGTGGAAGGTCGTGGACTTAGTGAGCTTGGTATCCAACAATGACCTAAATTTAAATAATAAATGTACTTAGGAACATCTAGTCACGATATGCGATAATGGTGTGGGATCCCAAAGTGCACCCATACTCACTCGAAGAATAGTTTGATAATGGATTCTACTATGATACTCTTCTTATAGGCTTATAAAATGGCCATCTTAGAGAATATATGGAAGTGACCATGAAAACACATTTATTTCCATTCTTGTAGAAGGAAGGACCAACATGTATTCCATGGAATGGTTCCCGGGGCTAGCTAGGAATAGGTATGGGAGTATACGCGCCTTTCTTATTGATTGTAGATTTGGGAATGGTTGAGAAATACATTATTTGATGTATTTCCAAACATCTCGTCAAATGTTTGACCAATAAAAATACTTATGGAACAACATTGCCAAAGTATCTTCTACATCAAAATGTCTGGGGCACAATTTAGTTGATTAGAAACTAAATTGGGGGCAATAATTTGCTAAAAAATGAAAGTGTTTAGAACTGATCCAAACCATAATGACCATATAGGTCTCGTCGCCAAGAATTCAACGCACTTCGTTTCGCCAATCGACTTCGTATATGAAATTTATAGCATGCTATCCGCTTCACCAAATAGGAAAAAATTTCAGGGGCAAGAAGGGTCAAAGGGGTCAAATTTATGGCTTTCCATTGGCCAATAGCACGGCGACGAGTGTCAATTTGTGATTGGCCCAAATTTATGGGAACATGGCATTTTTACGGTTGGTTTTTGAAGAACCAATGGGATGAAGACATGTGGCTAGCCCTAAAGATTGTCAATGCCCTCCAAAGGCCGAATGTTGGCTAAGTCCAAGGTCAAACTTCAATATTATGTTATGGGGAAATTTTTTTATGTGGTGGAGGGACGAAGGTCGGGCTCGACCCACGACCTCCACCCTGCAGCACACCAACATTACCAATAAGAGACGACGACCATGTTTCTTAACAACCATTGGGCGCGAGAATATATTTAATTTAAAATGGTTTCGGTAGGGGGTTAAACGGGCCAGCCCTCGGTCACATGACCTTGGACCACCATGACCAATTGGAGCTCCAATGCTAATGGCGTGGAATTATTTTTTCAACAAGGTTAATTAACCCTAAGCATTGCATTATGAGCTAATCCATTTGTAATTGTGGATTATTTTAAAAACGTGCTTAGCACATTAAACCTCCACTAATTGCACTTAACCAATAATAAATCTGACCTTTAATCATGGATTATGTTGGTGGAGGCCACCAAATTTGGCGCTGGCCCCAATTTTGTTGGGCTTAACTAGAGTTTCTCTAGATTTAGGAGGAGTTTTTTAGAAATCTTGAAGAAGACATAACTTTGGAATTTTTCGACCAAATTAGGCTTAGAAAAGAGTCAATCCTAGAATATTGAGATGCTTTGAGCATGATGGTGTAGGTTGTAGAGGCAAATGAGCACTCCAATAAGTTTTTCACTTTGAAGATTAAATAAACCTAGGACCACCGGAAAAGGAGGCCATGTCTAGATCACACGAAGACCATTTGTAGAGCGAGAAGAGTCTACTTTGAGGTTTTTGGGTCTTTTGAATCCAAAGGAGTAGGTTACAAAGCAATTGGAGCATTATAGGTGCATGTAATAAGAATTAACCATTAATCCAAGAGTGCCAAGCCATTGAAGAAGGTCCATGGAGATGTAGCCTAGGAGGGTGAACTCCGTTATTAGCTACGTGTAATGTCTTTGATGTGTATTATTTCTGCGCAATTTACTTGTTGTACATGTGTTTTTAACAACTAATTTACTTAATGAATTTCTCATAAAAGACACACAAAATTGAAACACAAACCCACTCATAACTTGCTAATTTGAGGCAGTCATACAACACTTTTATGTTATCTTGATAGAGCTAGCACATCAAAACTAGTTTGTCCATATTAGGATCAATAAATTTTATCCTAAATCATCATGGCACACTCGTTTGAAGGAGCACATAAGTGTCCTAGGTGGCATAACAATGCATCTGGAGGTGAAAGTGTGGAACTTTCTTACCTTCGGGAGCACGGTATGTGGTGTTCGAATTTTGGATCATTCTTGTAAATATGAAGTCATATTGAATTCATGTGCCCATAAGAGTCGAGCATAGTGGTCAACGTTATAATCGAGCGAGTTCGGCGGCTTGATTTAGAACATTATTGGTGCTGCCCTTCTTGTACTTAATGTTCAAATGGAACTAGGGAAAATTTTAGGAGCCGAATTACAGCGGGGTGAAATTTAAGGGGTTTTAGATTTTAGAGGGGCAGATTTTTTATATAAAACCTCTTTTTGTATAGTTTTGTATAATTAGCCCAAAAATTATTTAAAATAATTAATTATTATGCTTTGGCCAAAAAAATAAGGGCGCATAAAACATGGAGAGTCTTTGGATTAAGCCTCTCGATTTCTTGGTTTGGAGGGTTTTGGGTTGTATTCGCCCCCGATTTACTAAGTTAGAGGGTTTTGAAATACATTTTACGTATAACATCGGTATGGATGTTGAAATCAATCTTGTCCCCAATATCCGATATGGTTCTTCATTGTGACCCCAAGATTCTTCTTTCTTTATCTTATTTTACCATTTTCCTTTGTCATTGTATCTGGGCTTCATTGATCAATGAAAATTAGTTAAAATTACTTTTAGAATGAATAACATGGCTAACTTGCTAAGTTTTGTGATTTTGTCATTGTAATGCATTGTGAGCTGAAACTAGCTACGGAAGTCTGAGACAATGGTAGCCAACACCATTCTGCCAGTGTCTTCACGTTCAAGCATGTTCCGGGTGTCTTCTCGGGGAAAATCCACACATGGGTATATTCCACATCATGTCCTCATCGTTCGTTCTCACCATGAGGGACGGGCTTGAATTACGGAGCGTGGTTTTGGTACGTGGGAACCCATTCAAGGAGAGCGGAACTTCTAATAGGACTAAGGACGGTCCGGAATGCATCGCTGTCCCCGCTACGTTGCCATCTTCCCGTCCTAGTACGATTTTGATAAGGAAAAGAAAATGATCCCCGTATTGTTGCAATTCCCATTGTAGATTTGTTATAAAAGCACTTGCAGAAGCAGAGACAAGCTCTGGTTGCTTAGATTTTTTATTAGATTCTGCTATATTTACGAAATAAAAGTCTCTTTGTTTCAGTTATTTTCCTTTAATGAAGAAGACGACATTGATTTGAACGCGTTGAGTTGATCTAGAGTTAGATTCAAATGCAGTGGTAGAAGACTGCCTCTGCACGACTTTACTTTCGTAATTTAGATAAGTATCTTAGTTTGTTTTCATGTTTTTTTTGAAGTTTGAGTTTATAGTTAATTTCATTAGTCACTATAGCTATACTCGTTCTAAACTCTTCCAAAAGATCATGATAATGAATGGGAAGCCATTTGTAGTGTTGTAGTTTTATTTGTAATTTCTTTTGTTCATTATCACAGTTGAACTTGATACAGTAAACTCTTCCAAATCATTATGATGGCTAAGGCATATTTGTGATCTTGAAGGTTTCATTTGCTTGTTTACACTAAGTAGCATAGGTTGATCTTACTCTTAAAACGCTCTTCCAAAACATCATAACAATGGGTAGGAAATAGCTATGATGACTTAGTTTTTAATGGTAATTGCTTTCGTTTTCATGTTTGCATTTGCATTGAATTGTACGAGCGGGATTGTTCTAAGAAGCTCTTCCAAAACACCATTCATGATGGACAAAATAGGTGTAGAATCCCATAGATTAATTGCATGATAACTTCATTAGGGCACTCGGAGTCAAATTGCTTTCAATTCATGCTCTGTTATTTCGTATTAAGTTTGATAATGGCTTGTTAGTTTATACTTGTCTTTAGTTCAGTTCCTAGAAACAGCTCCATTGTGTTTACATTCCAATATTAGTTGCCATCCATTCATTTTAAATTACATTAGTTGTTAAACTTAAATACCACGGCCTTCATTATTTACAAAACCTCTTTTTTGTTCCAAATCTATAATTGACTCATAACCATATGGACGGAAAGGCAATTATCGGCCCAAGGCACCGAAGTACTTTTTGCAACTTCTTTACCATCTCACAAACAAACCTTTCCTCAAAAGACTATTCTAAAAATCTATAACCTTTGAGTGAAGTTTAGTGGTGTTAAACTAAGTTGCGGGAGAGTTAGGAGCTAGTCTTAGAGTAGAAATCTTATGATGTTACCAATATTCTTCTCAAAATATGCTTCAACAAACCTTTAATCATGGATAAGATGTTGTATCATTATAAATTTGATTGTTTAATTGTTTAGTTAGGAGAATTTGTATACTTAGTACAACATCATTTCTCAAGCTCTTCCAACATACCTTTAATGAAAGAATTGGACAAGTTAAGTTTGTATGTTTTGATTCATTTTCTTGAAGTCATTATCAAGCTTTGTGTTACTTGCTTAGTCATAGTTTAGGTTTGATTCTGTTTCGGTATTTTTCCTTTTCATTTATCATTTTTCATCAACAAATTAGGCTTCCTCTTGTTTTTAACCGGTAGCTTCTTTCCACCGAGAATTTAGTTCTTTTCCTTGTGAACATAAAACCATCAAAAGACCAAAAACATCATAAAACACTAAACACAACGCATTAAGAAACAAACACTGAGGCACATACGGTGCACTTCACTTCGACGGTTACCAACCCTGGTTGACAATTAAATGAACTCAATTTAGGAGACTAGGTTGAGACCAAACATTTTTGCGTTGTTTCCGGGGGAGTAGAAAACTAGGTAACCTTTGTTTCTTAACTCCCAAAAAAAACAATTATATGCGTAGAGAGAGAGACTCAAGGGGTAGATTCATAAGCAACGAGAAACAAAGATTGATTTCTAGAACACCACTTGTTTCACCTAGACCAAGAGCTAGTACACCTTCAGCTCGGACCCACATTCCGTCCTTCTTGATCCTGTGCTTCTAGACCTAGATGCGGACATTCCATTAGAGAAACCTTGCTTCATCCATTGAACCTACCGTAGAAGAAGATCTAAAGACTCTGACAGGGACACAAACTTTTCCACCTCCATAGGAGAATCAACTTCTATGGCGGAAGAAGGGGAGGAGGAGTCTTTAATGGAGAACACACATTATTTGGAGGTAGAGGGTAAGGAGCCAGGAGAAGGAGGTAGAAGAGAAGGAGGGTAAAGGTGCAGAAGGAGGAAGAGGTAGAAGAGAAATGGGAAGCCCTTTTAGGGTTTCCCTATAATTGATGAAGAAACCAATACAACCATGAAAAAACATTTCACCCTCTGTCCTTCAAACTTCTATGGAATTAAAGGCGAAGATCCTGAAACCTTCCTATTTGAATTTTAAATCCTATGTAGAACTTATGACTACTTACAAGATGCTCAAAAACTTAAACTATTTCCTTCAACATTAGAGCGACGTGAAGTGGTTTATGAGTTTGATCAACGATTCTATTAGGACATGGAAGACATGAAACAAGAATTTCTAGAAAGGTATACGGATTATTGTATGCGAGTCCCGATCATAAGGAAAAAGTGTTTAAGATGTTACAAAAAGAAGATGAAAACTTGGACGATTTGTTGGAGAGATTTCATTACAACATCAAAAGAGCAAAAATGGAAAACCTAGATCAAGACACCTTAAAAGCTCTTTTGTTGAAAACAATTAGGGATGAATGGTTGGATATCCTTAACATGATGGAAAAGGGGATATATCACATCTCACATTACATGGCTCTCTGAGTTATGTATCAACCTTTCAAGAGGGAAATCTAAAAGTAATAAAGGTCCAAGAGATCTTTGCTCTTGCAGAGGCAAGTAAGTACGCACGGGACGGTAAGTAGATCGAGAAATAGGACATATTCTTGATGATTTCAAATACGACATCTTAGGGAGTCTTAGTGAACAAATAGACACCCTTAAGATACAAAAACAAGCAAAAAGATGAATCGATGCCTTGGCAATCTTTGTCCCAAATGTAGAAAGAAACATGCCTTGAGAGAGTGCCCTTTGGATGTAAAGTTGTAGAACTGTGTCATTTGTTCGAAAAACATGAGACCAAGAATTGTCCTTCTCTTCCTGGTCTCAAAGCTATCTTTCGAGGAAACTCCTACGATTCACAGAATCTCTTAATTTTGTCTCTAGAAGGCCTTGGCGGGGACCTCAAACACAGAGTTCCCATGATCAAATGTATAATCAACCTCCACCTTGGAATTCTTGGCGACAACCTTGGCCTCCAATTTCAAAATCAATCTCAAGCTTGGGCACAAGGAGCACAAAGTCCCTATGGAAGATACTCTCCATACTATCGGTATCCACCATCCTATCCACATACCCACATTTTTATCCTCAAAATCCTCAACAAATTTTCAACAAAATCCTCGGCAACATCATCAGAACCTACCACATCAAAATCAACCACTTCCATTACCATTCCCTCAAAATCCGTCCAGGTTCCTGCTCAACCCATACCAAACCCCAATAATAAAAAATCCTCGGAGAACATATACATGATAGAAGGCCAACGGTTTCCAACTTATTTAATTACTCCTTTAGATCTTAGTGATGTTCAACTTAGGTCTGGAAGAATACCCGAAAGAGGAAGCAGCACGACGATCATACAAGAACAAGATAACTGCGAGGAAGACTCTGCGGGTGAATAAAAGTCTTGAGGAAGACACATCTTTTCAAGACCCAAACCTTTGAAAAATCAAAGCAAAAAGATCCAATAATTTCAACTCCACAATATTAGAGCAACCATCCACATCTGCTTCACCTCCCTTTCCGGAAGAAAGATTACAAATTGATAAGTGTAGAAAAACAAATTATGGTGCTAATTATGATTTTAGATGAGTGAGAAATGTTTGCATTAAAATTCCATTAATACAAGCCATCAAGGAAATTCCAATTTTAGCCAAAACAATAAAGGAGTTGAGCATGAAGAAAAACAAGAAAAAAGAATAAGAAGACAAAAGAAAATTCAAGTTTGGCGGGAAAAAATAGCGGACATTATGATGGGCAAGATTGTTATTCCAAAGTATCTTGACCCGGAAATCCGGTTGTTGATTCACATCAATGTAATTGAAATCCAAAACACACTCATTGATTTAGGAGCAGCCGGTCAATATCATGAGTAGACAAATCATGGATAAACTGAAAATTCCTAATCTTCTCTTTACACCCACATTATTACAATTAGCGGAGACGGATACGCGGTCAAACCGGATGGGGTAATAGAAGACATTCCGGTGTCCCTAGATTCTTGGGAGTACTGTGGATTTCATGATCCTAACTCCTAAGAATAATCTAGGAGGCCATCTGTTATATTAGGAAGACCTTGGTTGGCTACGGTTGATGCTTTTATTAGTTGTAGATCGGTGATATGTACATCTCTAATGGTAGTTCAACTAAGAAATTCAATTTATATTATCCTCAGAAGCTAGGACAATTACAGTTTAGATGACACTCAATGGATAGAGGATGAAGAAGATTTACAACCTCTCTTCACAATTTCGAAATTAGTGAAGATAATCAAATTCTGAATACTCTAGAAAACTTTGAATCCTCTCGAGAACATAAACATGAATCATTTCAAGAGGGATCCAATATTGAGTTTTTGCCATCCAAGGCGGATGTCTCTTCATTCTGGATAAATTTGGCAGCTCTAGAAGTGAGATATTTCCGGGCAAAACTTTGAACATAAGCAGGCACAGAAAAATCTCCCAGCAGAAGAAATTAGTCGAAGTATTCTGAGAGAGACATTCTTCGTTGCATATGCATGGGAATACAGAGCATAGGGATAAGCCCAAGACTTGCACTCATCACATCTATATAGAGAAAATTGCAAACCAATCGAGACAACCTCAAAGACGGATGAATCCAAATCTTAGGGAAATTGTTAAAGAAGAATTGCAAAAAATTGTTAAATGTCAACTTCATCTATCCCATTTCAGATAGTCGGTGGGTTTCTCCTTTGGTAATTGTGCCAAAAAGAAAAATGGTAAATGGAGGGTATGTGTTGACTACCAAGAACTAAACAAAGCTACTCTTAAAAGCCATTTTCCCTTACCTTTCATAGATCAATTGTTAGATACATTAGGCGGAAAAAAGTACTTCTCATTCCTAGATGGGTTTAGCGGTTACAACCAAATCCATTAGCACTTGAAGATCAAGACAAAACCACATTTACCTGTCCTTGAGGGTACCTATGCTTACCGAGTATTGCCATTTGGATTATGCAATGCTGCAACAGTCAAGGGCGGTATTAGAATTTATTCGGATCCTAATACATGATTGTGTAGAGGTATACATGGATGATTTCACGGTTTATGGAAACACATTTGAAGAAGCTTTAGAAAACTTGGAAAAAGTTTTAAAGAGATGTCCCGGAAAGCAAATCTTTCACTTAGTCATGAGAAATGTTTCATGATGTTTCTCGAAGGTATTGTTTTTTTGAAATCACATTTCGGGGGATGGGATTAGAGTTGATGAGTCAAAAGTTGAAGTCATCTCTAACTTATCTATTCCAAGTTGTCAAAAAATATGTTAGGAGTTTTCTAGGATTTACGGGATATTATCGGAGATTTATAAGCACCCACTAAGATCTGGCTCTCACTCTTAATTAATTACCAAGGACTGTAAATTTAAATGGAATTTTTGATTGCGAGTTAGCCTTTGAGACCATAAAAACAAAAATTTCTGAAGCACCTATATTAAGGACCTAACTAGAAGTTACCTTTTCATATCTCGACGGATGCCTCGTCTGACTCTAGGAGCGGTATTGGGACAAAAATACTTGATTCCTTATGCCATCTACTATACCCGGTAAAAATTTGACTCTGAGAGTTAAACTATCTTTTGTGGCCCCGAAAAAAGAGTTTTTAGGCATTTTTCATGCCATAAACAAATTCGGACACTATATAACGAGGCTATGAAACTTTGTTCACAACGATCATTCGCAATTAGATACTTAATGAACAAATCAATTACTAATGGCAGAGTCATAATATGGTTATTTCTTTTACAAGAATTCAACATTACCATTCTAGATAGGCCTGGAAAACAAAGCTCTGATGGTGATTTCCTATCTAGACTCCAAAATATCAAAGATGACACTTGATTGAAGATCAATTTCTGATGAATATCTTTTTGCAATTTCTACTCAAACTCCTTAGTTTGCTGATATTGCTAATTATTTAGTTTAAGGAAAATTTCTTTCAATAATGAATGCAAGAGATAAAGAAAAAAATCATTTATGACGGTGCAAAATATTCATGGGTTTGCTAATGAGTTGTACAAAACGGTCTAGATTTGATCATTAGGAGATGTGTTTGTGAAGATGAGATGCACCGAGATTCTCAAAGCATGTCATGATGAACTTGTAGCGGTTTCACTTTCTTGATAAGAGGACGGCTTATAAGATCCTTAATTTAGGATATTATTGGCGAGTCCTTGTTTAAAGATGCTAAAGAGTATGTCAAAAGGTGTGACTTGATTATGAGAGTAGGGAAACCTTCTCCTTCGGGTGAGATGCCATTACAACCTCGGGTACATATTGAACCTTTTTGAAAAATGGGCTTTGGATTTTGTAGGACCTATTAGTCCTCCATCAAGACAAAAGAGATATATATTAGTTTGCCTTGATTATGTTACCAAATGGGTAGAGGCCAAGCCATTACTTTTTGCTAATGAAGCATACGCAATTTACTTTTTCTTTTTGAGGATATTTTTACTCGTTTTGGTGTCCCAAGGGAAATTGTTACGGATCAAGGAGTTCAATTTACACTTGAGGGCTAGTGGAGAAAATGATGGAGAGGTACAAAATCAGGCATAGAAAATCTACTCCTTATCATCCACGAAGCAAATGGTCAAGTGGAATCTACTAATAAGGTTGAAGGAATCCTAACAAAGATTGTTCATTTACATAGAAGAGATTGGGTAGATAGGCTTCTTGAAGCCTTGTGGAGCTATAGAACTACATGGAGAAACACAACGGAGTCATACTCCTTATGAACTTGTTTATGGAAAGCAAGTTTTGTTTCCCATAGGTTCAGATTCAAACTTTCAAAATGGCGAGTTCAGCTAGGACTTGATTTAACAAAAGCACAAAAAGCATAGATTGGAGCGAGATTAATGAATTGGATGAGATCGGACGGATGTAGTTCGAGAAAACAAGTCTAGTCCAACGGCAAAGGACTATATGGCATGAAAAGTACATCAAAGAGAATAAATTCAAGAAGGTATTTGGGCTCTCTTGTTTGATTCAAAATTCAAGGATTTTCAAGGTAAATTTCAAACACATTGGCTTGGGCCATATGAAATTGTTGAAATTTTTGACAATGGGCTTGATAAAAATCGGGACAATAGATGAAGAGGTCATTTTTCTTGTGAATGGTCATAGATTGAAGGTTTTGTATCACAAACCACTCTCAAGAAAGAATTTGTCGAGAAGTTCCGGGGAAAACGATGATGTGGAGATTAATGAAGAATAATTTTTCTTCTTCATCGGCTTGATTGAATTTTTACCGAAGCATTTTCTTTTATTATAAATTATATATATATATATATATATGTATATAAACATGAAAACCAATCACTAATTGGCATGTTTATACGGAAAAGATAGAGATTGAAATTCGAGTCTTTACGACACTCTAACTTTTCCATTTGTTTATGCAAAGCGGTATAAAATCATAAGTTCGAGATCCATTGCACTTATGATCCATCTCATTTCATTTCATTCCATTTACTTATCCATCCATACTCCATTTCATTCATTCATTTATATTTCACTTCATTCCATATTTCATTCATCTCATTCCATACTTCATCCACCTCATTTCCATGTCAAAATTTAAACTTTGATGTCTTTTACGCAAATGAATAACACATGTCTTGGATTGCGAGGCCATTTCTTATATTCTTCCACTCCATTTCATGAATTGTAGTCCATCCCATTCCATCATTCACTTCATACATATCCCATTATATCATGTTTCATCATCCATCTTCATTCATGCCATATAACATTTCACTTATATTCCGACCACTCCATTCCATGATTAAAATTCTTTACGGGTACATTACGCGGCTAAACGGACATTCGCAGTGATAAAATTTAGCGACGAACGATCATTCCACGGCTACGGTCCACGAAGGCACTAATCGGCCCAGACATTTGAATTGCAACAAGATGATCACGTATATCCATGAACAAGTAAAATCAAGAAGGATTATGAGGAACTTTTCCCGGAGGAGAACAAAGTATATGAAGACCCGCAGCAAATGAAAAGCAAAGGTAACAAGTTTTGATTATAATGGCATGTCATAAACTTTAGTATAGTTTTAGTTGTGAATCACTCGAAAAGTTGTTTTGATTATTTTTATTGATCATGCCAAATATACCCTCCACAAACTTTGGATAAAAATCTTTCATTTCAATTTCTATACCCGAACATCATTTAAGCGGTTAAAAGGGCTGAAGTGTTTGATTTTCTTACGTCATGACCAAATCATTTAATGATGATTTTTGAATGTATTTTAAAAATCTCCGCAGTCTTTTCACTCATTGATTTGTTTTTCCTCACCTCATAGTGCTTGTTCCGTAACCACTTCCTATTATTCCATTCATGTGACCCTTCATCATTTCATTCCGCCAAAACGGAGGTATCTCTATCACCGTGAGCAGTATATCGGTTTGGAATTTGAAACCATTGTCTGCCGTGAGCGAGAGGAATATAGGTTTGAGGGTTGAAGTCATTATCCTCAAGGTGAGGGAGGGCGAGAAAGAGTACTAATCTGAAGATTGAAGAAGAAATTATGGGCCTCATTGTAGGCGAACCGATGGGCACAAAATACGGAAGGATACACTCAAAGCGAGAGAAATATTGCAACGGGCGGGGATGGCTACAATTTCTTGAGAAATTTAATGGCTTCCACAAAGAAGTTACTAAAACATTTGCAAGGTCATTCAAAGGAGCCGAGGTTGAAGTTGGAGATGTTAAATTCACTATCACGAAGGAGGTTTTGATGCCGAAGCAATAAAGTTGTAGACATGGAGAAAGATGGTTTAAAAAGCAGAGGAATTTCATAATGAATCATGGAAGCAAATCCTAAAATCACGGTATGGATGTCACTGCGATGCAAAAAGGGAATTCAAGCTCTGCATTAAAAAATAAATGGAGAAATATATTGCTTATTCTACAAAAAATTTATCACTTGTGAAGGTAGATATGGCATTTTATGTTTACCATATTAGATTGATAATGCATTTTACGGAGGAAGAGCTAAATTTTCCTATTTCTTGCTTCAAAGTTTGAAAAAGATGGCTTTTAGTGTTCAAAAAGAGAGGTCCAATTCCTAGAGACAAACTCTATACCATCATGGCTTGGTTAAGATTTTTAATTGAACACCATTTAGCCAAAACAAAAGATACTTGGGATAATTTCTTGGTAAGAAATCACTTTGAGGAACAAAAGAGCCTTCACCTAAACATCGGCCTACAAGGAGAAGCGAGAAAATGGAGAGCCCCTAAAATTGAAATTGACAAAAACGATGGGAAAGTAGTGAAGAGCAATCTGCGAGAAGTTGACTCGGATTAAGAGACAACAGAAAAGAGAGGGTAATCATAAAAATACTACACTTACAAAAAAAGGAGAGGGATCATCCCGGCCAAAGAGAAGCCATAGACTGAAACTAAGGAAAAAAAAGATCAAACAAACGGGGGTGATAAACATAGAAGATGAAGAAACATCTATTGAAGAAGATTTTAATGAAGAAATCACGAAATTGACCTTTTGACAAGAAGTTTATGACTATGTTGAAACATTAGAAAGAAGCAGTAGAGATAGAACACCTATTCCTCCTTGTCCAAAATAGATGTGTTAAGAAGAGATAGGTATGAAGAAGTTTGAAGTACTTAATAGACATATCGGAAGCTGAGAATGATATTCTCAAGGAACAATTCAAACTCAAAACCAATATGAACTCAACCTTATCTCTACAAATGGAAAAAGTGGAAAAGGCTAATGAAAAGTTGAAAAAGAGGAACAAAAGCTAATCGGTACTTATCAACTTAAGGTTCAAGTTAGTCATCGAAACCCGAAGACCTTTAACTTCCGGGCGAGAGAAGAAGAATAGGGTTGGATGTTCTTGCGAAGTCTGCGAGTTTATGGAATAAGTTGCATCGGACATGCAAGAAGTCGGCGGTGGGGGGTATGTTGAGCCCCAAGATTTTTCTTTATTTCATCTTAATTTACCCCATTTTCCTTTTTCCATTGTATCCCGGACTATTCGTCAATGAAATTAGTTAAAATTACTTTTAGAATGAATAGCATGGCTAACTTGCTAAGTTTTGTGATTTTGTGATTGTAATGCATTAATGAAATGAAACTAGCTACGAATGCGGACATTAGTAGCGAACCACCAATTAGAGTTGTCTTCACGTTCAAGCATGTTCCGGGTTCTTCTCGGGAAAAGCCACACATGAGTATATTCCACATCATGTCCTCATCGTTCGTTTGCTCACCATGAAGAATGAACCGAATTACGGAGCGTGGTTTTGGTACGTAGGAACTCATTCAAGGAGGCGGACTTCTAATAGGACTAGGAAAATCCGGATGTCCTTTGTCCCTTTTATCTTTGTCATATTTAGAGTCCTAGTACGATTTTGATAAGGAAAGACAATGATCCCGTATTTTTTTGCAAGTTGTTATGTAGATTTGTTATAAAAACGCAGGAAGGCAGAGACAAGCTCTAGATTTTGCTTAGATTTTTTATTAGATTCTGCTATATTTACGAAGACCAAAGAATGCTACTTGTTTCAAGTTATTTTCCTTTAATGAAGAAGACAACATTGCTTTGAACGCGTTGAGTTGATCTAGAGTTAGATTCCGTGCGGTGGTGGGGCCTACTTATCTGCACGACTTTACTTTAGTAATTTAGATAAGTATCTTAGTTTGTTTTCATGTTTTTTTTTGAAGTTTGAGTTTATAGTTAATTTCATTAGTCACTATAGCTATACTCGTTCTAAGAAAATCTTCAAAGATCATGATAATGAACGGAAATGAGTTTTGTAGTGTTGTAGGTTTATTTGTAATTTCTTTTGTTCATTATCATGGTTGAACTTATTAGTAAACTCTTCCAAAAAATCATTATGATGGCTAAGGCATGAGCATGGAAATCTTGAAGGTTCATTTGCTTGTTTACACTAAGTAGCATAGCTGATCTTACTCTTAAAACGCTCTTCCAAAACATCATAACAATGGGTAGGAAATATAAATTTTGTGATGACTTAGTTTTTAATGGTAATTGCTTTCGGTTTTCATGTTTGCATTTGCATTGAATTGTACGACGGGATTGTTAAGCTCTTCCAAAACACCATTCATGATGGACAAAATAGGCTATAGAATCCCATAGATTAATTGCATGATAACTTCATTAGGGCACTCTGAGGTCAAATTGCATTCGATTCATGCTCTTGTTATTTCATCTTAAGTTTGATAATGGCTTGTTAGTTTAGCCTTGTCTTTAGTTCGGTTCCGACAGCTCATGTGTTTACATTCCAGATTAGTTGCCATCCATTTCATTTTAAAATTACCATTAGTTGTTAAACTTAAAAACCTCTTTTGTTCCAAATCTATAATTGACTCATAACCATATGGACGGAAAGGCAGTATCAGCCCAAGGCACGAGTACTTTTGCAACTTCTTTACCATCTCACAAGCAAAGCCTTTCCTCAAAGGAACTATTCTAAAAATCTATAACCTTTGAGTGAAGTTTAGTGGTGTTAAACTAAGTTGCAGAATAGAGTTAGGAGCTAGTCTTAGAGTAGAAATCTTATGATGTTACCAATATTCTTCTCCAAATATGCTTCAACAAACCTTTAATCATGGATAATATTTTGTATCATTATAGGCCGGATTGTTTAATTGTTTAGTTAGGAGAATTTGTATGTAGCTGCTCATTTCTCAAGCTCTTCCAAAATAACTTTAATGAAAGAATTGGACAAGTTAAGTTTATGTTTTGATTCATTTTCTTGAAGTCATTATCAAGCTTTGTGTGCAACGAGTCATAGTTTAGGTTTGATTGTTTCGGTATTTTCCTTTGCATTTATCATTTGTCATCAAAAAATTAGGCTTCACTCTTGTTTTTAACCGGTAGCTTCTTTCTGACATTTATTTCTTTTCCTTGTGAACATAAAACCATCAAAAGACAAAAAACATCATAAAACACTAAACACAACCGCATTAAGAAACAAACACCTAGGCACATACGGTGCACTTCACTTCAGCGGTTACCAACCCTGGTTGACAATTAAATGAACTCAATTTAGGAGACTAGGTTGAGACCAAACGGTTGCGGGGTAAAGCTTGCTTGTGTTAGTTGGGCTGCACATGTCGACATAATGGTGGTAGGAGTCTGAACAAAAAACCGAGTCAATGAAATAACTAGAAATGTCAGAAATGGGTTTCAATTGCGTTCAATTGACTTGGTCCCTCTTCATGTTCACGAGATTCTTCCCTTGGCGCCATGGAAATAAGGAAATCCTTGAGAAAACCGAACCTCTCGGATGCCGAGGTAGGGGTTGCTACAAATAACCCGAATCTTCTTGATTTTCTGTCATTGAAGTATATAAAGAGTAGTTTCGAGCTTAGGTGCCGGTGGGGTTATGGTTATCCTCGATAATCATATCGATGAAGCGAGTTTGGTGCTACAACAATACGGATGGAAATGGGTTCTTTGGAGATAGGGATTTTGATCCGGATACGTATTAAATGCTTTAATTTCAGTAGCTTCAATGTTTAATGGAGTAGTGATCATGTTCGAAGAGTGAGCAGAAACAAATTGAGAGGTCCAAAGAAGAGAAAACCCCGGAAACTGATTAGTACACATTCATATGGAAAGGAGCAGTATCTGAGAAAAAACCTAAAGTTCTTGTTATACTCACGTGAGGCTTAGCATATGAAAATATAAGAAAAATGCATCACGATAGCCGGTCCTTGACTAAGAAAAATGCATCCGAATGGCCAGGGGACGCGGGATGAAGAAAATCGAGTGAGCACGAGAATCGCAAGTGGGGTGTTAAAGGTCCAAGGGAGGCTTACGAACTCCCACTTTCCACGACATGCCACGAAAATTATGAGAACGACAATGAGAATATATGTTCTTCCATTTCCAAGTGGTGAGCCACTGGTTCTCTCCACTACGGATCCTGGTAAAAGGCTTATCTCTCCCACTACGCATATAAATAGTGGTGTAATGGAAAAATCCCCATCGGAACAACCAAGCTCCCCGAAAAAGCCCTCACGCCCGGACAAGCTTGGAGCTAGTATGTATATATACAATTCTCTTCCTTCTCCATCTTGACATTTTTATAAGTTCATTACTCTCGGAAGAGTATTTTACAACCGTTCCGGTGGGAGATCCATTAGCTTTTAATGTGCAATGAGTCTAAAGGCGTGCCCTTGTAAATTGCATTTGAGTGCATTGAATATGGACACTAACTTACCCATTTAAAGCCAAGTCTGTGTACTTTGAATTTGTGAAGCTGAAGGATGAAAATATCGATTTCACACCTTGATGTGCATATAAGACTCCGGTTTTGGTTTAAATGGGTATCATTTAGCAATATTCTTGGCATGGATAATTTTTAGCGACACCAATAATCTTATTTTCATAATTTATGTCCATCCCCGGTGAGTGGATAATTTATAATAGCGACGAAATCTTATATTTATAATTTTTTTGTCTACAACGGTATCATCATCCAAGAGCTTCATGTAACATTCCTCAATGGCTACACTATAAAGAACAAACTCCCTTTTCTTGTGGTGCCAAGTCTTACTAGTACTCTACTCCATCAAGAGAATTGCATCGGTGTCATTCCCTTGAAACTCATGTCATGTTGGAGGGGATCGAGATCATAACCGGGAGAGAATCTCGGTGGGTATCTTAACATTCCATCTACCTCATCATTGAAACATCACGTAGTTTAATACGAGTTACCGGAATCATCTTATATCAAGCCCAACTCCTGCTGCTTGAAATATTTTCAAAATTGGGAAATTTTGGGTCCATATCGGATTCTTCGATTGTTTTTCATTTTTTTGGGTCATCCATTTCCTGCCAATCGAGTCTGTTTCAGGTAATAGATTTAGCACAATGAAACATTTATGCTTAAGAAGCACATTTTAATTTGCGTTTTTCCCATTGTTTCATTGTAGTGTGTTTTCTTCACTACTATCCATTTTATAAAATTTGAATATGAAGGCTATCTTAAATCCCCCAAACATAAACACCTAATTATCTCCCTTTGCATTAGTTGCAAGTCCTATATACGCAATTATTGTGTATTCATTTAAATGTCTTTTTGTTTCATTGTGGTGTTGTTGTTTATGGGTCTTATTACGCTGCATCTTATAGCATAGAAAGAGGCGGCCACAGTTATCAATGTTGTAGTGTGGGCTGTGACCACTCCACCTATCTTGTGTCATCTTGTCCTAAAATCTTCTTCTCACTACCTTAAAAGAGATAATCAAGATTAAATAATTGCATTTTCACACTAAGACAACAACATTGTGCCAAATCTACAAGCATAAATTTAAAATAAGATTTATAATATCTCAAGTTTATACAGTTGGAAATTTTAACATTGAATAATTTCATAAGAGCTACATTAGATCATGTTTCTTTTGTTCCTTTCCATTCTGTTAAGTTGCATTGAGCATAACTAAATGTTTTTTGCGGCATGTATGGCCGAGCTAAGTGACCTAAGGGGCAACATAATTGGATCTTTCATCAATATCCCGGACTTTCAAATAAAAATAACTCAACCCCTATCATGTTCTTATCTCGGAGAAACCCCGGTGAACTTGACCTTCAAGGAAAAATTATTATTTGAAATGCATTGGTATGCTACCGAGATGGCGGGCTTGAGGCCAATGGAAGCCTAACGAGATGTTGTCCCGTGACATCAAGTGTAGCGAGAAGGGTGGTTTTCTTATCATCCCCAACAAGACCTATTGCTCCTCTATTTTTTAGTGAATTTTGAATAGATCGAGAGGGGCACCAATGTCGATGATAATAGGTATATAAATTTCTTTACGGCCTTTTTACGCTAAGGATGATCTAGGCGGGCTTATTGGGCCTGCGGGGTGATTATTATATTAGATTAGGAATAACAACGCTTGATGAGACATATGGAATCCTTAATGAAATTTGAGTCGGTCACAGAAACTTAAGATTTACGGCGAGATTGAGCTTTATCTGACAACCATTTCAAGGTATTCTCCATGGTCATTACCATACAAGTAGGATATGTAATACTTCAAAAAATAAAAAAAGAAGTGTATATTTTATTTTCTCTTGGTTCCATTGGTTTCATCATATACAATCCATACCTATAAAATACCCTTAAATTAGAGATTACACACATGCTGGATTTACAAATCATATATAAGAATAACTTGGTTGATTTTCTTTATCAACACTCCGGTTCTTGCGGTAACGTGACTTTTTTACGCCATGTAATTGATTAGTGTATTTTAAATCTTTCTTTAGCAAACCTATACTTTTTTAATTTTCAAATCTTTATGATTTAGTGTACATTTTTTAAGCTACCTTCTATTTTCTCCCACGTGGTTCATGTTGTATTTAATTCATTCTACATTTGTAGACTTTTTGATTCTTTTTCTTCAAAGACAAATGGTTGAGTGTATTTTAAGCTACTCCCTAAGATTTTTGAGACACTTCAAACTCTTGGAAAAAAACAATTTTGAGTTGAAATTATATTACGTATAGTCAAATTCATTCAAAATTTGAGGGAAAAAGTATGTATTTTATAAGTAATTATCTAATTCAATATAGCTTATGCAATTGGAAGCTGGTTTGACTTACAACATCAAGGTTGATAAACAATGATATGATACCATCCTCTTATATTGTTTATCACCAATATAGAATATAGATTATGTAAAGTGTTATTATTTTATCACTTGAAGTGTGTTATTGATATTTTTATGGAGTTTTTTATTATAGTTATTCTTTGTAAAATTACTATTGCAATGACATATTGTATGGGTTAAGGAGTAGTTATAAAATGGGATATATTTTATTTCACTTCAAATCATGGTTATATCATGTTTATAGGCATTGTTTATAACTTTTATTTGAGTAAAAATCATAATTCCATTAAAATTATGATTATGTTTTTCTTTTTAATAAAATATGACTTATAATGCAAACCCAAATTAGGAATTTTTGTTTTAGTGAATTCCAACAAGGGTAGCTAGAAAGGATCCCTTTTTTCCATTCTTCAGGAGGCATCTATTGTTTAGAAATTATTTTGTTTGTTAAATTAATCAAAGGTATTCCCATCTGTTTAATTTAATTTATTTTGGGCTTGATTATAATGTGTTGTGATATGCGTTATGTAAATTGTGAATTTCAAAAGGTTTGAATCTTTTAATTAACCGGTATTTGCAAAAAAGGCATACCTGAAGCCTTAGTTAAATCCATTGGAAATAAATTCCATATAGAAGAGGATGCATGTTACGATGAAATACTACCTAAACAAGAATCGGGAGATAATGGTGGTTGATCATACATTATTTGTGAAAACATGAAATTCTCCCAATTTTGAGCGAGGGTATTCATATCTAAATAGCACATAATGTTTAACATTTATAACATGGCCTTCACTACAAGTCCAATGAGTTTTTGTTGTAATATCTATAGAATATCATTATCATTTTCTCCTCCTTTGTAGGGATCAAGCTGCCTCGTCCATGATTAATTAATCACCTTGTTTTGTGGCTACAAGTCCGGGTTTGTCTCAACGTTCTCCTTATCAAATGATATACCATCCCTCTACGGAATTGTTCCTCCAAAGGTGTTCGGTACTTGGGTTAGAAATTACACTTGGCCTATTATAGAAGGTTTGAGTCATGGAATTATACTCCCCAAGTCAACATCGTCCTCAAAGGAACTATTTTTTCGAAGCTATTGGACTAGGAAAGGCGGCGAGGTTGGGTATGTTACGTATGGGTGACAATACCCAATGAGGCATGATGTCGGATTCTAAAATTGCATTTATACGCAAAAAGTATAAGACAAAACTACAATGTGTCTTGATGGTTCATCCATGCCATGTATTTTGTAACTAACAAATGAAATTGTTTGAGTGGGGATTCTGAATTTGACGATCTAGCAAGTTAGTGGTTCGAGATCATCACGAGAAATAGATCTTGTCACTTGTTTCAGAGTATATAATAATATCAATGAAAGTAGTGACGATAGTATAAAATAACAGAACCCTCAATGTTGAAGGAAATAAGCTGGCATAATAACATCAAAAACCAAGTTTGTTTTCTTTTTCATTGAGTTGGCCTCCCCAAAATTCTAAGTGACCATGATCCATCCTCAAATGTAAATGCCCATCGAGGAGGGAGGTATCAATCTTCAAAGAATGGAATTGATGAAATGCTATTGGATATTCTAACTTTATATAGTATAGGAACTTCAAGGAGTATCCTTATCTCTTTATTTGGAATGTTTGTACTATATGAACATTCAAAGGCATCCTTTTTTGGATGGTGGATTTGAGATATTTAATTGGTATCAATTATATAGTAAGGTAACAGAATTTTCGAGAAAAGCAAGTAACAAGTTCGACAAAATATATTAGAACTTCAAGATTAAGTTGTCTCCAAAACTCTAGTGTGGATTAAAAACAAATGCCACCTTGTCTATATAAAATGAAATAACTAACCTTTGTCTCCATTTTACAATTGGAAATTTTTACAAAACAAACACAAACAATTTCATGTTAGAAATGGTTGTAAGAGTGTCTTTTATCCAAGAAATGGTAGAATTTTGTTTTGTTGCAAACCTTGAGTACATTTGCAATTTTTAATCAAATAAGAGTGATCAGAGAAAAATCCTATCTCATAATGATATATCGAGCAAAGGACATGTTACCCACCCCAAGGGTGACCCCTATAGGATTCATCATCTTCCAAAGTTGATTTTGGCCGGATTTTGAATCACATAGACAATCTTTGTTGGTAAAATTTGGATGATGACTAGTATAAGTGGAACTAATTCTAAAGTTGATTGAGGATCCATATTCTTTAGACTTTGATCACCCTTTTGCGAGAGAAAAAATTCCATGCGGAGTCTTCTTTCATGGAAAAGAAGAAAGGTAAGTTTCATAGTAGCACGAGAGAGGGGAGAACCATTGTTGAATAAGGCATGCGAGAGAAGAGGGTGGAGATAATATTGGTTTTGATCATAGACAATCAAGCTTTCCTACACAACTATCCACCCAAGCGATGTTTATTCTGTCTCTTATTGTTTTTTCTCATTATCACTCTGCACAATACATACATTTAATATGGAAAGATTGCAGTGCCTTGCGATGCTTAATTGTACTATTTTTGGCATATTTTATTGCATTATTTTGGTGCTACGTTAAAAGTGTGTATCATGTATGGTAATGTGTTTGGCACAGATACTTGTGATTACAATTTGGGATCTTCGCATTTTTAAGTAAAAATAAATCAAACATTTTGTTTGTTTTTATGAATTTATGTTTATTTTTGATCCGGAGTGGAGATGATTGGTGACTTGGGTTCCTTTTAATCAAGCTTCACCATGTGGCTACAATGATATGAAACAGTCTCTTGATTTTTTCTTCCCTTATAACTATGCCACATTATTCATACCATAGCTAAAATTGCGGTGTATCTTTTGATGATTGCTTGCTATTTTTGGCATTTTTTGAGTGCTTCATTTGGTGCTACAAACAAGTTTGGATGTGTGTTACTTAGTTTGGCATGACTCATGAGTGTTTGAGATATTTTGTTTGGATTGAATACTTTTGATTACAACTCGATGTTTCTAGATATGGATTATTTTCAAGTATTGAATTTACTTAAAAAACTTCAATTTAGAAGCGATAGAACCACATTGTTTGTTGCTTCACATTTGTGTTTAACTATCTCTTGCAATATACGGTAGATATTGATATCTATATATATTTATCTCTCTTAATGAAATTCAACATTGTTCCTTTCCATAACAATAATATAAAACTTATTTTACGGTCATTGTGACGAATGTACATATATATAACGAGAACTACTAAAGTGTATCACTCGGCTCAAAGTTACACCATGTAAATTTGGCTTTCCATGATGATGTAAAGAGTCTAACGACCTTGTCACTTTGCAGATCTGTGCTTCAAAACTACCTTTGATGATACATGCAAGGATAATTCAATGCTTTATGTTGCTTAGGCTCTGTTCTTCAAATGGTGCTATAGATTTGACTCTAGGCTTGGAATGTACATAGCATAACAATTAAGCAAAAATGCAATTTTTGCTTCATACAACAAACATTAGGCCATGTTATAGAGGATGATCGATTTCGGATAGGTCAAGTGATGCGGCTCCTTTAAGATGCCCTTATTAGCCTTTTTCCCCTCGAAATGCGCTGTGTTTTTATGATATTGGTGCACCCATTCCTCACGGATTAAAAATGGTCATGGAAACACTTCAACTCGGTTGCAATATTTTATCGAGATTAGGCCTTGAACTTACTCTCAAAACAAGCTTAACTAAGCTTTCTTATGAAGCCTCTATAGTTGTAATGAGGCTTAGTTTTTTATCTCGAATAGACCTTCTTGTTGGCCAAATGAGATTTCTTTGACGGACCTTAATTTATTGATAAACTAGCCCTGGTTGGTCACAAAATACCATTGTGCGGCTCTTCCTAGCCACAATGGGGGAACAAGTTGAGATTTGATAACTATCACAAGAAGGGGCCGAGACAAGCCGTATAATAGGAGCGAAATCATAGAGCTAGGTCTTCAAAAATGTCTTGAATATACCTCAAATTAGTGTGAAAAATAACCTTCAATTTTGACATCACTTTAACCTTCAATCAATCCATAGATACAACAAAATTTTTTACCTCATATGTTTCTTTGAAAAACCCTTGAAATATGCACGAGAAGGAGGCTAAGATAAGCCTCGAGTTGATGTGAAATAACTCGTAGGAAGATGTGAAAACTAGCCTTAGGAGGTTTGAAAAATAGACTCGGACATGATTATGATTAGGCCTCAAATGGAGGCGAGGCCTCCATTGAAGGCTTCTAGGGTTTAGTCATAAGTCCTTGTTCATGTTATAAAATTGTAAGACCTTCTTGGGCTTTGTTAGATTATAAAAGAATGAAATTTTCTAAGACTATCCCCGTCCACCAAATCAACCTACTCCACATCGAAGTGGGCCCCATAAGAAACCACCACCTTGAAAAAAAATACAAAAATAAAATTCTACTCAACCTATTGGAGATAATCAACTACCAAGCTGGCTTTGAAATTGTTAAGAAGGAAAATGAAATGCAAGTAACCTATTTGGAAGGACAGAAATCGTTACAAAGGAAAAAAGAAATGCGAGTAATCTATTTGGAATCATTGCAAAAGAAAAAGGAAATGTGAGTATTCTATTTGGAAGGTTTTTGAATTTTATGCAAAGGAAAAGTAAATGCAAGAATTCTTTTTTTGGGAAGGACCTATTATCATAAAATTCAAAAGAAAAAAATACAAGATTCGAAATTACGAAATTGAGACGAGACTCTTGTTGAGGAATGAGAGATGTGGTATTGAAGTTTGACTTGGTGTAGAGAAGGAGGTATCTAGAAGATCAAGTACGTAGCACAAAAGGACTTTCAAGTGAACATTTTTAAGGTAAAATCATTCTAGAAGATAAATAACATAATTCATTGCATGATTATAAAGTATTACCTCTCACAATTAAAGGGTGCAATCCGGAGATTTGGAAATACGAACGGTAAAAGGAAATTGCAAAACATATATTAAGGATCGAAGAAAGCTCAAAGCATAAGCCTCAATCTAGCCAAAATCTCTAAAGAATATAGCGAAGGTGTGTACATGAAAACATGGTCTAATTCGAATTGTAAAGTCATCAATATCAAGCGAATTATAAGAGGACTAATGATTTTCCTTGAAATCATTGAAGAATCTACTTGGACGAAGAACCTATATAGAATAAAAAATCAAATATTCAAGCCTTGGAAGAAGAACCAATATCGAATCTAAAAATCACATATTCAAGCCTTATTTGCCATATGATAAAGTCGTCTCTTTTTTCTATGATCTGTCTTAGAAGACTCGGCATATGTATAGATAATTCAAACTTTATCGGTAAGAAAAACATGTTTCTTTACCTTGGTAAGTGTTAGCTCCATATTATTTGGAAATAGGTAGTTTTGCCTCATGAATGTGGTTTCTATTTTGTCTTTGGCTTTACCACTTTTTGCCTCCTTTCTTGGAATGATTCTAATTGGAGAAGACTCGGAACAATATCTTATTGAAAATGCGGTATCATCCTGGGGGAAGTGGGCTATCATGCTGGAGATATTTTATATGCATTTTGGTAATTAGGTCAATTATCAATATTCTTTCAAATTCAAGGTTAGCTTAATGCGGAGGTATCTTCGGAGAAATTATTTGTATTCTTTCAAATTTAAGGTTAGCTTAATTTGGAAAAAACAAATTAGGAAAGAAAAAAACCTTGGAATTGTATAATATTATAGAATCGAGGACATAAAGAAGTGAAGAAAGAGAAATATCAAAGTATATGTCAAAGCTAAATATCTCATCTGTTGCCCAAAAATCAATATATTTAAATGTTCTAAAACATGTTCATATACTTCACCTTCAAAGAAATAACACATATTTTCTATATTTGACCAATTTTGCGGGGATGAAGGATGGGGTCTTTGGGGGACAAGCTTCCATGATGGTTGGAGTGACCCTCAAAATTTCATCGGATGACATAGGAGATGGTAGGGAATAGGGTATAGGGTAGAGTATTCAATGGATCGCTCCTTGGAAACCTTTGTGAGTGAATTAGTACATACTCATGTAAAAAATAGTACAAACATTGTCCTCTCGGCAGGTATCCTTCACACGGTAAAATGTATTTGTAAATGCTTATATTCTAGCATTGTCAAACAGAGTAGTTTCTCAAGGAAATACTAGGATCAAATATACATCAATAGAATCAGATTTACAGGGCAACAATATGACATCAATGTGAACTTACTCAACACTCAACAATATTAGTCACAATAGCAGAACATTGTTACTAGCTCATAGCATCTAGCCTCAACTTGCGCAATTTAATCATTATAGCTGCGATAACAACATTCAACACTCTTTCTTGCCACAACAACATTAATATAAAACTTATTTTCGGTCTCAACGATGGCCCTGTGTACATATATATAATAGAACTCCTAAAGTGTATCACTCGGCTCAAATATTTACACCATGTCAATTTGGCTTTCAACAACGATGTAAGAGTCAACAACCTTGTCCTTTGCCAAAGGATCATGCTTCAAAAATACCTTTGTTGATACATGCAAGGATACTTCAATGTTTTATCACTTCCTTGGGGTTTCTTCTCTTCGAATGATGCTATAGATTTGACTCTTAGGCTTGCAATGTACGCAAAAACAATTAAACAACTATCTAGTTTTTGCTTCATACTTGACAAATTGCAATAGGTCATGTTATAGAGGATGATCAATTTCGGATAGGTCAAGTGATCTATCCTTGAAGATTCCCTTATCGGCCTTTTTTCCACAACCCTCAAATATTCTATTTCTTTGATATTGGTGCACCTTCTCGGCTGGATTAGAATGGTCATGGAAACACTTCAAATCGGTGTAATATTTTATCGAATCATACCTTGAACTTACTCTCAAAACATGCCTTAACTAAGCATTCTTATGCAGCCTCCATAGTTGTATTGAGGCTCGGGTTTGTGATCTTGAATGGGCCTTCTTCTTGGCCAAAAATGAGCTTTCTTTGACGAGACCTTAATTTGCGATAAACTATCACTTTGATTTGAGTCAAAAAATACCTTTATGCGAGAACTTCCTAACCACAATGGGGAATCAATTGAGATTTGATAAGCTTGTCACAAGAAGGGGCCTAGACGAGCCTAAAATAGGTGCATCACGGAGCTAGGTCTCGAAAAATGTCTTGAATAGACCTCCTATTAGTGTGAAAAATAACCTTCAATTTTGACATCAATTTATCCTTTATTCGAGTCCATAGATACAACAAAAGTTTACCTTATATGTTCCTTTTAAAAACCCTTAAAATATGCACATAAATGAGACCGAGAAACGCCTCGGAACGTGTGAAATAACCCATAGGAAGATGTGAAAACTAGCCTTAGGAGGGTCAAAAACTAGACTCATACATGATTACGATTAGGCCTCAATGGAGGCCTAAAAATCCTTCATTGAAGGCTTCTAGGGTTTAGTCATAAGTCCTTGTTCATGTTATAAAATTGTAAAACCCTTCTTGGGCTTTGTTAGATTATAAAAGAATCAATTTTTGTAAGCCTAGCCTCATCCACCAAGTCAACTTTGCTCTCCATCAAGTCGACCTCATAAAGGGCAACCACCACCTTGAAAAAGACTATAATAAAAGTGTATTTGACCTATTGGAGATCATCAAATACCAATTGGCTCTGGGAAATCGTTAAGAAGGAAAATGAAATGCAGTGGACTATTTGGAAGGACACCAGAAATCATTACAAATGAAAAAATAAATGTGAGTAACTATTTGGAATCGTTGCAAAGAAAAAGGAAATGTGAGTATTCTATTTGGAAGGTTTTGAATTCGTTACCAAAGGAAAAGGGAATACAGAATTCATTTTTGGAAGGACCTATCATACATAAAAATCGAAGACATAATACAAGCTTCGAAACTACGAGGTGAAATGAGACTCTTGTTGGTGAGATGTGACGAAGTTTGACTTGAGAGGTTGACTTGGTGTAGAGAAGGAGGTAAGCTAGAAGATCAATTTTGTGCTAAAGGACATTCAAATGAACCTTTTTAAGGTCAAATCATCTAAATGATAAATAACATAATTTTGGGCATGATTATAAAGTCTTACCTCTGTAATTAAAGAGTGTAATCCATAATTTGGAAATTTCAACGGTAAAAGGAAATTTTAAAACATTTTATTAAGGATCCAAGAAGGCTCACGCATAAGCCTCAATCTAGTTGAAGTATTTGAAGAATATAGCGAAGGTGTGTACATGAAAACATGATCTAATTTAAATTGTAAAGCCTTGTAATATCAATCGAATTCTAAGTTAAAGAGGACTAATGATTGTCCTTGAAATCAATGAAGAATACACTTGGAAGAAGAAACAATATATAATCTAAGAATCACATATTCAAGCCTTGGAAGAAGAACCAATATCGAATCTCAAAAATCACATATTTAAGCCTTGTTTTTTCCATATGAGAAAGTCGTCTCTTTTTACGACGATCTACGGACCAGAATACACAGGCATATATATAGATAATTCAAACTTCATAAGTAATATTAAAAGCCTGCAACAAGGATTATGGAAAAAAAGGATAAAGAAGCTTTGTTGCATGAGAACCTCTTCAATGAATAAACCCTATAATATTTGTAAAAATAACAACTTAAGGTATGTATAAATCCTACCCCTTGGCATTTTCATGTATCATAGCGACTCCTCCAACAACGTCGGTCGAATGCAAAATAACCAAGGCAGGGGTGGGATGGATTAAGTTACTTGGCTTTAAAGGTTAAGGCAAATAGGTTAAAACTTAAACTTTGGAACACAAAAATAATTGTGTTATTGATGATTTTTGGCATTTGGGGTGGATTTGTTTCCACAAATGCGGGAAATGGATCACGATTTTCAGAATTCTAGAAATGGATCACAATTGTTGTTGATATGTTTCGGAAATTTGAAAATGGATCCAAAAAAATTAAAAAACTTGGAAACATATCCAATTATAGATGCAGCGTTTCTCTAGTTTTTCAAACGACACAAAAACATTTCCCGAGGTGTTTAGGACAAGAAGTTAGTACCACTTAGTTTTGGAAATAGGGAATTAAATTTCAAGAAAATTCTCAAAATGTTTCGATAACTTAGGTTTACAAGTGATCCCTTCTTCAAATATGTATTTCATATGATGATGTGTAAAATCAATATTTTCTCCTACACCTAAACCATCACAAAGGTATGAAATAATTGTAGGAAGAATAGAGGGTTGAAGATGTTGCGAGAAATCACACAAAGCTTTGCTATTTTTTTTGGGCCATGGAAGATTGCTACAAGTTACTTATGTCTACTATGATTTTCTTCTCCCCAAATCGGTGTATTTTGAAATTCTTTTTAGTGAATGCGATTCTTTGAAGGGAAGTGTAAAACCTTGTATTTTATCCTCTAAATTGTTCATAATGTTTAGCCATTTAAAATTGTGTCTTTGCTTTCTTCAAAATACTCATCACATGTCATTTCCTACAACAAGACTAAGGGGATCTGATTGGAATCACAATGGGAAGAAAATGCATCGTCTAGGGTTTGAACCTAGTTGGTTACTCTTGTCTCTCTGCCCAGATTGGCCCTTGTTGATTTCGACGCTCTCTTTTCTTGCAAGATTTTCTACTCTGTTAATTTCTAACTCCAAACTTTGATCTCCCTCTTCGACATTGTCATCTAATTCGACACCCATGGCGACAGGTTGTCTGAAATATCCCTCTGCTATGGGTAAAGGTTCTCTCTTTTAAAGATGTCGCTAGCTTTTGATCTAGTTCTCTTCATTCCATTCAAGTGGTCTATGAAGCTCTTGCGATCACAGTCTAGTTGGGTACATAAGCCATTATTGATGCTTTTTGTTTTTCGAAAAGAGGTTTAGTTTCCAAATTCAATGGTTGTTGACCTTCTTTAGTGGATCTCAAATAATTGGAAACTCAATCCCTTTGATGAACTTAATATTTATCCTTTGGCTTGTGGTTTTTTTGTGGTGATTTTTGATAAGTCAAAAGACAAGAGTGATTAATATATAATAGTGATGTTAGACCCTTTTATACAACTATTAGGGCATTGTATGAAATCTAAGTATGAAGGAGTTATATCACATTTTGTGAAATGTTTGGCTTGACTATTGAGACTTCCCCTTCCATCTATTGATATTCATAGTAGCAATATTTCCTCCATAGTTTTTAATATGGTCATAACATCAGGAAAGACTGACACTCCCTTAATGCGGTTTGATGTTAATTTACTTTTTATGCTTTTGAGACATGCAAATACAACAATCTCAAATGATCCATTAAATATTCTTCTCCAACGTCCACTCCTTATAAATTTAGAGATTATCTCAACTATCATTGCACTATCACTTTTGAAAGAAAGTGTTAGGTGGAAACTGTTGGTTCTAGATTTGTATGATTTAGTCACTAGAGTGGCACATTTGATGGTAACTAGTCAAGCTCTTATGATTCGCCAACAATGTAACCAAGTTATTTTATAGTTTCTTCTTGAATACCCTCTTTGTGATAAGTGACTGCAACAACCCTCATATTTCTTAGTGATTCGCCATGATTTTATAAGAAAATATAATCTGGTGAGAGATTCGCCAATTTTTTTTATATACATATATATTATTAATAAAATCACCTTCCATTTTTCCTATGTATCATGGGGATTCACCCATTTATTATACTTATAAATTTAGGGAGGTTCTTAAAATTTTCCCTGAATGGAACTGTTTCATATATGTGGGCCATTTCTTATGGAGATTTTTCTGCAAATTTCCTTGTGTCTGTATGAACTGCAGGGGTCAGTGTTCTATGTCGATGACCATTTCTGTAACACTATATTCCCACATCTACACAAGTAACTGGACAACAAGGGTAAACATGTGATGAGAGGTTAATATATCGATATTCAACCTCCTATGTGACCTTAAGGAAGTGGAACCGATGGAAAAAAAAACCTATAGACATTGTACAACAACCACAACACCCCCAGGAGGTAACCCAACCACTCAGGCCTTTTACCCCTGGGTCACACTGACATTTTGAACCCCTTTGAGTCATAGATGTAGGCATAAAACTGCATTTAATGGGCTAGGAGGCTATAACTGTAGGCACAACACTGCATGGCATCAACTAGGGCCCAAAAACTCAGTTTTGTGCCTACATCTCTAGGATTGAGCCACCTTTTCAGGCACAAAGCCCAGGTCACTGCTCAAAAATTCATGAAAACTTAAGGGATGATAAATAACAATAGGAAAATGATATAGAAGTAATCACATCAACAAGAAATCATCTGGACCCCTCCTAGCCATGACAAGAATTTTGTCAAATATGTCACAAACATTGAATCTACAGGTGTAAACAATAGATTTAAGCATAGGGTTGTCATACTTATATGAGAATTGATAAGAAGCATTTCTCCCTTACATCATTATATGCAATACAATATATTTTAACATATATACATTGTGCATTCATTTACAAGTAAAAACATAGATAGAGTGATACATCTCATTGATCAAATACATGCTTATAACCACCACAATAACAATAAAAATACCATGGATACAACAACAATAGAATCCGCATAGAAACCAATACATTTGGATACTAATTACCAAAGGAATGAGCTATTCATTACTGAATGTAAAAACCAACCAGAGATGGAAATTCCACATTCCACCCGACCATATATTGGCTGAGCCAAATATGTGTTTAACTAATCACCCCTGTTCCATATTCCAAGCATGAATGTGGGATATAATCAAACACATCAATCAAAATATATCCATGGCTTCTAGAGGCCAAATCACCTCAACCCTCAACCAGTGATTCCACCTCATTGTCAGACGTCACAACCATCACAAATTGGTCTTTATCCAAGCTTCTCCAGGGCTCTAGAGTGTTTGTTACAACCAAGGCACCAGGACTAGTAACTCAACAAGCTTTAGAGAGTTTTTTCAACCAAGGCTCCAGGGCTAGTAACTCAACCCACTTAGGGTTCCAGAGAATTTTTCTAACCAAGGCTCTAGGACTAGTAACTCAACCCAAACACTATCTATCGAGCTCCAGAGTGTTTTTCCAACCAAGGATCCATGAACTAATAACTCAACCCAACAACTAAAGGAATCATGAGAACCAACCAGAAAACAATCAATGGAAATAAACCCACAACACCATGGTTATCCAGGAAATGGCAAGGCTAGACAAATCCACATGTATACACCATGCATGCCAAAACTAGTGAGGAAAACATACATGCAACTCGGTTCCTGCAATCAAATCCCGTTGTAGCTACTGATCTCGATGTCCGCTTTCCCTTTCCTTATATTCCTTTTCCTTCTTGCTCCAAATCACCACACTCTCCAAGAGTGCTCCAAGAAAACTCAAAGTATCCAAGAGCATGAGAGAGAGAGGGAGAATAATGAGAGCTCCAAAACTACACTTAATAAAATCTTACCCACTGATCCTTAGAATCCTTTTTATCAATGAGGCCTCTATTTTCTTCAATTTCCATGATTTTCCTTCATTTTCATCCTCACATTCAACCTGTGACCTTTCACCTTCATTTTCTCCTATTTTCCATTAATTTCATAAATAAATGTGCCAAATATGCTGCCAATTTATTTGTCCATATTAAACTGAATGAACACCTGCTAGGATGTTTTTCCCACCATTTAACTTGGACTAACTGTCCCATCAATCATGGTCTTATATATTTTTACATGAATTTTTAACCAGGGTTGTTATAGTTTCCTTCCCCATTATGTAATGCTTCCCTTGTTAGCAGGTATGCACAATGGAATACATCTCTTTTTCATAGGTGGGATACTTTCAGACTGTATCTGAAAGTGTCTCACTATCACTATGGAACCATATGCCCTTGCTGGGTAAGAACTAAACCAACAACATAGTCACAAGCATCTGTCCCAATTTCAAATGGTTGCCACAGGTTTGGTAATGTGAACATTGGTGTAGAGCGGACTCGATGCTTCAACTTGAAAAATGCCTTATGTTGGGATTCAAACTAATTTTTTTTTTCTTTCGCTCCACCCTTGGTGTCTTGACTCAAAATCCAAGTGATATGAGAGAATCCCAATAGGAACTAGCTATAAAAATTGTCAAGACCCAAAAAGATGCAGAGATTTGTTAGAGTGGTTGGGGCTGGCCAATCTCGAATAACTTGTATCTTAGTTGGGTCCACGTACACATCCCACTTATCAATGATGTACCCTAGATATTTAACCTAGGTCATACCAAGACTGCATTTCTCTAAATTTTCAAACATAATTTGTATTGTCGCAGGGTTTGGAGGACCAACTGAATATGGTGAATGTGTTCTTCCCAACTTTGGTTGAAGATTAGGATTTCATCCAGAGACACTACCATGAATAAGTTGGTGAAGGGATACAAGATATTTTCCATCAACCGCATGAAGATTGTAGGGGAATTTTTCAACTCGAAATAGATGACCAAAAATTCGAAAAGGCCCTCCTTGGATTTTAAGGTAATCTTCCACAAATCAGAGGGTTCAGTTGGTACCTAATTATAACTAGATTTCAAGTCAATCTTGCTGAAATTTATGCCCCCCTTGAACTGGTCTAGAAGGTCATCAATTCATGGGATTGGATACCTATTCCAGAGAATGATCTTATTCAGCGCTCGATAATTAATACAAATCCTCTAGGTTCCATCCTTCTTCTATACCAACATGATCGGGCTCCCACAGGGTGATGAACTTGTCCTAATGTGGCCTTTATGCAACAACTCCTGAATTTTCCTCTTAGTTTCATCATTATCCCTAACAGAGTGTCTGTATATGGGTCCATTGGGTAGCAATGCACCTGAAGTTAGATCGATGGAGTGCTTGAACTGACGGTGTAGGGGCACCCCTGTGGGTGAGGTGAAGATGTCCGTGTACTCCTCCACGACATTGTCCATCTATTGCTACTGTACCAAGGAGCCTTAACTGGAGGCTGTGGATGTGGCCACAATCTTCCTCTTGCTATGTGGGAAATTCATAAGGAAGACAAATTTCCCAGTCTAGGAAATGATCTTACTGCATTGTTTAACAGAGATCAAAGAGAAGACGATAGGCAACACCACCTCTGGTATCTTGCACAATTTATGACCCAAAATAATATTAACATAATTAGGTCTAGATTCATATACAACATGAAACTTCCATAGGTATGTCTGACCTAATAGAACATCATAGAATTCTAGAGGGGAAAAATCTCACAATAGCTCATCTGCAAAGGGATTGATGCTATAAGGCAGACAACACTGCTATATGACACATAGATCTCGCCCATGGTGGAGCCACCTGATGGTGTACGACTGTGGGCGTGACGTTGCTAGAAGCTTCAATATTCTAATGCCCTCTGCTGAGATCAGGTTCTTTTGGCTCTCGATGTCAATGATGAACTGCACCGATGAACTCTTTTCCCACATATGCGAGTGGAAGAGGCGCTCCCCCTCCCATATATCCTTAGATTCCGCCTTTTGGAGATTAGTGGTGGCTAATGTCACAATGGCTTCAACCTCAATGATCTACTTTCCCTTTTCAATTCCCTTGTTAGGTTCCGACTCAAAATAAAAGCATGCATCTATCTTTGAGTATTTTAGCTTGACCAACAGTGCTTGCTTTGCGCGACATTTGTTCGTGTTGTGAGTGGGAGTTTTATGGAACTCACACCACTTGTTGGTGTATTTCCTCGCCTTCTCATTATTCTTGGCTTACGTCTTTGAGAAGTTTCCCTAGGGGGTCGCAACCTAACTCTACCCTTGGCTTTGTGGCTTGGGGGTGCCTTTACTCTGATTTGAGTTCAGAGATCCAAAGTCTCATTTCTTTTGCCTAAATTTCTGCTCAATATTGGTAGCATATGGGTATGATGCACCAAGCGACGAGATGTTCAGGAACTGAATTTCCTCCTGAATTTATTTATGCAAACAACTACGGTACTTAAGCATTAGATTTTTCTCAGAATATTTGATACCCAAATTTGTGTGCAAGGTATGGAAAATATTCGCCAGATCTTGTACATATTGATCCTATTTCTTCTACAACGTAGTCCATTGTATGTACTTGTCCTTAAATCTCCACGAGGTAATATTGTTCCTTGATGGCATATCAGAAAGAATTCCAAGTGGGTGTGACTGAAAACAATGAGGGTTCTCTCTCGTCCCTTTGTTCACGGTAGGTTTCCCACTAGTCCTTGACATGGGAGCCAACTATGAGGAGTGAAAAAGTAATATTTTCCCTATTTGAAAAATCATGAACTGGAAAATATCCTTCCAACATATTTAACCATCTATCTATAGCATGTGCATATATATGGCATTCAAATATTGATTTCAAAGTTGACTTGTACCTTTAAGGGAGTGGCGAAAATTCTAAGGTTCAAGAAGTGGATAATCACATCGAGCATCAACAACAAGTTCAACTCTTAAAGGATAACCTCACTTTGGCACAAAATTGAATGAAAAAATAGGCAGATCAACATCACAACGAAAGAAGTTTTGATGTAGGCGATTGGGTATTTTTATGGCTACAACCATACAAAAAAATGTCCCTCAAGCAAGTTAAGAAGGATAATAAATTATCACCAAAGTATTATGGTCCTTACAAGGTGTTGCAAAATATTGGTACTATGGCATGGAGCTTCATGCATCTTCTCGAGTGCACCCAATTTTCCATGTTTCATGCTTAAAGAAGCTTATAGGTGACAAGATCCTAGTTCAAACAATATTGCTAGAACTTGACAAGGAAGGAAAAATCATATTGGAACCTAAATCAGTCACAGAATGAAGAACTCAACAACTACAAAATCAATCAATTTCAGAGTATCTCATCAAGTGGAAGAACTTACCCCCCTAAAGATTCCACATGGGAGCATGAGAATTTTATACTAAAACATCTAGAACTACTCAAGCATTGAGGACAACACTTGTTTGAAGGAGAGGGGCATGTTAGGTCCCTATAATACTAGTGTATCTCCTTATTATTATTGTTAGCGTAAACCCTTATTTTTATTTTTGTGCCCATGTAGTCCCCATATTGTTGTTATTGTGCCCCATAGAAGCCAATTATTGTTATTGTTGTGCCCTTACATTATTATTAGTATGTTAGCTATGATTATATTGTGACCCCTTAGACTCCTATATATAGAAAGGAGGTTTTGTGATTTGAATCATCCAAGAATTGTTCATTTATATAATGTAAAGGAGGTATTCCCATTGAAGAGGCTAATTTTTAAGTCATTGATCTATATTTAATTTTATTTTTTAAGTTGGTTGCATAACATCATAATGGAATAAATGCATGATAATATAAGAAAGGATGGAGGGATTGAGAAATGTCATTTAGTAAAGTTTTGAGGAAAACTACAAGGTTGAATCTCGTTCGTTGGCTAACTACTGAAAGAAAATATTTAGAAAGTAACAAGGTGTTCAATCCAAATATTTCTCTAAGACTCAATTGTAGAGACCATGGATCTTCCATAACAATCTTGGGAAAGTATTAGCATTCCTAGTTGTAAATATTACACTGAGGCTCAATTATAGAATGGTTGACCTTCCATAATGAACTTTGAAAACAATTATCATACCAAGTTATAGGCATGTGCATGGAATGTTGAAGTGGGTACATATGAAACTAGAACTTGATGCACAATATTTAGGAATAGGTGCACATGGTGTTGTCTGCGGCAAATTCTCTATATTTTTTAGGAACTACTTTTAACCCTACACAACACTACACCTTTACCTCACATATTAGTAATAATAAAATTCCCTTAGGGACACTATCCCTTCGACCCTGCAAGTGGCAGTGCCCCTTAACCTTTATTTGTATTCTTTGTGGATAGGTCAACTTCATGTAAGGATGAAAGGGTTGGCACATGCAACTAGAGGTGAGCATTCATTTAAGCACTTGGATCATGATGGTGTGTTGGGTGATGAGATATAATTCCTAAGTTCATTCTAGATTTAGTAAATTACACTTTCTAATTTTAATTTTCGTATCTCAATGTACATAGCTCATAGGGGACTTGGTCATAATCGATCACCAACTTAAAATGTGTATTTTATTTTAATCATAGACACTTGGTCAAACTTGAAAATTTCCTACAATTGTCGACCTCTATAAATATACATAATAGAATGAAGAGAGTACCATCTCTATAAATTTTTTGACAATATTCTTCTCTCGTACTTGCAAAATTTTCCTCTTATGCTTTACTTATATTAAATAATTATATATTGTCAACATTATACTCATATGAATCAGTATCATATCCTTAAGGTTAAGGCTTCTCAAGATCTTTTTCATTATAGTCTTCTTTGTGATCTTCTTCCTACCCAAAATCTTTCTTCAAGCTCTCTTCAAGCAATTTAGGGGATAAACATGGAAAAAAATGGAGCTTCAAAAGATGATTTCCTTTTAAGCCATGAGACCATGGTTAAAAATCAAAATTTCTTAAAATCCTAAAAATTTTGAGTGGTACACTATAAATTTTTATCAGTTATGGTCCTTGGTTTTTTTTTTTTTTCTTTCAATTTGTCGCTCTAATGAGGATTCTTAAATCACCATCACTAAATCAATAACTAGGGAATAAATATTTGTCCCTCTAGCCCATAAGCCATTATTTCCAATTGCAAAAACCTATTTTCTCAAGGAAATCCCTATGTCTTATGACTCCTTGAAAAACCTCTACTGACACCAAAGACCCTCTGAATTCCAACATTACCCAAATCTTAGGCAAATAAAAGCAAGAACAATTTTGGCTTTGTTGGAAACCCTTGTTACTAAACAACATATAAAGTACAACAACAATAGGAATTTAGGAAAATTTGAAGTAGGATACAATGAGTATGTTTTCGTAACCTTCACTTAACAATAAGCCTTTAATCCAAACCCTTTAGTACCACTCACATCCTCTAACCAATATTTCCATTGGTATCCTCACTTTTCAACAATATTTAATTATTAGACACAAATTTTTCCATCCTTGAATTTGGGAAATCCCAAAATGGTGGCATCCTCGACACCTAGATTAGGAAATGGAAATCCTAATTCAAAACTTGACCTACTCTAACAAACATTCAAAAGGGCCTTGTAGATGACTCATGAGGCACACATGGAGGGACCTCATATGATGTAAAAACATAATCACAACTTGCAACCTCTAACCAACCTCCAATCGACATTTGGGATCATTTCAAAGACATCATCTAAGTAAGTCTACCAATATAAGGATGCAACATTAACATAATGGCTAAAATTTGACACTCTTAGACCATTAATCCAATAGTCAATCCAACACTTCAATATAGTCTTCATCAAACTTGAATTAATGGATCTTGTATAAACCCTCTATATTGATTTCATCTCTCTAGTTTTCTTCATTAATTCAAATAGAGCTAGAACTCTTCACCATCTCCTCATTGTATCATGTCTTCAAACTAGCTTCTAAAATTGAAGCTAAGGCTATTCAATTTTCCAAGTAGTTCATATAACTCTTCCACATAAATGTGTTTTCACCTCTACTCTCCCAACCACCATTGTTATTGCTTTAGACATAATTAGTCTCACTACGTAAGTGAAGCACAAATATCTCCCTTATCATTAATGGTAAGGTAATATTGATGATGAATGTCACACATTGTTGGCTAGAAAGGCTAAGGCTCTCCTTTTTGAATTGAAATAAGTAAATGAAGAACCTACCCTTTAGGAACAAACAAAATATCCTTAGTCATAAGAACCCAATTAATATAACCCTTTTTTGTTCCCTCTAGTTCAACATTATACTTATCTTGAGAAATAAGTTTTTTTAACTCACACTTTCCAAATAGGGAAAAAACGTATACAATTCATCCTTAATAGTGGTATCCAAAAGAAATTGGTTTCTTCATAGTTCATAAAATCACTTCATTTGTGGTAATCTTTTCCCAAGTGGGGTAATGCACTCTTATAAATGATTTTGACTTTATTTCTCAACTTTCTTTGCAACCAAATTCATCCCCGTTAGAGGCTCTTATTTCAATTGACCCTCTTCTACCTAAAGATTATGGGTTTCTATCATTAAAGACCTATTTTAGCACAATCAATCCCACTATCAATCATGAAGGTTTTCTTTATGAGTAGTATGCTTTTGATGTCCCAACTCAATGTTATGGGGCACCAATATGGTGTTATATGATGGGATTTTTATGCAACCAACTCGCAAAATAGAAGAAAAGATAGATCAACAACTTAAAAATCATCCTCTTTGAGGGGGAAACCTCCTTTAAATTACATAAATGAACAAATTCTTAGTGATACAAATGATAAGACCTCCTTGGTATATATAGGAGTATAAGGGGTCATAGATATAGGTATCGATGCGGAGCTCCTCAACTTCACCAAATACCCATACAGCTCGGCTGACATCTGGTCAGACCCTCCTCAAACTGCTATAGGTATGCCATGCACCCTGTCAACAGTTAATTTTTTTTTCCTGACGAGCTATCGAGGGTTTCTTCTGTGCACCCTACCTCATCCTACCCTCTTTCGGATTTTGACTCCTTCATTGTCGCAGACCTCAACGTTGTTAGCTCCTTTGTTGTCCTTACCTCTGCCAAATACAACAATATACTATCACCGGATCTCCGGCCACCATCCCCATCATCTCTTGCGTTCCTGGCTCAGAAATTCCCTCTGCCGCTCCGAGAACCCTCGAGCCCTCCTCTCCCACAATGTGACTTTCATGGACACCCCTCCCTTGCTATTTCTGGACTAGGGTACTCTGGTTCCCTTCATCCTCCCATCCCTATTTCAGTCTACACTTCCACTCCTCCCCTCATACTAGCCTCGTTTCGTCACGCCCTCCTTCTAGTATATTCAACATTTGCCTTCCCAACCTCCATATACCCACGACCTCAGCCTCAGTCACTAGTCCACCTTCTTCGGTTGCCTCGAAGCAGCTCTCAGCTGGTACACATCCTTGTGCACCCAGGAATACCAAGTGTGTCAGGGTATGCAATAAAGGTAGTCATCTCACCCTTGGTGAAGGTCTACACTTGGTGGACGTGATGGGGGCGGTGGACAGGGTGTTGGTGGGTCGGATTTGTGGTCGGAACTATAGCGCCAAAAGACTCAAACAATGGGTATTCGAGATTTGGGGAAATACCTTGCAGGAACTCCCAATAGTTTTCACGCTAACAAAGGGTTGGTTTTCCATACACTTCACTTCCAAGGAACTCACTGATTGGGTTCTATCACGTTTTTGGCATATTGAACTTTCTCCTGTGCATCTCAAGTGTTGGAGCCCACTATTTAATCCGGAGAGGGAACATCTGGGGGCCGCCCCCATTTGGGTGCACCTCATTGGATTTCCAATTCACCTTTGGAAGGAAGATATATTTATCAGCATTGGAAACATCCTGGGAACCTATCTTGATCACGATAGATCCTACACCGACACGGGTAAGATGGCATTTACCCGGATTCTGGTTCACCTGGACACTAGGGAAGGATTGGAAGAATCTCAAGATTCACTAGAGGAATACTACCTGTATACAAAACCTGGATTACGAAGGCATACCTTTCAGATGCAGACAATTCCACAAGGTTGGGAATGTATAGAAAGATTGACCGCTACTCACAAAAGTTTCCTCTGCTCCTACTACAGTCGGACTGTGTGCTCCTCATGATCCGATAAATGTATCTCTGAATAGGCCAAATCAGTCGGCAGGTATGCACTCATCTTTGCAGGACTTTCCACCCTTGGGGACTGTCAATGCTGCTTCCTCCTGATATTCTACCAGTATTACCAAATCCATGATAGTGGCTGCAACATTGGGGCATCCTCTCGGCACTGGTACCTCTCCTCTCCCTCCTTTGAATTTATCATTTGTCTTGTTGTCACTTACATAGTTTATGTGTTCTAATTCCTTACCATATGGTATTCGTTTTTCATTAATTGTATACTCTGTTGTATTCTCCCTGGGGGTATACTCTTCCCCTCCTCCATCCATTCCCCCCCCCCCCCTTCTAATCACATAATCTCTTGTGGATATCCCATCTGAATCATTGACGAACAACTCCTATAACCTTTGTCCTCGGCACACCCCTGCTCATGCTAGATTGGGCATCGGACCTATACCTCCCCACTTACTGTTTAAACTCTCTCGGGGTCTTCATTCAAACATATCTAAGGCTATTCTACAGGTTGATCTGGACATTGTGGTTGGCAAGAAACTCTCCACTGAAGGGGTTCTTAGAGCAAGAAATCCCCCCCCCCCCTGGTTACCTAATGAAGTGCCTTTCCTTCAACTGTCAAGGGCTTTCTAGCCCTGCAAAGCACCTAGCCATCAGACATCATTGCTGCCCTCTCCTCCATTTTCCCCTCTTGGATTTTTCATGCTCCTGGATGCCCCAGGGAAATCGAGGGGTATTGCATTGGGTTATAACCCTCAGGTCATTCAAATTAACAACATTTGGTGAAGGGATGGTGTACTCGTGGTTGAAATTTTCTCTGAGAAACTCGGGTATGAATTAAGGATAGTAAACGTGTACGGATCTTATCAAAATCGATAGGATTTTTGGCTTTCTTTAATACATTCAACATTCATGCAAGCAAATAAAACCATCTTGGTTGGAGATCTCAATTTCTCCTTGGGCCTAGTTGAATCTTGGGGACCCAATGCTCATATGGACCCCCTAACAGATTTTTTCGACATTTAATTGCACTCCATCATTTGGATAATCCCCCAATGGCCTCACCTAGGCCAACTTGGCGCAACAAAAGCACTGGAGAGGCTATGATTTCTCACAGATTAGATATATTTCTTATAAAGGAAGGAATGTTTCAACATTTGGTATCATATAGACAATGGATTGGATATGGGGGAATATTAGATCATTCCCTTATTTACCTGGAGATTTCTAGAAATTCCACTAAACTAGCAGCTCCCTAAAAGTTCTGTTCGGTTTTGTTGCAGGATGAGGATTACATTAGAATGATTAATCTAGCCTGGAGGAGTTCTATGAATAATACTGACCTCTCTTGCTCAGCCTATTTTTCAAATAAGCTACATTTAGTAAAGAGGATATCCATTGATTGGGCCAATGCCAAGAGAAGACGAGATGACCTTGACCTGGAAAAGATTGAGCCAGAGATTGGTCACCTTGAGGATCCTATAAATGGTGGTTTTTCCTCCACTGCTGCTAAATAATATATCATCAAACTGGAATTGGATCTCCTCAGAATCCTCAAGGATGGGGAAGAAACTTAGAGGCTTAAAATCGTGCCATTTGGTTAAAAGCAGGGGATGAAAACACCAAATTATTTCAGCAATTTTCCAGAGATCGTAGGGCCATCAACACTATATGGGAACTTGTTAATGAGGATGGTCCACCTACCTCCTCCTTTGAACATCTAGCCAATTTGGGCACCACACACTTCAGGAATCTCTACAGAGCTCCATAGGAAGCAACATTGGCTGAAATGATAAGCATTGTTGGCCTTTTCCCAAGATATGTGGATAGGGATACTGCCGAGGACCTATACAATCCTATATAGATGGAAGAACTTGAGGTGGTCCTCAAATGGTTCAAAAAGGACCACAGTCTGGGACTTGATGGCTGGTTGGTGGAATTCTATTTTGATTTCTTTGATTTACTTGAACAAGAGCCACTGGAGGTGGTGGAAGAGACGAGAATTATTGGCCGAATGTACGATTCCTTCAACTCTACATTCATTTCCCTCATACCCAAAGCTGAACTCCTCTCTACCTTCAAATGATTTCGCCCCATATCACTGTGTAATTGTATCTACAAAATCATGGCCAAAATGATAGCCAACAGACTGAAACCAATCCTATCTGAAGACATCTTCCCTGAGATATTTTCATTTTTGGAGAAAAGGAAAATTCATGAAGCCATTGGGGTCGCACAAGAGGGTCTACACTCTATGAATACTAAAAATATCAAAGGAATGATCCTCAAGATTGATCTTGCAAAAGCGTTTGATTAAACTAGTTGGCTCTACATCAGAATTATCCTAACACATCTAGGATTCCCCATCACTGTAATCAACTGAATCATGTGATGCATAACTTATGTGTCATACAATTTCCTTATTAACGCAACAACAACCAATTTCTTCCATGCTGAATGGGGTCTTCGACAAGGGTTCCCTCTTTCCCCACTACTATTCCTACTAGTCATATAAGGTCTGAGCATAAGGTTGATTGATGAAATGGATCGAGGTAGGTTGAAAGGCATTAAAATCACAGAAAAATGTGTTTTGATACATCTGCTTTTTGAGGATGATGTCCTTATATTTCTGAATGGATCCCTTGGTGATACAACTCTTATCAACTCTTCTTTGAATTTGTTCTGCAAAGCTACAAGTATGTATTACAATAATTTTGAATCTACTGTCACCACTCATGGATGTACTCCACATGAGATCCAATTTTCTATACAGCGATTCCCTTTTGGTTCTATGATATTTGAGGAGGGTCTTAAATACCTGGGTTTCCATCTTAAACCATCTAACTACATAATTGTTGATTGGACCTAGATGATTGCAAAGATTAGCAAGATACTTAACACTTGGCACCACAGATGGCTCTCTCAGGTTGGTCACCTTGTACTTATAAAATTGGTTTTGGAGGCAATTCTGGTATATTGGATGTCCTTGGCTTGGATCTCCAAGGGCATTCTAACCAGGATTCAAAAAATCAGTTTTCGATTCCTTTGGAATTGCTCAAAGGATGGACATACATTTGCTTGGGGTAGATGGAATCTTATTGCACTCCCTAAGAAGTGGGGGGATGGGGTATCAAGGACCTGCCTTCTTTCTCCATTGTGTTGGCTGCAAAATTGGGGTGGCAGATCCTCACAGATGATATCCTATGGACTAAGGTGGTCATCCAAAAATACATTCATCCATCACAGCCGATTGAGTGGATCAGATTTGGGAATTGGCACAGAAAAAATATTTCACCCATATGGAGGGCCATACTAAACTCCATTGAATACATTAGAACTATTTTGGCTTGGAATGTGGGTTCTGGCATGCTTGTTCGAATTGGATGTGACCCTTGGTCTGGTAGTGGCAATGCACACCTCCTACCTACTAAATTTATCCTCTCACTGAACAATGTTGGTTACCATACTCTTGATCAGGTGGCTGACCCAGCCAACTCGACTTTTTTCTCTCAAGGATGCAAGAAATACCATGATCTTCATATCAATAATCAATGGGAAGAAGAATGGGCACATTTCACATTTTCACTGGCTGAAACTCGTGTCCGAATAACTGATAGAGATGATGAGATCATCTGGGTGGTCTCTCAATATGGAATATACACCCCGAAGGACATATATTTACATATATATGATCCCCAAAAACCATTGGAACTGTGTTGGTGGTGGAGCTCATTATGGAAATTGAAGTGTCCTGCAAAGTCCAAATTATTAATGTGGTGCATTCTTTCTAACAAGATCCCCACTGGTGCATACCTTCAAAAGCATTCATTCATTGGTCCTTCTTGGTGCACACTCTGTAAAGGGGTGGTGGAGGACTTTGACCATCTTTTCCCACATTGTTATATCACCCTATTCCTTTGTACCCATGTGTTGGTTGCCCACAATCTCAACTTGATCTGGTCGGGTCCATCTATTTCACAAGCTTGGGAATAATGGTGGCTCTCCTCCCGCCCACACAAACTTCGCAACCTTCCCATCCTAATATATTGGGGCATTTGGATTGTACGTAATTGTTCCATCTTCCATGAACTACTACCTACTTGGATGGTCATAGCTGCCTACATCTCCACCATATACCATTTGATCCCGGATGACTTTGCACACCCTTCTCCTTGGACTATCATTCTAGAAACATTTGATAAATCCTTTCCCTGGGCCTATTTTGATGGATCAGCACAACATTTTGGCTCTGGAGGGGGTGTGATCTTATACTTAACAGATCAACAGTTCTACAAGGTCAAGATTGGCCTGGGCAGGGGTGCAAACAATTATGCTGAACTATCTTGTCTCCGAGATCTACTATCCTTTGCACTCACAAAATACTGCAATAGAGTTTAGATCTTCGGTGACTCAAAGATCATCATTGACTGGTTCAATTTACTTACAACATGTCACGTGCACACACTGCCGGATATATTGGAAGAGGTTTACTAGCTGAAATCTTAGTTTGACTATATCTCTTGTCATCATATATACAGGGAAAGGAATCAAATTTCTGATTCACTTTCCAAGGAAGCATCGCACTTATTAAAGGACCAATTGGAGATACAGGAACAAAATGAACATCAATTCTATCATTTCTTCCACAAGCCATTTGAAGATGAACCTGCATAGGGGGCGGAAATGCTCTAACATATGAAGATTACTATCATTTTTGGTTATTTTGGGACATCTATAGATTTATCTTTTGCTAAATGTACAACTCTATTTTCTGCATATTTACACAACGTTGTATATTTTTTTTGGAATAGTTAATGATATCTATTTTTGAATGCGGCTTAAGCTGACATATCTGCATATGCTACATAGCATCTACAACATGTAATTTTCACACTATCAATGAAATTTATGATTTTTCCTGGGGAAAATAATCATCAAAAAATACTAACACAAATTTTCTAAGGAAGGGTTTTAAAATGGAATTCATCAAAGCTTGAAATGTCGAAGGTGCATTAGTAAGGCCAAAAGGCATGACCAAAAATTCATAATGACCCTCACAAGTTTTGAATGTTGTTTTCATAATTTCTTCATTCTTCGTTCTAATTCGATGATATCCCGAACGAAGATCCATCTTGCTGAAGTAAATTTCTCCATGTAATACCAACGTGTTCTCACCAAAACAATTATTAAACTTTTGCCTTCGTTCCTCCTTTTAAAGGAAATTCAAATGGTTAAAATTAGTGAATTTCTACTTAAGGAATTATTTTTTGATTGATTGAGTTAGCATGAGTTAACTGCTCATGCAACTCATCCTATTTCAATTCAACCACTTGAAACTCAATCACTTTTGTTTTTCCTCAATCAACTCACACTAGAAAATCAAGAACTCGATTTTCAATTTCAACAAATCATTGAACTGCAACCTAACTCATCCTAATTTTTAGGGACTAATTCCTAAATTATAGGAACTTGTCCTAATATATAGGTAATCTCCTAATTTTTATTAACTTGAGTCATGCACACGAAGGAACTCATTCTCGCTCCTATGATTAAGGCACAAATCAAGGAACCATTTTCTCATTAATATTTTTAAGACTCCCTCTTAGAAAGGAAGATGTTCTTGGAATAGCCTCATCCACCTGGATTTGTCTCCAACACTACCATGTTCTCCGTTGCAGCAACTTCTCCCTCTAAACTAGAATAATTACCTACTTTCTTCTGTGGAACATGCTTTGAAGACTTGTTCTTTCCCAGCATACTCTGGGAGTCCATTGCTTCTCTATTCTAAACAATTCCTGCTTGGTTACTCAAGGAATCTCCCTCTGAAGGAATGCATCTCTAGCTCCACAATTTTCCATTATTAATGATCACATATCATTTTGTGTCTCTTAAATTTGGCTCATTGATCTTCCCACTACAGCCTTCAAGCTCCATTAAGAAGTTTGCACACAGGGTCTTGTGGATCTTCGCTGAACTAGGGCTCCATCAATCTACCTCCCAACAGTCCATGGCTCCTTTCATGCATACTATACTTGAGGTATTCAAGTTGGTGCATATTGAATACGAAATTCACTGTTCATGACTACATTTATGACCAATGCTCAGCTTTCCATATCTACTGTATCTCTATGACATATCAGTTGTTATTGTCGCTCTTCTTAGGGATTTCTGATCTACCCACATACAATCACTCCTTGATTGATCTAAAACTTCTGCAACAATCCCTCTTATCTCTGGTTTGTCAAACACCAAACCAGTGAACTAGTGCAACAAAACCAACCCACTTGACTGCTCTTGGTTGCTCCAAAATTCAATCCTTAGGGTATCAAAATACAACCCACTTGTTGTGACAAGTCTTCCACTTGTCCACAACACTTTGGGAAACTAGACAACCACTAACATGCCTCCTCCAACACACTGTACATAGGTTGCTACATAATTTTTGTTCAATACTCCATGAACAACCCTCATCGTCTAGCATTCAATCAACATAAAACTTGGAAGCAGAATCACCAACCTGAGATCAAACCTCCTTCTCCTTGTGTGACATGCACTTCTGAAGACCATTAAATTTGTTCCAATTGCTCTGATACCATGTAGTAAATCCACGAAATTTTGATATGCTAATATGAACAATCTGAAATAAAATGTCTTCTCACATAAACACAAAATTTATCTACTAGATATAGCGGAATATGAACATAAATAAAAGCAAAGTCACACAATTCAAAAACATAGAATTGTCCAAGGGACCCAACTGGGAAAAAACTCTGTTTGTTGAGAATATTATTGATATAAATTAAGGAATGATCTCTTACAATACAACTTTATTTTCAATAGAGAATACACCCTTCTCCCTGCCTTGCCTAGGCTTGAAAAACATGCTTGGTGTAGCTTGAACTACTCTGTAAATCCTTGCGCAATAGGTGATCCTATTAAATATAAATTTCCTCCTATGTCTATGCTCACTACCCAAGGTAACTCTTCCTCACAATATTTTTTTGCACAAGTTTCTCTTCCACACAGTTCCTCACAACCTCATACAAAACCTTGTGTGTACTCCCATTGCCCGGTCTCACCAAATCGTGCTCACCAAAATAATCATTAAACTTGTGTGTGTTCCTCATTTTAAAGGCAATTCAAATGGTTAAAATTAATGAATTCTAATTAACGAATGATTTTTTGATTGATTGAGTGGGGATGAGTTAATTTCTCATGCAACTCATCCTATTTAAATTCAACCACTTGAAACTCAATCACTTGTGTTTTTCCTCAATTGTCTCACACTAGAAAATCAAGAACTCAACTTTCAATTTCAACACATCAGTTAACTACAACCTAAATCATCCCAAAAACACATCAGTTAACTACAACCTAAATCATCCTAATTTTTAGGGGTCACTAATTCCTAATTTATAGGGAATCTCCTATGATTAAGGTACAAATAAAGGAACCATTTTTTCGCTAATATTTTCGACAAGAAGCTTCAATGGACATATGTTTTTGAGAACAGGTTAGCTCTTAGGTTTCCTTTTATTTATGTGGAGAGAAGAGTTATTCTTGTAACTATTATAAAAATTGTTTTTGTTAATCAAGGACACTATATTATTAGATTCTAATGCCTATTCTAAATTCCATTGTATACACTTCAATATTTTGTTTTCCCTTGATGTAAATATTTGTTGTAAATATAAGAAGTATCTTGCAAAAAAATAAAAATAAGTAAATGTAATCAAAACTAAAGAGCAGCAAAATAAGTAAATGTAATCAAAACTAAAGAGCAGCAAAGGTAGGTATGCATCCTAGGTAATCTATGTGATGATTCTAGCTAGAAAGAAAGAAAGGATTCAAAATAAAAGAGACATGAAGGAAATATGTTATCTGGGAAACGAAGAGTTGAAACACGTATTGAAAAAAATCTAGGAGAGATCCTCCTACTCAACACCAAAGTAGGAGGATCCTCCTTGTGATGTACCTGGAACACTAACATGAAAGAAATGTAATATTTATATTAATAAAATACAATTAAAATGTGTGTACTAGAAATATATAAGCAAACAACAAATGATTGAGTGTGCCCTCAATTATGAGGTGTTATTCTTGTAGTTGGGGTATCAATATCCCTACCTAGAGAGTGCTTGGAGAGAGGTTGAAGAGGATACAAAATATCCCTACCTAGAGAGTGCTTGGAGAGAGGTTGAAGAGGATACAAAATATCCCTATGGAAAAACCTTGGATCCATTCCAACCAAGTTAACAATAGGAGGAACCAATCCAAAAGAGTGAGAGAAGCCTCTATCACAAGAGAGGTGATAGAAAGAAAAGTGAGGGTTTAGTCAAATATTTGTTAGAATTTCATGGTATTTTGAGAATGAAAAAAAAGAACCTTAAATTGTATGAAAATAGGGTATTGTAAGTTTATGGTACAACAAATAGATATTGAGTAAAATCCATGCTTTCAACTACTCTTTTACATGTTTGACAAATCCATCCACATGTTTGACAAATCCATCCATAGAGTCTCCAAGCTATCCATGGTATTTTTGTTGGAAAGGGGATCTCTAGTTGGTTGGTCAACATGAGACCAACATGGATGTACATATATATTCTAGAGGGTACCAACATGGATGTACATATATATTCTAGAGGGTACATTAGAGATGGAGAATAAAAATCGGAAAATGTGTTTAACCTTATCAAAGGTTATGTGCACTTAAAAACATATATAAGGATGTTGGGAATTTATAAAAGCCATTTATAACTTATACCCAAGTGGAATAAAATGAACATGCATTTTAAGATTGATATAAGTTAGGAAGACTAGTATATCTAATTGAATAAATCAAGAAGAAATAAAAAAGTTAGAATAATGATCTAGGAGAAGAAGAAATAAAAAAGCGAGAATAATGATCTAGGAGAAGTGACAAAGGGGCCTTACTTAGGAATTATACACCAAATGGGGAAAACCTAATCACACACTTATGCTTAGACATAGGCTTGAACAAGAAAGGACAACTAATGCTTAGGAAACTTCATGGAAGATGAAAAGCCTCATATTATCATCAAGATTTGATAGTGCAGAAAAACTAAGTTTAAATTCTATACATTGTAAAGGTAAGGTAGAGATAGTAGTACCAATTAAGATGAAAAGCCTCATAATTCTATAGATTGTAAAGGTAAGGTAGAGATAGTAGTACCAATTTTTTTAGAAGTGATCTAGGGACCAAACCATTTAGGAAGTATTTTTTTTTTCATATAATCAAAACATGAATGTGATACGTATTGTCAAATGTGTAACCCATGTGGGAAGTTTGTTTTTTTTCTTTTCATATAATCAAAACATGAATGTGATAAACATGAATGTGATACATATTTTCAAATGTGTAGACAATGTTGTGTGAGGGTTACCAGGGTATGACATTGATGTTTCAAAATCATAATTATGCATATAAGTATGTATAGCAATATGTTTACTTTCCTTGGGCATGACACATATTCCTACATGTGCTTGATGTTTCAAAATGCATATCATAATTATGCATATAAGTATGTATAGCAATATGTTTACTTTCCTTGGGCATGACACATATTCCTACATGCACATGAGTGAGGTGATGCTTTATTGAAGATTAAGAGTATTAAGTGTGGGTTAATGAATGAGAAACTTCACTTATGCATTTGAAATCACTATCTCAATATAATAATAAAAACCAATAATTACATATTAGATAATAAACATTCTTATATAGCATTTCCATGATATAAAGTATTATATATAATTATAGCTAAAATATAACATCAAACAAAATAAATAATTGATTATTTGAGGAAGGAACAACCTTAGAATTTTCTCTTTTCGAATGTGAAAAGACTTAAATTACTTTAATAACAAATATCCCCTAGATTTTCTTTGTTCTTTTTAAATATAAAATGTTCAAAAAGTTTTAACCATGAATAAATCTCAACCTTTGTATTAGTTAATGTGATGATTATTGATATCAATTGTAAATGCTTTATTGCAAGAACTTTATTTATTAAAGAAACATTGTGGTCATGATTTTGCAAAGGATTTGTTAGTCTCAAGGGCACACACAAATTTGATAGTAGAGCTTGACACTTTTAAATACAATAAGTTGAAGGGGAATAAGTGAATGAAAACATTTATATAACAATTCTATTTTCACATGGTTTTCTCACATCGAATATATATAAGTGGAAAGTATGCTATGTGGAAATTTGTGTACAAATTTATGTTATTTTTTTTTAGTCAAAATTATAACATGGGAAGGTTATAATTCTAAGTGGAAAGTATGCTATGTGGAAATTTGTGTACAAATTTATGTTATTTTTTTTAGTCAAAATTATAACATGGGAAGGTTATAATTCTTTCTCAAGTAATATTTTACATTTTCAGCTCCAAGTATATACTAAAACAAGGACCGCAAGCGGTGGTAGTCCCTGCCGAAAATAAATAATTATATTTCTAAGTTTTAGATCAAAACGCCTTGAGTCTGATCCTGATCATAAAGATACTTCAAAGCAACAAAATATAAAAAAATATAAAAAATGTCGCTCACAAGCTTCTCAAGTGCTTTACCGGTACTCACAAGCCTCATAAGCCTCTAAAACTAATTGAACTTATGTAATAGTTGAAGTCGAGCAACTCACTCACAAGCCTCTGGAACTTTCCTCCAAAACTAATTGAACTGAACCTCCAATTCGTCTCTCTTATAGTAATACGTCTCTTAATAGTTAAAAAATGAACTGTGAAAACGTTGCAAAAGTAGGGAAACAAAAAAGATAGAATCGCAGATTCATCTGATCATGTCCTTATTATTATCCCTATCAGAAACGTTTGTATGGTAATCCCAATTGTGAAGAGTTAGAAAACTTCCAAATCTGGAATAAATATCAAAAGATATTGCAGCATGTGATATGAGCTCAATAGATATGACTCCTCCAACTGCACTAAAAGACACTTCAAAACGAACTTCGAAAAGAAAAAAGGTCCAAGTGTCTTGACTGGCATTTAAATAAATATAACGAACTTACCTTCTCATTATGGATATCCTCCGGGGACACCATGTCTATTACTGAATTAAAAATGGTTAATTCTCATGAAGGGACTATGTCAAGAGAGTCATTAGCTCAATTAAAAATTTAGAAACAAAAGTTCAATGAAAGCATCAACACAGGTGGTATCATAACTACTACCACTAAAATGTGAATAGAGCCAAAGACCACGACGACTTTAAAAGTGATATTGTACTCTCTTGCCAGGGAACTTCATGAAAGACAAGTATCACCTTTCACAATTAACTCCATAAACAAATACTTTGATGTAACTTGGCAAGCTGCAATAGTAATACTTGGCAAGCTGCAGTAATAATACGTGGCGCAGAACTGTTTAATATATTAGTGGATGCGTTTTTTAGAATTTTGAATCAGCCTTCAAACATTGGATAAAAATTACTTTGGATAAAAACGTTGATTGGTTTTTTGAAACTTCGGTTAAACATTTTGTAGATGCTCATGATTTGCAGCCCGACAATAAGACCTCCAAACGAAGACTTTGGATAAAAATCGATAAAAACAGTTTTTGAAAGAATGCTTTTTAATTTTTTTGGGTATATGAGCTTGTTAACGCAATTTAATAGGGAGTCAGCGTTCAAGCGAACGCTAATAGTCCCAAGTAGGGACTAAATAAAACTACGAATAACAAGTAATCCATTTATGATCTCTAATTGCAAAAGATTTATCTCTAAAATCTTCTTCCATATTTGAGGCAAACAAAATCATGATTACCAAATTTTGAGACAACATCAATATGCCATATATATGAAAATGCATTTGATACCGGTATTATCCAATGATAATTCATATTCACATTCCTTAGCATAGGTTGTCTTATCATTCTCATAAATAAATATTTCATAACATTCTTTACTTATATTTACATGACACATATTTCATTACTCATTCTAATATCTTACATTCTTAAATCTTTTCATGATTTTTATCCAAAACTCTCCAATAATGATGTGCCATCTCTTTTTGAGTTATTTGAATGACCACTTATATTTATACTCAATTCACAACCTCTACGATTGTCTTTCAATATCTAAAAAATTACTTTCCAATCTTGATGTAAAAGAGTCTTACCTATTATTTAATAATCTAATTTTCTTAACATATTAAAAAATAATTCCATGACTACATTATGAAATATGTGTTCAACATTATCAAATTTCCTATGTGTTCTAGAATCCCTATTGAAAAATAACAATATATTTCATCATTATTGTTGGGGATTTTAGTTTCTCAAAGAAAACAACTAGTTACCTAAACATTAATTTTATCAATCTGGGAAGCGTCTTTCTATTTCAAGGCAGTCGACAAAATCTATGCATGGAACTACCAGAGATTAATATTGGTGCTATATAAAATTATCTAAAATCCCGATATTTCTATGCTCACCTTTACAATATTTCAGATCTAGCAATACTTAGAATAAAGGTAAAATGCAAAGAACAAATGACAAGACTAAAGATACACTCTATGTCTAAACTAAATCAAAACCTTGCTTGTAGAAATGAAATTCAAATGCACAACTAATCAATCACACTACTTCAAATGAGAGCTCAATCGAGGAATGGAATATAAAAACCTTGACCTTAATCTAATACTCCTTTTTCTATTTAAATGTTGCACGATAATCAATAACTATAACTAAGTAACAACCATACTTCAAGAGAACTCTTACAGAAATCAGCTAAAGGAGTCATGGTGCTGCTAGGGTTCTCACGGATCTGGTTTTCGCCGACTCAGAAGACAGTGGAGGTTGTGGCGGCACGCGAAGGGAAGCAGGAGGACGGGCCTCCACACACTCGAATGCTTCTTCCTCCAGACCATTACCCACTTTCCCGCTGTCGAACATCCCTGGAATGGAATGATGAGATCGTTTTTTGTGGGCAAAGAATGAAACAACCTTTGGCTTCTAAAGAGCGAGACTTTTTTTCGACGAGCGATTTGTGGGCTCCAGAACACTTGCTCCTCCCTGGGATTGAAGATCTGTTTTTAGGGACGCAAAAACCCCCTTGTGGTATCTCTTTGAGCTGCGTGTCGCTGGTTAATCAAAGAGGCATTGGCAAAATAAAATTGGTAGAATAGGGATCCCTGCCCTCGGCACACGATTTCTCAGCCATTCATAGGATGGCAATGTTGTTTTTCTGTCTTGGGCGAGGATGAGGCTGGCTAGTCCATGTGCGCAGATATGGGCTGGAGGTTTTGACCCTTCACTACTCTGAATATGCCTCCGAAACCCTGGGGCGGGAGTGGGCTTGGGCCTCTTGTTTTCCCCTTGGAGGCTGCTCTGCTCTGTTTCAAGTTCCAAGGGCAAGACTCCATACCCCGTCGAAGCAATATTCACCTATGTATCTAGACATGGAACAACAAGAATGTACTTTAATAGATGTAGATCTCTGGCATCAGGTAACCCCCTATAGTTTCCAAATTTTTATCAAACCCCCTATGGGAAAATCTCATTTAGTTTGGGTACAAGAAGACAACATTGTTTTACAACTAAAACAAAAAAATTGTGGTTTTATGGGTTACCCTGTTCCGCTATAATATCTGGTTAGTGGCAGTCGGTCTCTTCAGGACTACTGGTCTCTGAAGGACCACGCTATTGTTGCAGAAGTGTCTATCTCCCTTAACCTTCGTCTGAGAGGGGATGTTGCAGACCTAGGCACCTCTAGATCTACAGGGGGGAAAAGGGGAAAAAAACCCACAAACCAACAACAAACAAATGGAGGCCCATCCTACAAAAACATTCTACAGGGGAAAAAAGCCGTAGTAATACCTCCAGAACAAGCTGGAAATGCCCCAAGGCCATATATAGTAGAACAGTTGGGTCAAACACGAGCTCTAAAGATAGATAGCCCATAAACATAGGAGTATTTCACGACATATGAAGCCTGGGCATTAATATGTTGTTTTGACTGTTTATGACCTAAACCAATAGAGCTCTTCCATTGGATTTTCACATAATGGACCACAAAATGTGAAATCCACCTCTGCTCCAAGGAGTTTTTTATTGTTAAATTTAAATCCTCAGAGGACAGATATTTTATCATTAGAGAGGGACCTTGGTTTTGGGGAACAACTGGTCTTTTTATCACCCCTTGGTTCCCAGATTTTGACGCAGACACTATGACAATCACCCAAATGCTGGTATGCGTCAGATTATACAATCTCCCCCTTCAGTTCTGGGATGATCAGATTTTCGAAGGTATTGGGAATAGTATCAAGTGATACATCAAAACATACGTTGAGAGAACAGAGGAGAGGATCTACACGTTCGCACAGATCTACGTGGAAGTAGATCTAAGCAAAGGTTTACCGGAGGAGAATATCATGATGATCTACAAACAAAAAAATTGGTTGCAGTCACTAGACTATGAAAACACTGCATTCAGATGCAAAATTTGTAGGCTGAAAGGACATTTACAAAACTCATGTCCTGATGTCAAAAAATAAAATAGAAAAAAGAAAAATAATGGGAAACAAAAAAAAGGTTGGAAATATCCCCCACCTGAGTCAGAAGAAGAGGACGATACAGTTACTATGGGAAACAATCAGCCTACAAAGGAACCGGAGGTACAAACAATGATACAAAAATACACATTGATCCACAAACCTATTTGAACCAATCAAATAGGAATCCAGAGGACATAGGAAATGGAGGGATTAAATGACAACATTCATCAGATAATTCAAATTCAGACAAGGACACCAGAACTTAGGTGGAAGATAATTAGATTGTCCTTGCCACATGTGTGCCATCTTAGGCCAATGGTGCAAGGTCGAGAAGAAGGGAGGAAAACATGATTTGTGGGGTTTTTACTCTCACTCTGGTGGCTGAGGATTTTTCAGGGCCGTCAGTCTTTTCCTTCTCCCCCTTTTTCTTATGGCACTTATTTTTTATTTTTTACTTCTTATGGAATGCTTCAGTAGCCTCGCTACGATGCGTTGTGTGCATGAGCACATGAGCCCTATGGGAATTTTCTGAATGCTTAATTGCATATACTAAATGTAACTTTTCATTTCTTTAATAAAAAGTTGCTTATTTTTTCTTTGGAAAAAAAAACAACCATACTTCAAGGAATAAAAATAAATAACTAAGGAAACAACAATTACATGCCTAAGGAAACAACTACCAAGAAATAATGAAATAAGCTAGATTATTGTTAAACGTAAAAAATATAAATAAAACCCACAATAATCATTTACCATACAGATGAAGAATCAACAACTGACTTTGAAGAAACAACACAAGACTAAGTTGATCTATATTACACAAGAGAGACAAAAATTCATTCATAGGAGTGGGCCTGAACTTCCCAAGAGTCATTTTATCCTTAGAAGAAAATCAGATCAAAATATGAATAAGAAAAAGTTGAAATTAACTAATATCTCTTTGCATTAAAATTCTTCATAAAGTAAATACAACAAGAACTAAGTTCATGACGCTGTCTCAAGTTTATCAATTGTTCATCATTTGTCTAGAGGCAGTTTCCTCTGTTTATATATTACAAAAAGATATTACAATAGAATGTTGTGAAATGTGTAACATCATGAGAATCCTATATTCTCATAACGTTCTTTCTAAATTAAGATAAATATTTTATCTTCGACGGAGAGACCAAAAAATCTGCTTCTGCAACTAACTCCTTATTATATGAACAACTCCCGCTTGGATCAACCAAGAATTTTCCCCGATGTAACTACCCTGCGTTCACCTTCAAAATACATGTTTGTAGCAAAGTCTTGTTCCATGAATCATTAGATCAATTATAGGTAAAATGAATTTCGCCAAGGTATGGATCAAAATGACCAAAATAATATAAATGTGGATAAACAAGGACAACAAACTGATATAATAACTAAGGGGTTAAATAGAATAAATGAAGCAATTACAAGGCTAAACATCACCCCCCAACTTACCTGATTGTAGGTCCTCATGCAATTATTCCTTATCGAGCAAACAAATAATTGACATGTAGAGTAGTCATGGAATAAGCTTCATAAGTTTCTTCTCCTTGACATATGAATCCAATGCTAGTTCTAATTTATTGAAAATCCAAATACTCACCTTGTGAAGGATCTCATAATTATACTGATAATGTGTTAGGGGACACCATATCGTAGCAGCAACGATTCCTACATCCCATCCTGTGGACACCCACTTCCATCACAATAGCAACATCAGAATCGATCTCGGAAAGGGCTTGTTGAAAATTATGAAGGCTGAAAGGTACTCTATACTTAATTTATCGATAGGATCTTGTCCATATAAACTTAGCCCCTTTGATTGCATCACTTGAAATATATTTTTGGCATTATTTTCCTACAATCATTTCTCTCGCGTGAATAGTTTTCATCGTAGAAGGAACATCCGACTGTCTGGAAAATCTATTATGTATGTGGAATGAAAAAAAATCATCTTTGGGTTCTCCTTTGGCCCATAATTCACAATTCTTCTCATTTTTCTCAAAGGTATTGCAAGCCTTCTGCCACTTAATATGGTTACGAGCAAAGGACATAAAAGCTTGGAGTTGGACATCTCCAAAAAATGGCACAATATTTTCATCTCTTTGCTCCATCAACAAGAAGTTATGCATATAAAATATATTGTACAAGTTCACTTTATTTATGGAAGATAGTTATAAATTCTAGGACATAAGTAAATTCATATTGAAAAACATGTTGTAGAGCTTGAATTTTGAGCATCAAATATTGATCTACTAAAAATAAAGGATAACTACAGGTTGAATCACTGTAAGCCATAACATCTGGTATCATGGAGCAATTTTGTTTTTCTCCTGAGTTATGTTCTGAACTTGCCCTCATAAATTCTAAATTTTTTCCTAGGAAACATCTAAGTTTGCAATTGTTTCTAACTCTACATTTGTTAGACTACGAAATTGCCTACTCAATTTTTTATATTGGTTTAGAGGAATTATCTTATGTTGATGCTCAACCACAATCTTCTCCCATTTTTGAACCTCAAATTCTAATATTAAAGGAGATTATATAGGCACAACATCTATATGTACTCCACTTTCTATCAAAATTATTTCTATATTTTGTGTCTCCATAGAATGGTATTTATAAATTTTCCTCTTTTTACAGGTCCTAGGTTGTCTCACAAATTTCCTCTTTTGACCAGTGTGATGATTTTTCCAAGTTTCCATTTGTCTTTCCAACTATTGTATCTTCCTTTTCAAGATAGCAGTCTCCTTCTTAAATGTAACAACATTTCTCAAAAGTTGGTTCGTCTTTTTGTCCCTCATAACTACAAGACTCTTAGATTTTCATTTATAACTTCCAGAAGGGTTTTTTGAAGGAACAAAAAAGGGAATTTGAATTTCAGTTAGTACAGAATCATCAATAAATTCTTGAATCCTTGTAATTGGAGAATTAAAAAGAGGTTCTTGAGTCATGGTGGCAAAAGAGTCAATAGGAGGTTCTTGAACTATGGTAATTGGAGAGTCAACAAAGGGTTCTTGCACCATGATGGTTCCAAAATTAGTGGAATGTTCTTGTATCATGGTAGTTGCAGAATTAGTGGAATGTTCTTAGACTATGGTGGTTGTAGAGTTAGTGGAAGGTTATTGAACCATATTTGTTAGAGAATCGATGGAGGGTTCTTAGGCTACAGTTGCTGAAAAATCAATAGGAGGTTCCTGAGCCATAGTGACAGGGGAATCAACATGAAGTTCTTGAACTAAAGTATACATGGTCAATGGGAGATTCTTGAGAAATTTATGCAGTTGCATCATGGTTCCAAATTTTGTACATTTAGTATAATCTAGGGGGTCTTATGTTTTCAAGAGAGTTGGTTTCCTAAGTATTTAATTAATGTAATTTTCAATATTTTGTGTGAATTTATGTGAGACATTTAGAATAGGATTTAATTAAATATTGTGAGGAATATTTGTAGATGTTCTCGAATGTAGGAGAACATGAGAGATTTAGGCTAGTTGAGATTTCATAGGTATTGTGAATCCTAGACTTAGGAAATAGTTGATGATTTTGTGGATTTAGAGAATTCTTAGGATTTAGTTGAGAAGATTGGGGATCCGAACCAGAATTGGTTGTAGAACCTTTTGTATATATTTGTAAGCCTTGAAGGCATTAGGGGAACATTATTAGATAGGTAACAGAGGAGATTTGATTATAATATTCAAGACAAGTAGAGAGAGTAATCAGGAAGTAGGAAGTAGAGAAAGAGTAGAGGAAGAAGAGCCCAAGAAGAGAGAGGGTTTTGTAGAAGAGGAAAGGGAAATGTAAGGCACATCAGACCAAAGCCAGATTGTAAGTGGGTTTTATTTTATCTATATGGTTTATTGATTAATGAGAATTTGAATTCATGGAAACTATGTTTTGTTTATTTTACGTGTTGAGTGATCTGTAACTGAACGATTTCAATATCTGTGAAATAATTAACTGATTGCATGAATTCTGATGAATGAATAAGTATTACTGTGTGATAAAATACTTAATGGCTGGGTAGAATCTGTGTGATTCTAGTCGAGAGTTAAATGGTTGTAAATGAAGCTAACGAAGGCAATAACTGCAGATAAAATTGTGTGCAGGCGGAGAAAGAGAAGCAAATCTGAATTCTAGGTTCAGAGAATGAATACGCCATGGTATTATGGATTGAAGACAACGTGATAAGTGTGCAGCAGCGTGAAGGCCATATATCTGAGTGAGAATCAGAAGAGAAAGCTCAGGAGGAGTAGCGTGGAGGAGACAGAGTTGTAGAGTGGTGGCAGTCAACAAACAAAAGAAATTTATTTAGAGAAAACTCTTAGAAGTTTCCAAAGGAAGAGATCGGATGACAAGGATCAAGGCGAATATTAACGATAGAGATATCATCACAAGATAAATTGGGAATGTGTGAAGAAGAGCCACGTGTCGGGTGCAGCAGCCATGCGCATATCGCATAGCGCCTGCGATATGGCATAACAGTTAACGATGGAAAGGTAAATCTGCGAAGTGTCGACTAGTGTAAATTTGCAAAGTGCTGATGAGTGTAAAGTTGCGAAGAGCCGAAGTGAGATAAGTTAAGATTTGCGATATGTGAAATCTTATGTTTTCCGATTCACGAAATCGGTAAAGTATGTGATGCAATGCGATCACATATCACATGCGATAGAAATCGGCAATCAATGGAATAATAAATGGGTGCTGAGAAATATATATAATATTTGCTACGAATTTCGAAATGGTATTTTTTGCGAACTGTGAAGTGGATAAATTAGCAAAACGACGATAAGTTTCGGGAATGCGCATAGTGGATATGCGATAAGGTATGAATTGCCCAGGGTTTAAAATGTGATATGGAACAGAGTTGTGAGGTTGTGTATGCAATAAGATAATGTGAAGGCGTGACCAAGGTATAAAGGTAAAATAACTTTATTATATGGTTATATGAGTTATCAACCCAAGAACCACTTATAATACAAGCTTCCCCATATATGCATAAACAATGTTAATGTTATAAATTATAAAGTGGGTTCTGAATTAAGGACCCGAATAAAACCAAGGAGATATTTGGGAAAACCCATTCTGATGGGTGAATATGGAGTAGCATTGACTCCATAATGTTGATGTGGCAAGTTGTGGGGTTAATTCTGCAAACCCTACATCATTTGGTATCAGAGCGAATAAATGAAAAATTTTTATAAATGAAGATTGCAGAGCTGAACTATGCAGAAGACATTTGGTAGCAGAGCAGAAGGATATTCTACATGTGAAGGAAGAAAGGATCAGATTTTAAATCTGATAGGCAGCAGACACACAAAGATAAAGTGTGACAAAAGATCTGAAGATAATATGATATGTTTTTATATTAATTCTGGGTTTTAGAATCATGTTGCAGATTTCAGATTGAAAATTGAATGATGAATATCTCAGCAAAAGAACAACAAGAGGATCTGTAAGAGAAGAACCATTTGCGTTCTTAAAGGAAGAGTAAAGTGGATAATCTAAATAAAAGTGGTAAAGAACCTAAATGTTCCAGCTAAAGGTTGGAAAGAGAGGACAAGAGTGTTCTCAAAAGAAAGTGGAATTGTAGGAGCTAAGGAGTAAAGGAGTTACTCAATAAAGGTTCCAGAGAAAGAGAACCAATGTTACCAAAAGACCGAGCTCAAAGGAGAGAAGGCTTGGTGAGGTACTTGCAGCAGGTATGGAGACTTGCTGAGAAAGAGAGGCTTAATGCAGTTCACAAGTGAACATACGCAGTTCATAAGAGACAAAATAATGACTACTGATAGACATAACAGAGGTTCAGAGAGAAGCCATAGCAAAAGAAGAGTGAAGGAAGTTTCCAAAGCAAATGGCATGGGAAGGAAGATGAATTATGAAGAGTATGACAGAGAAAAGGCTGAGATGATAATCCATCTTAGTTTGTTGATGGAGTTGTTACTGAGAGTAAAGAAGACTAGAGGTATGGTTATATAATGAGAAAGAAGGTGAAATGGCATAGGCTACAAGAGAAGAGAGAGCATTGGGTGAATACCCAGTTAATATAGGAGCTTAAGAAGCTTGAGAAGACAATGGATATTCAATTGAGTTTGGAGAATCTTAAAGGATTTGAGCTACGGCAAAAGAAAGTTGCTGGAGAAGAACAAGTTCCTTGTGAACTTGAAGATGGAGCAATGATGTCTGAAACATCAGTTGAGGCTACTGAGACTTATGATTTTTAAATTAACAATTTGTGTATGCTTTCAAGTGTAATACATGATGATGGAAAACCTTCGGGTATTATCAAAGAAGAAGAGGCAGAGAGACAAAATCTGAATATTGTTTTAAAGAAGAAAGATCAGACAGTCAGGTCACATGAGGAAGATTATACACAGTTGAAGGAAGAAATTGCTTTTCAGCATACTTCTAGAGCTGTAAGCATGGGAAGTTTGGCTTATATTGGTAGAAAAAAGCAAGCAAAAGTGAAGGAAGATGTCAAGCATACAAATTTAACGCTTGAGGAAGCTATCAGGGAGATTTTATTGTTAGAAAATCTGTTAAGGGAGTCTGAGTTAGGCCATGGATTGAGGCCTCAGGTAAATGATTTAATTTTTAGTAATCTTGATCAAGAAATGAGGTTTCTTGAGGGATGCATAGGTATATATGTGAATGAGGAAGATTCAGTCAGCCCAGAAGGATAGATGGAAGTGTCACATATTAGTGAAAAAGAGAAGAATAGTAATGAAGAGGAAGAATCAATCTTAGAACTGAAGGAGACTGAACTGACTACGATGATTAGTCAAGGAGTTGAAGGAAAACTAGGGGATTTTATCAAGGAAAAGGAGGAGAGTTATGCTATAATTGATAAGCAACATAGTGATGAGGTGTTTGAAAGGAATCAGGTAGAAAGTGAATTGTTGAACTATTTGCTGGAAGCATCTGAGTATGATTTTTTTTATCAAAGATATTGAATAGAGGTTGTTTGGAGATGAGATAAAAGTTCAGAAGCAACAAGAGGGCAAGGATGTAAGGGTGGTAGTAAGAATCCAATAACTCCAAAGTGAAGGTAACAAAGCAGCAATAGCAAGAAAAATACAAAAGAAGAATGTGAGAGCATAGCCAGTGGGGCAATGCAACATAAGGTATGGAGACCTGGAGAGCAACAACAAACAACAACAGCAACAACAAAACAACAGAAGGGAAGAGAGGCAGCCAAAGACAAATTCCAAACTAAAGTTTGGGATCTAGAAGGAATGCTATCAGCATTGAAGACACATGATTTGGATTTCATGATTAATTTCTAACTTGGGAGTCTGATGTAGGAGGATCATGGTTCCAAATTTTGTACATTTAGTAGAATCTAGGGGGTCTTATGTTTTTAAGGGAGTTGGTTTCCTAAGTATTTAATTAATGTAATTTTCAATATTTTGAGTGATTTTATGTGAGACATTTAGAATATGATTTAATTAAATATCGTGAGGCATATTTGTAAATGTTCTTGAATGTAGGAGAACATGAGAGAAATATGCTAGTTGAGATTTCATAGGGATTGTGAATCCTAGACTTAGGAATTAGTTGATGATATTGTGGATTTAGAGAATTCTTAGGATTTAGTTGAGAATATTGGGGATCTGAACCGTAATTGGTTGCATAAATTTTTGTATATATTTGTAAGCCTCGAAGGCATTAGGGGAACATTCTTAGATAGGTAATACAGGAGAATTATTTGTAAGCTTCGAGACAAGTAGAGAGAGTAAGTAGGAAGTAGGAAGTAGAGAAAGGGTAGAGGGAGAAGAGCCCAAGAACAGAGAGGGTTCTGTAGAAGAGCAAAGGGCCATGTAAGGCACATCAGACCAAAGCCATATTGTAATAAGGTTTTATTGTATCTATATGGTTTATTGATTAATGAGAATTTGAATTCATGGACACTGTGTTTTGTTTCTTTTATGTGCTAAGTGATTCGTAACTGAAAAATTTTGATATCTATGAAATAATTAACTGATTGCATGAATTCTGATGAATGAATAAGTCTTACTGTGTGATAGAAGACTTAATGGATGGGTAGAATCTGTGTGATTCCAGTCTAGATTTAAATGGTTGTAAATGAAGCTAACGGGGGCAATAAGTGAATATAAACCTGTGTGCAGGCCGAGAAGGAGAAGCAAATCTGAATTCCAGGTTCATAGAACGTATATGCCATAGTATTTTGGATTGAAGACAGTGTGATAAGCATGCAATAGCGTGAAGGTCATAGATCTGAGTGAAAATTAGAAGAGAAAGCTCAGGAGGAGTAGCGTGGAGGAGACAACGCTGTAGAGCGGTGGCAGTCGTCAAACAAAAGAAATTTATTTAGAGAAAAATCTTATAAGTTTACAAAGGAAGAGATCGGACAATGAGGATTAAGGTGAAGATTAATGACAGAGATCTCAACACAAGATAAATTGGGAATGTGTGAATAAGAGCCATGTATCGGGTGGAGCAGCCATGTGCATATCGCATAGCGCTTGCGATATGGCATAACAGTTAACGGTGGAAAGGTAAATTTGTGAAGTGCCGATCAATGTAAAGTTGCGAAAAGCCGAAGAGAGATAAGTTAAGATTTGCGATATGCGAAATCTTATGTTTTATGATTCTTGAAATTGGTAAAGTATGCGATGCGATAAAAAAAAAATCGGTGGAATAATAAATGGGTGCAAAGAGATATATAATATTTTTTGTGAATTGCAAAATGGTATCTTTTGCAAACTACGAAGTGGATAAATCAACAAAACGACGATGAGTTTCGGGAATGTGCATAGTGGATATGCAATAAGGTATGAATTGCGAAGGGTTTAAAATGCGATATGGAATAGAGTTGTGAGGTTGTGTATGCAATAAGGTAATGTGAAGGCACGAACAAGGTATAAAGGTAAAAAAACTTTATTGTATGGTTATATGAGTTATCAACCTGAGAATCACTTATAATATAAGCTTCTGCATATATGCATAAACAATGTTAATGTTATAAAATATAAAGTAGGTTTTGAATTAAGGGTTCGAATAAAACCAAGGATATATTTGGGAAAACCCGTTCTGATGGGTGAATATGGAGTAGCATTGACTCCATAATGTTGATGTGGCAAGTTGTGGGGTTAATTCTGCAAACCCTTCATCAAAAATGGTCGTTGGAAAATCAATAGGGGGATATATAACTTCTATTGTTGAGGAATCAACAAGTGGGTCCTAAGTCACAACAACTGCTCCTTCTTCAACATCCATAGATTTTAACAGAACCTCCACCTTTCCTAGTACCTGTAACACTTTTATATTATTCACTTCTTGGTCTAATTCCATCCTTTTTAATGCTTATGCATCTTCAACATCTTGCATACCTTGATCTAAGTCCATTTATGGTTAATCTTGAACTCTTTCGGAACTTCGTTCTTCAGTATTCATATTTTCTTCTCTAAACTACAATCCTATCATTATTTCCCCTTTTCCCAACTCACCTAGTGCCATTGTTGTTTCCAATTTCTCGTATGCATCCTAATCCAAACAAGATTCCCCTCCTTTACCAGAATCCTCTCCATTTAAATCTATTTCTCCCGTAGAATTAATTAATCTTCTTGGAGACACAATAGGAGATAAATTGTGTTCTCCTCATAACTTAGAAAATTGAATGGATTTTCTCCTTCCTTTGGGTAGGGTAGCAAAAAATGAGGCTATTTTTATCCACCCTACTAGATTTTTTAGTAACATGTGCTTATGACTGAATGGTTTCATTTGGTAGATATTTTTATTAAGGACATGCATGTGTAAAATACTTTGATTATGGTTGGAGGACCTCTGAGTTGAAGTTTCAGAATGAAGGATCTCAGGATGAGAGGTTTCTAACTAAATGGCTTCTTATTGTAGGGTATCATATTGGAAAGGTTTTGAATGAATGGTTTTAGTTTGAAGAGATTCAGGATGGAGGGTATCTCAGGGTGAAGTATTTCAAGTTTGGGAGGTTCTTGTAGATCAAAAATTCGCTCTCCTTGAGCTGCAAATTTTTCTTCTCCCACTTCTTCCTTGTTTAGGGGAGATTTCAGTTGCTTAGGCAACAGTTGATTAGCTGAATTCTCCTCGCCGTCTCCTCCACAATTAAATTCAAAATTCTTGTCTTCAACTACAACCTAATAATTTTCATTTCCAATTTTCAATTAAGGGTTTCCACTATTAATTATAAATTCATTATTTTCACCACCAATTGAAACTGTAGGGTTTTCACTACCAACTACAACTTCAAGATTTTCACTAACAACTGTATCTTTAATATTTTCCGAAGAATTTTCTAAAGGAACTTCCTCAATATTATTTTGTTCATTCTCAGGCTCTACATTAATCCCCATGAAATTCTCCCAAGTTTATTGGGTCTTTCGTAAGATTCTTAAAACTAGAAGCTTGATCAATCCATGATGACTCAAAACTACATAAGACTCTTTAGCTTTCCTAACTCTATGTGTAGTCCCATGCGAAATAGATTTCAAGAAGAAACGAATGTTAAGAGATACCTTCTATCTCAAATGTGCCATTAATTTGAGGTGGTGAGCTCGAACCATGTCGAACCTCTCGTCACTTGTAATATATATTTGGATGATTTCTATTAGCTCTTTCCATGCTTTTGAAAGCGAGTTGGGATTGTACCCTTTATCCTTCTTAACCAGTTCTTTTACTTCCTCCAGAAACAACTGAGTTGCATACTCTAGTAAAGTGTTTGGTTCATACTGATTTTCTCCTTCTGTTGTGTTAGTGTCAGAATATACATTCTGCTATCAATGATCAATATCATTCCTTCATTTTTCATTTTAGGTGTCTCATTCCAAAATTTTTATATCATTCCATTAGGTCATGCTAAAAATTGTTTCACTGATGGTAGTGTCCCTCAATAAAACTTCACTCTCCCTCAGAGAATCATATTTGCTCACTCATTTCCATGTATTCTTGAGCATAATAACACCTATTAAAAACTCATTTCGCCATGTATTGTCTCAATTAAAGTCAACCATGGAAATCAGAGTATTCAAAGTCTCATTAGGTCATTAGGGTTTTGTCCTTCAAGGTCCAAAAATGCATTATTCCATTTCATTAAAGTTAGAAAGCATAAGAGAGTGACTTAATGACATTACATTTCATCTACAGAAGATCATCATTATGTAAATATTATATTTTTAAGTTGTAATTTTTATTTCATATGATTTTCATATCAAAATGTCATTTTCATATGATTTTCATATCAAAATGTCATTTTGATATGAAATAAAAAATGTAATTTTTATTTATTTATTTATTTCAAATGTAATTTTATGTTTTTTAATATATAACAATTCATTCCCTAGCTTCCATCTCATGCATTCATGCCAAACTGAAGGAAAGAAAAGCCAAACTCCATTAGCTGATCAACCTGCAAAACAAAAAATCAAACGTCAAAGAGTATCAGTGTGAAAATTTGAAAAGTGAAAAGTGAAACATAAGGAAAGTGGGTTTTCAAATTATAAATCAAATCCACTAGACTATAAGAGCCCTCAACACTTCAAAACAAACCTCATTTGTGTCATGCAACCTCAAGCAAACTTCAACAAGGGAGAAATTTCGAATTTTAGAGTGTAATTGTGTAAATCAGAGCTAGTCGCTATGTGTTCAGCAGAAATGTTGCGCGTTCAACAAACACGCTACGCGTTTGGTCGAAGTCTCAGTGCAAATTTCAATGGTGTTGCGCATTTAGAAGGGTCGCTGCGCATTCAGTAGAGACGCTATGCGTTCAGTAGGTCGCTCCACGTTCACCCTTGAAGTGCCAAAAAACCTCTTTAGCCTGTCACTCCACCAATTAATGTTCAATATTTGCACAATGGTTCTTCAAAGATTTCATTACCAGTAAGTAACCAAGCCACCCTCTCTTTGATGTATTATTGTGCTTCAAATAAATTCAAACCTATTTCTAAAGAAAGAAACTCTAGTACTTATTAAAATCTAATTTACACCCCAAAGCTAATACCTAAATTGTCATACAATCTCCCTCACATTCCTAAAAACATTCTCCCATTTCCCTATCCCCATTCCCTAAACAATATTATCCCTAATAGCCCTAATTCATAGGGTTTCATTTTCCTAGGATCCCCTCTCATTACCTTCATATCCCCAACACTTCCCTTCACTTCATATTATTCCATTTCATTCCATCATCCCTAGGGTTTTTAAACACCAATCATGGCTGAAGAGGAGAACATAAGTTATAGTGAGGAAGAGAGACATGAGAGAAAGCCATATAAGAAGGGAGGGAAAGTCATCAGACATGAACCAACTAATACCAGAGAGCTTATGGCATCTTCCCTCACTGTGTCATGCTTTAAGAATGTAGGTTGTTTTGAGTTTTGTGAAAAAGTGCAAAGAATCCAGTACCATCTTATGTTGATAAGATCGCTCATCTCTAACCTTCATGACAAACAGGTCACCCTTGTCGGGATCAATTTCACTATGTCCACTGACATTATAACAGTTGCTACTGGGATCCCAAATTTTGGGGAAAGATGGTTTAAACAAGGAAATTTGAATCATTATTATTATGAGCCATATCCTAAACCAAGGTACAAGAAAGAAAAAAATATGATTTTTCCTTTCTCCAACCTCCTTGACAAATATGTCCCCATGATGAAAATCATCATGAAATACTTCACCTATGAGGGAAGTTTTTCTAGACTCTATTCCTATCATATCCATCTCCTCATCCACTTCACTAGGGTCAGAATGCTTCATATACCCTATTATCTCTATCGGAGAATTGATAAGATGGAATTTATTGCCCAAAAGAGAGATTATGATCATCAAATGCAGAGTCTCTTTAACCACTCCGTTATCAAAATGATAGTCATGCATCAACTTGATCAGTTAAATATTCCATGGGACACCTTCATATCCAATGATATTTTCACTACCCACCTATTTAGTATGGCCAGGATGCACCTTCATCATCCCATCCTTCCTCATATATCCCTCCATCTTAGCCTACTGTTCATACATCATTACCAGACCAGCTCCCTTCACCTCATTCACCTCCATCTCACATTGACCCTTCTTCTTCACCTTTTTATAACCATTCATCATCATCACATCATTATTATGAGTCATCAAGCAGTGATGAGGACATTGAGGAAAAATGGGCTAGTTTGGATGAGGTTGAGCCATTTCCCAAAACTTACTAGAGAGGCTATAGGCATTTGTTTGCTTCACTTGGAGTGAAAGGGGCCATACCTTCTTCGTCAACACAACAGGTAGATAAGGTAAGGAAAAGGTGATAGAGTCAACCATTAATGATGAGGAGGACAATCATGAAAGGGAGAAATAATTTCAGTTGATTGACCTAGATGAGGAGGATGAAGATAAAATCACAAATGCAGCAATCAAAGGTAAAGAGGCTAATATTAGTGAGCTCCAAGCTAGTCTTGACAGAACTAAATATGTGATTCACTTCCTTGAGCATGAAAATCAGCAGCTGAAGACCAAACATGTCATCAATGAGGTGAAATTCATCAAAGCACAGAAAGAGGCAGAGAAGGCTAAAGCCTTGCTTGAAGAAACATTAGAAAAGTTTCATGAACTTGATGATGATGAGGATCAACCTCTAAGACAGAGACCTAGGACTAGAGGACTGAAAATATCTCTAGCCCTAGAGAGATAAAGGGAAGCTAGCTTAGCAGACCAACTTACAAAAAATGAACAACTTGCCCTAGAAATCAACAAGAATAGGGAACCACGGCTTGAGAGAGCCAATCTAAATTTTGGAGAAGTTGTTAGAGAAGGAAAACAAGGATAATGAACTTTTGAGGACAAAGATCAAACTTCATGCATGGAAAGAGAGAATTGCATTGGCCAAGCTAAAAAGAGTCAATGCTAAAATTGAAGACTTGACCAAGAAAAGAAAAGAAAGAGAAGTTAGACATACTTGCTGAGGTGACACTCCAAGCCTCAAGCACATGATCAGAAAGTATCCCAACAATTTTGACAAAATTTTGGCAAACTTAGCATTTTGTACCTTTCTATGTTTTTGAGGCTATTTTATACATAGAAACTTTTCTAAACGCATAGCACCTTGGATGATACACCCTTTTTTGGGGCATCTAATGGAAAAATGGCCACCAGCAGCATATTTATAATGATGAGGACATCAACCCTATGAATTTTCTAAGTTCTTGGAGGAGAACTGGTCCATCAAAAAGTAAAAAAACTATCAAAAAATCATATTTCTGCCTCAAATTATGCTTGGTCGTTGCGTGTTTACTAGTCTTGGAAAAAGTAAATTTTGACAGTTTAAATGGGAATCATTTTGAAAACTGAAGGTAGTTCTGGAAACTAGACTCGAGTTGATTTCCAACGAGCCATCATGGAGTGGATTTGGATACCGATAAGGAACTCAAATTCAGCCTTGAACAGAGGGCATAATTTCTGCCTGGTCATTGCGCGTTTAACAAGGATATTGTGCTTTTCCAGTCTTCGGAAAATTTCTGAGTTTCACTCCAATTTTTATTTTTAACTTGGGAAATGTTGAATTTACCTATGTAAATGATGAATATGATTGTAATTTTTATGTTTTGACTATTTACTAGGGTAAATACATTAGGTAAATCAAGCATATGAGGTGTAATGAATCAGTTCACTTGAGATAGGAATGAGTCACTTTTATCATCCTATACACTAGCTATCAGTTCAGATTTTTTTGTAATATCTCCCTCACCTCATGGATTCGACCCCTGAGGATGAGTGGAGGTGGTTTTCACGTCTATTTAGCTCAGTTTTTCACATGAGTCAAAGGTTGGAATAGTTGGAATCAGTTTCATTTTGTTACTTGATCAAGGGAGCTTGTACTCAGTTTTTGCCAAGCTAATAAAGAGGAGTTGCAGCTACATTTATGGGATACCTGTGGTATTGAATGTCTTTCATTGTTTCTTCTTTAGTCACATATGTTTGAATTTATTTTTCATCATCACTTCCATGTCTATGTTATGATCTTTTATAAGTTAGAAATTTAGAATACATGCTTGCACATGCTTTGTTTTGGGTAACTTATCATATTTTGTTTCATTAAATTTTGTCTGAGAGAAATACAAATCTCATTCTTCTCTCAACCTTCTTACATTTTCTAAATTGTTCCATAACCATTTCCTTCAAGTGATTGATATTATACCTATCTTTCTCTATTCATCCCTGCAACCCTAAATCTATTGCCCTGACCTAGCCTTTCCTTGACTTGATTCCATTATCCACTGATTTACCCAACCAAAACCAAATCAAAACACTCCTTGCACTCATTATCTAGCCTAAAACCCTAATTTCTCCAACCCTCCTGGCTGTGACCCTTTTGGAGAGAGCCCTCTCCAACTTGATAGGGCTAGCTATCAAGTCAAAAGCTTGGTTTATGGTTACCTCTGTTGGGATTCCTTCCTCAGACTTGGGAATCTGGTGGAGTGATAACATACTGGCGTCATTTTCGGGGAGGCAAAAAGACAAATATTCCATGGAAAAGAGCGACAAAGTTCAGATATGATTGTTGATGGTGAACAAACGATTAGGCACAAGAAGGTTGTGCATCATTCACCTCGCGACTCCAGTGTCGAAAAATCCCAAGATTCAGAATTCTCATGGTGACTCCAGTCTTCAAGAACCATTAGCCTGAAGGAATTCTTGGTGACTCACTGTTGTCAAAATGGATTTGATTGCTCGAAGTTATGCTCCTATAAATCGAGCTCATATTCCTAGTTTTCCGAACCGTTTTCCTCGTATAGATTGGCAATTAGGACTATCAAATTTTAAGGGTTAGGGTGGTGAAGATGCTATTTTGTATTTGGTAAAATTTCATTTTCATATTCATAGACTAAAGATTGAGTTTCCTAAAGATTGTCTAATGAAGATGTTTATGGCTACCTTGGAGGAAAAAGTGAGATCATGATATGAGAGTCTACCATCTGCTAGTTTATATTCTCTAAAGGAATTTCATTCAGTTTTATTTCAAAATTATCAAAGCTCTAGTTCTTCCATGTCGATGATTGATAGTTGTTGTGAGATCTCTGATAATTTCATTGAGTTTCTTGAAAATTTGTATGGGGGTGGAGAGTGTCTAGATGATGAGCTCATATGATCCCTTAAAGATTTTTCCTCCCAACAAGAAATAGAAGTTTCCTCCTTGGATGAAGAGATCCTTGAGCCTTTGCATGATAATCCTTTTCATCACCAACAAGAATTGGTAGCTCCCTCCTTAGATGAGACAGATTGGGACCAAGAAAGAGAAGTGCCAATTCCCGATCCTGAAAATGAAAATCACCAAATCAATGTAAATTGCTTTAAAACTTAGTTTTCTCCTTTGTCTGAAGATGAGATAGATCAACTCCTGAACAATCATATTACAACCCAAGCGAATGTAGATTTGCAGCTCTTACAATGTTCACACAGTCAAGAATGTGTGATTGAAGCATCTTCCATTATTGAAAATGAAAGTCTGCGTTTGAGTGATGATAGTCATGAGAATGATGAAGCTATACACGAAGTTATTGTGAGTAAAACGATTTGTGATGATGATTTCCTGCAAGAAGATCAACTAAAAGATATTGTTTTCTCTCATGAAGAAGATAGGGCTGTCATGTTTAACAATATTGAAGAATGTTTTTTGTTCAAAGATGATTTAGAATATGAATTTGAGGATTATGATCCTAAGAGAGACAATGTGCAAGTGATAGAGTCAGATTTTCCCGTGCTTTAGGAATTTGTAGCCAAAACTCAGATAGAAGAAAGTCATACTTCCCTATGCATTCCTATGGATCAACAACCATGTGTTCTTTTAGATCATAATGAAGAGTGTGCTTTCATTTTTTCTGAGTCTTGAGACAAGGTAACATTTCATATTTTTGAAGATCCTTTTACTGATTTGCTACAGTTAGCATGGAAGATGTATTTTCTTGTTTTCATGGACTAGAAGCACATGTTCAGTAGACACTTGGAGTGGCCTAGTTTTTGTTTTTTCTACCTGCTCGAAGAAAATGAGAGAATAATTTCAGTAAGTAGCCATCTACTAGATTGGTTACACTAGAAGGATCACTTCACATGATTGAAATATGTCTTCAATAGGCAGGTGGTTTTCATCAGGATTTTAATCCCTTAAGTCTCGGTGATGTACTTCCATCAATAATTTTAGTAAGTTCTTTATTGAGTCAGTTTCATTCAGTTTGTGTCATTCAAATTATCAAAAAGTCAGTCCTACCTTTCAATTTTAGTTATTTTTTTACGGTATTGGCCCAATGGAAGAAAGCACTGATTTTCTCAACTCAGAGATCTGCGGTTCTTGACACCTCTACCAGAGTTTCCATCCCCAATAAGGCCAATGTTAGTGTCATAATATACATTCTACCATCAGTGATCAATATCATTCCTTCATTTTTCATTTTAGGTGTCCCATTTCGAAATTTTTATATCATTCCATTAGGTCATGCTAAAAATTGTTTCACTGATGGTAGCCTCCCTCAATAAAACTTCACTCTCCCTTAGAGAATCATATTTTTTGACTCACTTCCATGTCATATTAAGCATAATAACACCTATGAAAATCTCATTTCACCATGTCTTGTCTCAGTTAAAGTTAACCATGGAAATCACAGTATTCAAAGTCTCATTAGGTCATTAGGGTTTTGTCCTTCAAGGTCCAAAAATACATTATTCCATTTCAATAAAGTCAGCAAACAGAAGAGAGTGACTCAATGAAATTCTATTTCATCTACAGAAGATCATCATTATGTAAATATTATATTTTTAAGTTGCAATTTTTATTTCATATGATTTTCATATCAAAATGTCATTTTGATATGAAATCAAAAATGTAATTTATTTTTTATTTCAAATGTAATTTTATGTTTTTTCATATGTAATAATTCATTCCCTAGCTTCCAACTCAAGAATTCATGCAAAATTGAAGGAAAGAAAATCCAAACTCCATCAACTGATCAAATTGCAAAACAAAAAGTCAGAAGTCAAAGAGTATCAGTGTGAAAATTTGAAAAGTGAAAAGTGAAACATAAGGAAAGTGGGTTTTCAAATTATAAATCAAATCCACTAGACTATAAGAGCCCTAAACACTTCAAAACAAACCTCATTTGTGTCATGCAGCCTCAATAAAACTTCAGCAAGGAAGAAATTTCAAATTTCAGAGTGTAACTGTGTAAATCAGATATGGTCGTTGCGCGTTCAGCAGAGACGTTGCACGTTCAACAGAGACATTGCACGTTCAACAGAGACATTGCACGTTCAGCAGAGATGTTGCGCGTTTGGTCGAAGTCTCAATGAAAATTTCAACGACGCTGCACATTGATAAGGGTCGCTGCACGTTCAGCAGAGACATTACACGTTCAACAGGTCACTGCCTATTCACCCAGGAAGTGCCAAAAAACCTATGTTAGCCTGCCACTCCACCAATCGATGCTCAATATTTGCACAATGGTTCTTCAAAGCTTTCATTACCAGTAAGTAAGAAATCCACCCTCTCTTTGATGTATTATTGTGCTTCAAATCAATTCAAACATATTTCTAAAGCAAGAAACCCTAGTAATTATTAAAATCTAATTTACACCCCAAAGCTAATCCCTAAACTATCATACACTCTCCCTCACATTCCTAAAAACATTCTCTGATTTCCCTATCCCCATTCCCTAAACAATCTTATCCCTAATAGCCCTAAGTCCTAGGGTTTCATTTTCCTAGGCTCCCTTCTCCTTACCTTCATATCCCCAACACTCCCCTTCACTTCATATTCCTTCATTTCATTCCATCATCCCTAGGGTTTTTAAACACCAATCATGGCTGAAGAGGAGAACAAAAGTTATAGTGAGGAAGAGAGACAGGAGATAAATCCATATAAGAAGGGAGGGAAAGTCATCAAACATGAACCAGCTAATACCAGAGAGCTTATGGCATCTCTCCTCACTGTGTCATGCTTTAAGCATGTAGGTTGTTTCAAGTTTTGTGAAAAAGTGCAAAGAATCCAATACCATCCTATGTTGACAAGATTGTTCATCTCTAACCTTCATGAAAAACAGGTCACCCTTGGCGAGATCAATTTCACTATGTCCACTGACATTATAGTAGCTACTAATGGGATCCAAAATGTTGGGGAAAGATGCTTTAAACTAGGAAATCTGAATCATTATTATTATGAGCCATATCGTAAGCCAAGGTACAAGAATGACAAAAATATGATTTTTCCTTTCTCCAACCTCCTTGACAGATATGTCCCCATGATGAAAATCATCATGAAATACTTCACCTATGAGGGATGGTTTTCTAGACTCTATTCCTATCATATCTAGCTCCTCATGCACTTCACTAGGGTCAGAATGCTTCATATACCCTATTATCTCTATCAGAGCATTGATAAGATGGAATTTTTACCCAAAAGAGAGATTATGATCATCAAATGCAGAGTCTCTTTCACCACTCTCTTATCAAAATGATAGTCATGCATCAAATTGATCAGTTAAACATTCTATGGGACACCTTCATATCCAATGATATTTTCACTGCCCCACATATTCAGCATGGCTAGAATGCACCTTCATCATCCCATCCTTCCTCATCTATCCCTCCATCTTAGCCTATTGTTCATACATCATTACCAAACCAGATCCCTTCACCTCATTCACCTCCATCTCACATTTAACCTTCTTCTTCACCTTTTTATAACCCTTCATCATCATCACATCATGATTTTGAGTCATCAAGCAGTGATGAGGACATTGAGGCAAAAATGGGCTAGTTTGGCTAAGGTTGAGCCATTTCCCAAAACTTACCAGAGAGGATATAGGCATGTGTTTGCTTCACTTGGAGTGAAAGGGGCCATGCCTTATTCATCAACACAATAGGTAGATAAAGGTAAGGAAAAGGTGATAGAGTCAGTCATTCATGATGAGGAGGACAATCATGAAACAGGGCAAGAATTTCAGTTGATTGACCTAGATGAGGAGGATGAAGACAAAATCACAAATGCAGAAATAAAAGGTAAAGAGGCTAAGAATAGTGAGCTCAAAGATAGTCTTGAGAGAGCTAAATATGTGATTCACTTCCTTGAGCATGAAAAGCAACAGCTGAAGACCAAACATGTCATCAATGAGGTGAAATGCATCAAAGCACAAAAAGAGGCAGAGAAGGCTAAAGCCTTGCTTGAGGAAACATTAGCAAAGTTTGGTGAACTTGATGATGATGAGGATCAACCTCTAAGATAGAGACCTAGGACAAGAGGGCTGAAAAGAGCTCTAGCCCTAGAGAGACAAAGGGAAGCTGACCTAGCATACCAACTTACACTAAATGAACAACTAGCCCTAGAAATCAGCAAGAACAGGGAACCATGGCTTAATAGAACTAATATAAATTTGGAGAAGTTGTTAGAGAATGCCAACAAGGATAATGAATTATTGAGGACAAAGGTCAAATTTCATTCATGGAAAGAGAGAATTGCATTGGCCAAGCTCAAAAGAGCCAATGCTAAAATTGAAGACTTAACCAACCAAGAAGAGAAAGAGAAGTTAGACATACTTGTTGAGGTGACACTCCAAGCCTCAAGCACATGATCAGAAAGTATCCCAACTATTTTGAATTTTTTTTGGCAAAATTATCATTTTGTACCTTTCTGTGTTTTTGAGGTTATTTTATACACAGAAAATTTGCTAAACGTGTAGTGCCTTGGACGCTATGTTATTTTTGGGGGAATCTAATGGAAAAATGGGCACCACCAGTAGATTTTTAATGATGAGGACATCAACCCTGTGAATTTTCTAAGTTTTTGGAGGAGAGCTAGTCCATCAAAAAGTAAAAAAACTATCAAAAAATCATATTTCTGCCTCAAATTCTGCCTGGTCGCTGCGCGTTTACTAGTCTTGGGAAAAGTATTTTTTGACATGTCAAATGGGCATCATTTTGAAAAATGAAGGTAGTTCTGGAAAATATACTCGAAGGAATTTCCAACAAGCCATCATGGAGAAGATTTGGATATTGGGAAGGCACTAAAATTATGCCTTGAACAGAGGGCATAATTTCTACCTCGTCACTGCACGTTTAACAAGGAAATTGTGCTTTTGCAGTTTTCAAAAAATTTCTAAGTTTCACTCCAGTTTTGATTTTTACCTTGGGAAATGTTGAATTTACCTATGTAAATGATGAATATGAATGTAATTATTATTTTTTGACTATTTACTAGGGTAAATACATTAGGTAAATCAAGCATATGAGGTGTAATGAATCAGTTCACTCTAGATAGGAATGAGTCATTTTTATCATCCTATACTCTAGCTATCAGTACAACTTGTTGTGTAATATCTCCCTCACCTCATGGATTTGACCCTTGAGGACTAGTGGAGGTGTTTTTCAAGTCTATTTAGCTCAGTTTTTCACATGTGTCAAAGGTTGGAATAGTTGGAATCAGTTTCATTTTTCTACTTGATCAAGGGAACTTGTACTCAGTTTTGACCAAGGTAATAAAGAGGAGTTGCAACTACATTTATGGGATACCCGTGGTATTGAATGTCTTTCATTATTTCTTCTTCAGTCACATATGTTTGAATGTATTGTTCATCATCACTTTCATATCTATGTTATGATCTTTTATAAGTTAGAAATTCAGAATACATGCTTGCACGTGCTCTGTTTTGGGTAACTGATCATATTTTGTTTCATTATCTTCTCTCTAAGAGAAATACATCTCTTATGCTTCTCTCAGCCTTCTTACATTTTCTAAACCGTTCCATAACCATTTATTTCAAGTGACTGACATTATACCTACCTTTCCCTATTCATCCCTACAACCCTAAATCTATTTCCATGACCTAGCCTTTCCTCGACCTAATTCCATTATCCATTGATTTACCCAACAAAAACCAAATCAAAACACCCCTTGCACTCATTATCTAGCCTAAAACCCTAATTTCTCCAGCCCTCCTGGTTGTGACCCTTTTTGAGAGAGCCCTCTCCGGCTTGATAGGGCTAGCTATCAAGTCAAAATCTTGTTTGTGGTTACCTCTGTTGGGATTCCTTCCTCAACCTTGGGAATCTGGTGGAGTGATAGCATGTTGTTAACCCTATTACTTCAACAAACTCCTCATTTACTTGAACCTATAATTTTGTCACCACTGTCATACCCTCATTAAATTTTTTTCATAAAATCCAATGTAATTTCCTTGTGAAAGCCCTACATTCTTTTCAAATAGCATACCATCGTACGTGGTTCAAAATTGTGTGTCCCTCTTCCGTTGCTCTCAATTGGTTTGACTCGTATATGATTGAATGTCCCCCCATTCATCAACTCACTCTTTCATTTCAAAAAAATGGCTAGCAAACCCACAAGATACTAAAGTCGGTACAACTTATTTCTAGGCTTCCATAACACAATTGTTGTACCAACACTCAAATGAAGGTGGAGCATGCAGATCGGTTCAAGAATTATTTTATGAATTTCAAATAATAATTTGGGGATGATGTGCATACATTCATATAACTTACCACACATGATATTGATGGGGGTCGTCGCGAGAACTGAGCATTGAAATAAGATATTTCCTTTTTGAAATATTCACTATTTGAATTAACGATTGACCTGTTTGATAACCCCTTTTACAAAAATAATGGAATTATGATGATTGAACAACAAGGTTGTGTGAATAAATGCGAAAACGAAAAAAATAAAATAAAATTGGACGATGGACTCAATCATTGTTAGTTTAATAAAAATTTCTCTTTTATCATATAATAAATCGTATTTCGTAAGCCGGAAGAATAGTTCTAAGGGTCCACATCCCATAATATTCCCATATATTTGAAATAAAAACATCAAATCATTATAGTTATAAGAAATTTTGGGTCATTCTCTGAAATCCAAAGGATGGAGCTTATTTCCCTTAGCTACAACTATATGAATAATGGTGATTGAATGTGATCGAGATACTTTCCAAGGTGAGAAATATTATGCTAGTCTATTTTATATATCCATTTTACCTGCTATTTCCCTGTTGCCAGTATGTTTATTCAGTACCTTGACGGGTTTGCCTTGGTACCATACAAGCATAGCCTCGCTACCAATATGCTTGTTGAGTACCCCAACAAGTTTTCTTGTGCTTCCATCTTCCTATTAAAGATTTAATATGTATATAATATTTTAAATTTGTGGAATATGGATGGTACATGATTTTATTTACTAAGCACATTACTTCACTTCTTAAGTTAGATTTTTGAGCACATCTTTCACCATAGACCCTTTTTCATTGCTACTTTAGTGCGAAATGAGATGGAGCATTATAGAGAATGACACAAAACTTATTTATAGTCATTAATGCCTATGTTGTTATTTTTAGTAGAGACACCTATGGGGATGGTCCTCCATAGAAATTTATGCCACTAATACTATTTGAATAAGGATTTTTATAAATTGCTTGAAAAAGGTACTAAAAAGGGATATAACCAACATGAAATGAGCCATTATCATTCAAATATTAGAAGTTTAATAATAACACACCCGCGCTGCCTCCAACTGATTCCAAATATGGTGAATGTATGGTGAGAGGTAAAGGGAAAACGTTTCAATCAATCATAGTCATTTTTTTAAATAATAGGGGATCAAAAGGTAATTATACCTTAAAATTATTTAAAATACATAAAGGCAATAATTTTATTCAAATTAGAGTAAAGGAATAGTAATTGCGACTTGAGGTTGCAACATTTGTGACTTTAAGTTGCAATAGTTGTTACGTGAAGTTGCAACAGCTCTGACTTAAGACAAAACAAATTATGTGGAAGAAAATATGTACACAATAGAAAATGAAAGCAAAATAAAGTAAGTAAAAGCATTCAAAAGTAAAAAAATGGACAAAACAATCAAAGTAAATAAATAAATATATATATATATATATATATATATATATTGAAAATTGGACTGATTTTTTTTTTTACCTAGACGCATGTGTGGGGGAATCCCACTTACCACCCACAATCTCTAAATCAACATCATTTGTGAATTTGTGAAGAAAAGACTCTTTTGTGATTGGTTGATGGTATAGGAACAATAGATGACTATTCACAAGGAAAGAAGCACCAGAATTATATATAGTAGTAAGGCACATTATCCCATTATCATAAACTTCATTGACATCATAAGGGCCTAACCATCTAGTTTGAAATTTACCTCAGAAGTCTTGGAATTCAGAGTCAAATGGTAATGCCTGGTCACCTCTCTGAAACATTTTTCTTTTAATATTATGATCATGCCATTTAGCTCTCTGTTGTTGAACTATAAATGTTTGTTGCAGCGATGCTAGGCACATTTCATATAATCCATTAAGTTACTCGATGCGTTGTTTCTACGCCTCTGTGAGATCCAATATGAATTCTAGGGTAGTCTTAAGAGTCTTAATCTCAAATTCAATTGGAAAATTTGGATTTTTACCATACACAAGTTGGTAAGGTGAAAATATTGTTATATTTACACCAAGTAGTGTGACAAGCACATAGGGCTTTAGGAAGATTGAAGGCCCAATATATGTGTTTACTAGCCACTATTTCTGTTAGAATGTTATCTAGCACCTTGTTTGTAATTTCAAAATGGTCATTTGCTTGTAGATGTTATGGGAAGGTAATCTTGTGCTTCATGCCATATTTTTGCAATGTTGTTGAGATTTTATGAGTTGTGAATTTCGGTCCTCCATAAGTAACGATTTTTGTAGCTACCGCTTTTGTATCTCTCAAAATAGTTATTACCACCACACACTTCTTAACATAGTTGGTACAAACCATAATATAATATTTTTCATTTGAGGGAGGGTTAATGGGGCCCACAAAATCCATAGCCCATTTTTCAAATGGTTCAAACACCAGCTATGTTTGAAGGGGTATTTCATTAGATTTAATAGGATGCCTCATCCTTTGGCAGTTGTCACAACCTTGAACATACTTCTTAGCGTCCTTAAATATTGTTGGCTAGAAGTAACCCATGTGCAACACTTTATGTCATGTTCTTCAATCAGAAAAATCCACAAGGTTCATCATGGTAGGCCTTAAGGATATTATAAATTTTCTCTTCTCTTATACACATGTGAATCTCACGATTTGTTTTTGTATGTAAACGATAACAATCTATCTAGGAAAATCGAAAACTACGTTGAATGATCCGTTTTTCTTTCAAGGAGACAACTGTGAAGGTAACTTCCCTGCTGCTAAATAATTAACAACATCAACATACCATGGTGTTTTAACAAAGACTGCAAAAAAATTCTCATCTAGAAATCAATATTCTACAGGGGATGAGTCATTTGTAGGCAAAATCCTGGATAAGAAGTCTGCAACGGGATTTTCCTTCCCTAGCCTATTGTTGATGGCGATGTTGAATTCCTGTAAAGATAAGAAACCATCGAGTTACTCTACCATTAAAAATCGGTTTATTAACTAAATACTTAATAGAAAAATGATCTGTATATAAGAAAATAGGATAGCCAATGATATAATCACTAACTTTGTTAACAACATAAACAACAGCCAAAAAATAATTCTTCGTCTCTTTATAATTTAGTTCTGTTGGCATCAAGTTTTTGCTAATGTAGTAAATAACATAAGGTTTATTGTCTTCGTCCCACCCAAGTACTTCTTATATGGTTTTTATTTTTTTCAGATGTATCAAAGGATATGTGGAACGAGAGTTTCCAATTAGGATCTTGTAACATCGGTGTTCTTAAAAGTAGTTTCTTTAATTTTGCAAAGGTGTTAACACATTTGTTAGTCCAAATAAAATCCACATTTCTCGTTAATACATACAATGGTACTTGATTTTTTAAAAACTGTGCTATAAACCTTCGATAATAACCAGGATAGCCAAGGAAATTGCGTACCTCTTTTGGTGTTTGAGGAACATGAATCCTGAGAATTACCTCAATTTTTTCTAGGTCCACTTGGATGTCTACAATAGAGATAAAATTACACAAAACCATGCCATTTTTCATTAGCATATGGAACTTTTCATGGTTGAGGCATAGCTTGGTTAATATACATCTGATGAGGACTTTCTCCAGGTTATTCTGGGTTTCTTCAAATTCATCACCATAAGGTGTGAAATCGTCCATATAGAATTCAAGTCCATCATTAACTAAATAATAGAAGATACCCAAAACTATTCTTTGAAAGGTTGTGGGTGCACTGCAAAGGTCGAATGGGATAACCCAGTATGCAAACATTCCCCACGGGCAAGTAACTGTGGTTTTATCTTGGTATTTTGGAGCAATTTGGATCTGGTTATATCCATTGAATCCATCCAGAAAGGAAAAATATTTCTTTCCAGAGAGAGTATCAAGGACTTGGTCGATAAATGGAAGATTAAAGTGTTTTTTTTTATGTTGCCTTATTTAATTCCCTTTAATCTACACAAATGTGCCACTTCTCATTCTTCTTGAGGGATAAAACGAGTGGAAAAACCCATTGACTATCTGATATAGGATATATGAAATTTAAAAAAAGCAATTTTTGAAGTTCCTGATTAACTATATCCTTAAGGTGTAGGTTCAACCTTCTTTGAGGTTGATGAATAGGGCGGGCATCTTTCTCTATATAAATATGGTGTGTACATAATTTAGGATCGATTCCCTTCATATTTGTGTAATCCCAGGAAAAATCTTGTTTATGCTTTTGATGGACTTATATTGGTCGTTCTCGTTGAGAGCTAGTAATATTGGAAATCATGTTTAATGTTTTACCAGGCTCATTTTCAACTGGAATGTTGTCATGAAAAATTTTCGTAGGGATATGATCACCAGTGGACTCCTCCATAGGGTCACCTTAAGTTTCATTATCCATTACAATGTCAAGCATTAAGAAAGTTGGATGTTCCACTGCAGAGGGTTGACTAATGAAGCTACTAATGGTGTCATCCTCAATCTGTTGTCTAAAAGTAAGAGAATTTTCATTAGTCAAGATATGACACAACTCTTTTTTACAATCAGGAGAGAACCACATCGAGTTACCAGATTATATGTTGGTTTTAGCATGTGGATAAATAGTAAGACTCTTAATGGATGTTCTCCGAGCAATTTTCATATTCCCAATCCAACATTTGAGGTAAGCATTGATGGTAACAAGCCACAATCTACCCAAGATAAGGGGATATCCTTCTAGCTTGTATTTGATATTAAGAACTAGGAAATCGGCAAGGTACTCCCAAGATTCAACTAAAACAATTACATCTTCAGGAATTCCTTATGGTTTAACTACATATCTATCAGCTAAATCTAGCATAGTAGGAGTTGGTATCAAATCATGTAGTACAAGGAAATCACAAGCCTTCAATGTTATAATATTAATAGCAAATCCCAAATATTCAAAAGTATTTGGAAAACTGGTACTTTGTACTTGTACAATGACTACAATATTCCCAATGTCTTCATATTTCATAGGAATCTGTTTTACTAGAATTAAATCAGACGGTTTCCCAATTACATGGATAGTGGGAGGGTCCTTAAGCTTCCTCCCAGGATTCTTAACACATAATTCCTTAATATTTTTTTCTAAATGGACACATCTTTGATATCCTGCAATAGAGGAATATTAACACACATATTTATTAATACCCCTACTAATCAAATTTGGGGTATACTGGTTGTTTCATTACAATCAATATTTTTAGGAATGGGGGAGCAACAACTATAACATTAGTTGATTATTGGTTTCTGGTAGGTAAAATGGTTCAATATGATGTTGGTGGCGAGGATAAATCTGACGCACCATAAGTTGTATCTGATGAAAAGTTTTCAAAATTTGTTTCAGTCTTCTCTTTATTACACCTTTAATTTTTTGATTGCTCAAAAATTATTGGAGAATTTTATGCAAAGATTGTCTGCCCTAACCACAATTGTATTTTAGTGCATTCTAAAGAGGGAAGACAATAATCAGAAGTATCTAATATTTATATGAGTTGAACAGGTATTTTATTTGGATTAGGATTTTGTTGTGCAGGCAATTTCATACATTACAGGGGTGAAGTATTTATGGGTAATTGGAGTTTTGGTTGCGGTCTTTTTTATTGGAGTAATGACCCTAGAGATTGATTAATTGGACCAGGAGGGTGTTTCCAATTTTGAGGCCATGGTGACCCCTGAGTGCACTAATTTTTCCACTGGGAAGGATACTGTGTGTATTGCAGAATTTTCCAAGGTGGTGCAAAATATTGTTGATTTTTCTAAGGGATTACAAAATATTTTTGGTTCGACTGGGATGGTTCGGGGTATTATTGATTCTTCCAAGATATTCTAGGGTATTATTGTTGATTATATTGACTAGTAAAAAATGTAGAAGGATCATGGGCCATACCTAGAGGATGAATTTGTCATTGTCATTGTTGAGCTACAAGGTACGTCGGCTCAAATTCCTCCCCATCCTCCCTGTAGATATATTTTAATCCTGGAAGGGATGGAAAATTATTAGTTGAATGATATATTTCATAGATTGCACAAATTTCAATCTAATCTAATGGGAATTCTTTGTGGCCATGTTTCCGGCGACATCGAGGAAAAAATATTTCTACCGCTTTTTCCATCTCTGTATGTTTCTGTTTCACCTGCAAGACATCCAACTGTGTAGTTAGGGTGCTCAGAATATTAGTTTTAAAATATTTTATCAAATTACTGATTTCTTCCCGAGTGACTACCTCACTAGTGGTTTTGTTAGCTCTGCTCAAGGTATCATCTCGTATTCCATGCTTTCTCCTTTCACTTCCTTGGGAACACCTGATACACACATAATAATTTATTCATATTCTTTCTTTGAAATATATCCTTGTCCCATTCAATTAAGTGTTTCTAACCATTCATATTTCATTCCCTTAATGAGGACAGATTTCAACACCTCTTTAGGAAGATTAGTATAAGGTGACCTCTATAGGTTATATTGAAACCTTTCTATATACTCCTCTAAACTCTCATCCTCTTTGTAAGTCATTTTAAGTATTTCTTCTCTCAAGTCCCTCAACCAACAATAGTCTTGGTGTTTTTTTAGAAAAACTTCCTTCATTTTATCCCAAGAATTAATGATAGCACCTCCTAATCCCATAAAACATCATAATGTTTCTCCCTTCTAGGTAGATGGGAACAACTTCAATTTTTTTGGATCGATGGTATAATCATACCCTCTACAAAGGACATCGAATTTGAACAAGAATGCATCTGGATCTTCTAAAGCCAATCCATGGAAATTAAAAATACCCTCCAGTGGTATAGCTTTCATAGGTGCATTTTATTGCGATTCAACAATAGGAAATTATATTCTTGAATTTGTTGTGGTTGATTGGTTCACCTATCCTCCCATTTGGTTGAAGCATTTCTAATACCCTTCTAGGATCCCAAAGTAAGGAGGTACAAATTGATAAGGACCATTGCAGTGTTGAGATCCTTGTTGTGGCTCTTGGGAAAATATGTCTAGCACTCACAACATTACCTAAGTCAAGAATCACAATCCCTTCCCTTGATATTGGTGTTGCAGGAGGATCTTGTTCAAATGTTTGAGAGTTTGGATTACTTTTTTCACCTCCTCGTTGTCTCAAATTATAAGAGTGTCCTTCACTCTTATTATGAATATCAATATGCTCGGTTGATGAGGATTGAAAAATATCCTCTTATTTTGTTATCGATCCCAAAATTCTATTGTGAATATCATCTTCTGCTACAGTAAATGATTTTGCCACAAGAGTAATAACAAAACTAGATCATTTTATGAATATTGGTAGGGGTCCCACTGAAGCTTGATATTCTTCTTTCTGTATGATGTCATCTATAAAGGTCAGTCTCCCAAGGCTAACAGAGGTTATTTTTGTATTCATTTTGTTTTGATTTTTACCTCTATGTCTTCTTCTAGTCATGCACACTATATCACCTAAAAATTCTAACTGAGGGAAAAATCCACCATAATCTTATCCAGAGTGTGTGTGTAGGTTATTACCTTTCATATTTAATATCCAACACTCTTGGAGTAAGCTATGCATCTACAATCAGTAATTAGTATGGTAGTATTCTTTTGATAGCCTCCCTGACAACTATGCCAAAATGTTGGGGCTTTTAATTGCACAAAGAAAACAACTAATTACCTAAAAATCAATCTTATCAACCTAGGAAGCGTCTTTTTATTTCAAGGCAGTCAGAAAAATCTATGCAGGGAGCTATGAGAGACTAATATTGGTGCTATATGAAATGATCTAAAGTCCTAATCTTTCTATTAAAATAAATTCTATTCTATGATCACCCTTACAATATTTCAGATCTAGCAGCACTTAGAATAAAGAATGTAAAATGCAGAAATGTCTAAACTAAATCAAAACCTTACTTGTAGAAATGCAATTCCAATGCACAACTAATCAATCACACTACTTCAAGTGAGAGCTCAATCAAGGAATGACATATAAAAACCCTGATCATAATCTAATACACTTTTGGCTATTTAATTGTTGTGTGATAAACCAATAACTATATCTAAGTAACAACAATACTTCAAGGAACAACAATAAAGAACTAAGGAAACAACAAATACATGTTATCAAGAAATAATGAAATAAGCTTGATTGTTGTCAAACGTACATAATATAAATGAAACCCATAATAACTATTTATCATAGATGAAGAAACTCCAAATGATTAGGAAGAAACAACACAAGACTAAGTTGATCTATTTTACACCTCAGAGACAACACTTCGTCCAGGGAAGCGAGCCCAAACTACCAAGGAGTCAATCTTTCCTCGAAGAAACTCAGATCAAAATCTGAATAAGCGAAAGTTGAAATTAATTGATAGATTTTTGCATTAAAATTATTCAGAAAGTAAACAAAACCAAAACTAAGTTCACAAATATGTCTCAAGTTTAACAATTGTTCATCATCTATCTAGAGGAAATTTCCTCTATTTATATATTACAAAAAGAGATTACAATAGAGTGTTGAAAAATGAAGAACGTCATGAGAAACATAGATTCTTAGGATGTTATTTCTAAATTAAGATAATATTTATCTTTGACGTAGAGACCAAAAAATCTACTTCCGCAACTAACTCTTTCTATAGAAACAACTCTTGCTTGGATCAACGAAGAATCGTCTTGGATGCAAATAGCATGCATTCACCTCCAAAATCCCTATTTATAGCAAAGTCTTGTTCCACGAATAGTTGGCTAAATTATAGGTAAAACGACTTTTATTCTTTTCAGTAAAACATAATTTCATAAATAAATGAATTTTTCCAAGGTCTAGATCATAATGAGTAAAATAATATAAATGTGGATAAAAAAGGACAACAAATTGATATAAGAACTCAGGAGTTAAACAGAATAAATGAGGCAATTACAAGGCCAAACAATCATTGATAACAATGACTTGCTTAATTTTCGTGTAAATATATGAGAAATAACATATTAATAAAAGGTCAAGTCATGCTAGCACAACTAGTTGAGGATGGGCCTCGTCAGCAAGGCGACGCTCGATCAAACCTCACAAGGGTGGTTGTGCCCTGTGCTAGGGGGAGGAGACATGCTAAAAAAATCCAGTCAGCTATTGGGTTGGTGTGGCCTAGGACGGATGCTATCCCCCGGTGAATTTAATGGCTTATATGCCCCTGGGTCGCAACTCCTCAAGCCACATGTCAAGCCTAGAAGATCATAGACAACTTGACCGACAAAAAAAAAACATTCTAATAAAAGGAAAATAATAAGTCCATATCATTGTAGTGTAGTGGAAACAAGAAGTGGCTATTGTGACAATGCCCCTTGTTCAAATATTGGTGGGCATGCTCTTCCCCTATGTCAAGTTTTTTCGATGTGGCTATTAAGTATGTTGAACATTAATGATGTAACCTTTAAGGAGATTATTGTGTGGCATCAACAAAGTACCAACTAACCCTATTCTACACTTAAGTGTGTCAAGATGGGTCAAGCTTCATTATAAATTTATTGGTCATAAAATATATCTATATATATATATATATAATTCACTTAAATAAACACATGTCCCCTCTTCTAATTTTGAAATGTTGGATGTCATTTTTTATATTTTATTTTTTCTTCATGAATGTAAATCTCAGTGAATCATGTTTCACACATTGTCCTCGTGTTGACGGGAAAATCTGTCCTGCCAACAGCAGGGGATCTCCCCGGTAAAAGGTCCCAATTAGACCTTGAACCGTTTGGACTAGGGATCCCGTCCGGGGTGTGGGTCCGGCTACCACTGATTTCTCCTTTGTTTTGGGTCTTGCTTAAACTCTATAAAACAGTGGATACACACCTAATCAACTGATACAAGACATATGATTGATGCATTAAATGTACATACGACACTATGAGTAGCAAGAGAAAATAATAAAGCATGAAGACCGAAGGAAGTGTTGTTAGCAACACTTCATTAGGTTCATTCTTGTAAGTTGTTCTGACCATGAAAGAAACAATTCCTCATGGCGAGAACACCCTTCACTTCCTAAAGGTTTTAAATGACAACACAAACGCAGATAAACAAAGTCATCAACATTCGCTAAGAAAGTCAAATAAACTCAACCACCATTAACATACTTAGTAAACTGTTATGTAACTGTGATTTGAGTTAAAGATACAGTTCCCTTAATCTAAAGATGTTCAGAAACTGAAAACATAATACTCAACAGTGCTCATACACATGACAACATCAGATCCACAAAGGGGTTTTTCAAAATGCTTGTATTAATGCTTAAATGTATAATCCAGATAATACAGTGTACTCAGCTCGAGTCCCAAACAAAAGATCTGTTTACAAGCTCCCGAAGGAGTATTTATAATACAAAACCTGCCCTTTGGGCTTCCTTGACTTTTCATCTTCTTGACCGTTGGGCTGCCTTGAGACCCAGTCTTTTCTGCGACCTGCGACCTGAGCTGTCATTGCGACCTGACTGGGTTCTGCGACCTTGTGACCTAGTCGCTGGGTCGCGCCATCGGGCAATTCACAGGGGATGCGACCTAGCGACCCCTGCGACCTCGGCATATGTGCGACCTGCGACTTTCATAAGTTTGCGACCTGCGACCCAATCGATGGGTCGCATAGTCAAGCATTTGGCATGGAACACGACTCCGAGACCTGGCGACTTGAAGAAATCTGCGACCTAGGGTTTTATCTCTTCTACGTTTCTCCTGTTGAGAATTTTCTGGATAAGTGGAAACTTCTTCGATTGGGTTGTAATCTCCTCATCCTGTTCGCATGCAAACACAACGAATTAGCAGTATGAAGCACAATAAACCAGCCTCACGTACACATATATGAATATATATGTGCATGTGAATATATCTATATTGAGCAAGTAGAAAATCGAAGGCTCATAAAAGGAAGAATCAAAATAAAACTATGGGAGTTTAACAGCTATCTTGGAATCCTGCATATTCCTGTTATGTAGGAGATGTATGAGTGATTGGTGCATATCCACTATGATTTTTTTTGCTGGTGCGCAAGAAAACTTTGAAATGCCAAGCCATGTTCATCATTTAATAAATATGAATAGTTAACTCCCTTGGTGTTCCTCCTTAGCGGGAATGATGCTGAAACTCCTTTGTGTTACTGGATGCTGGGATGAGCCACGATTTGCGACCTCATTAAAGTGGCTGGGACAGATAAAGTGAGTATTGCAAAGCGGGAGGCTTCCTCAGCTTGTCTCCAGGTACACCACCATGTGTGAATAGGAATGTGGCTGCTAAGTGATCAAAATCACCCGCTTCGCTATAGAGCGGACGAACTTTCATTGTTGCATCCGGCTAGAAATTATCTGTTTATTGAGCTGGGGTTTCCACGTGCTATGTGGGGCACCTTTCAGGTTCATTTTACCCTTTACCACATCGAAGCCAGCTACTCATCAGAAGATGTCCAATACTCGTTTCAAGAATGCAGCTCTACATTCAGATGGGCGTGGACGTTTTCCTCCGAGGGAGGTCACACTTCGGGAGCAGAGGTCGCTGGGTCGGGGACATCAATGGGTCGCGGTTCCTCTCAAACATTTTCTTTTGTGACCTTGCGACCTCGGCAGAGTCGCATAGTCGCAAGGTCGCGTTTCATGTGTGGAAGCATATGTTGCGACTCTACGACCTCTGGACAGTTGCGACCTCCTCCTTGTCGTCTCAACATTTGAAGTGATGTGTTTCAGCTCCTATCGTGGAAATCAGTTGCACGTTCAAGTACCCCACCTTCGTTTCTCTGTCTAGCGATGCAACACCATCTCTTTCATCTTAATTGCATGCAGACATATGCATCGACCTGTCTCTTTTACTGTGGCTCGTTCTGGTGCAACGCTTGATTATAGACATTCTGCTTCTATGGTGAGCAGCTCATTCCTGCATGAACCTGCAATGGAAAATGCACTGAATGAATCTACGTGGGATGTGATGATCCAGTTTTTTAGTGCCTTTGGATAGAGTACAAAAAAAACGCCTTAGAAATTATCGAAAATTAGCTCTGTGGAGACAGCTCGACGTGGTCAGTAGTGGCAATATCGAAAAATAAGCTCCCAACGAATATGTAGCGATAACGTATTTCTAAATGTGACCAGTGCAGCATATTTAAAGAGTGATTCTCTCCCGGAATATTGCCGTCGGGGCTACAGAAGTCGGTTGTTATCTGTTCCTTTGAAAATAGCTCTTTTGGTGTCAAACGCAGCATGCTTTTATAGCGCTGGCTTTTCGGTGCAGGACTTCAGTTGTAACGCATCATATTCTAATTCTCCTTCAGCATGATATCCTTGTGCGGTCCTTTTACGACGGTTGCCAGGCAGACTTTGAGACAGACACGTGGAAAAATCAACCCTGCGGTTTTGGACTGTCAGCGCACCATGTTACAACGTTGCCGCGGTAGGTTTGTTTAAATATTTTGCTCCATGCTTTGAACACAGACTTTGAATATTATATTATATCCGCTCCAACGTTCACCACAGTTCGAAACTCCACGTTGACATGCATGTGTCCATCTTTACGCACCATGGTAATTATAACATGTTGTTACGATGTTTGGCTCCGGGTTCAACGCAAAGATTTTGGTGACTATATACATAGCTTCTCCAAGTGTTTATCATAAGTCGAAAACCCGCCAAGAAATATTTAAACCAACCTGTAATGCATTTTTATATAGTTCTGATTCGTGTTTTAATCATAAATTTAACCACCTTATATATCTGCCTCATTAATTAAAATTTCGACATAAAGGTATTTGGTGCTAGCAGTAATGTTCTTCGTATGCTTTTGCTTGGCGGTCATATATGGTCTTGAAATCATATGCGTTTTCGCTTTGGTATTAAATATACAACATAACCTTGGTCCATTGAATGTGCGCCCTTTATAATGTTGTCACTTAATTTTTCTCCACGGTATCCTATGGTTTTGAACCATATGATTTCTTTCCCTTGGTTTAATCACATCATATTTAAAACGATAACCTTGATCCACATTTGCGCCCACCATGTAGCTCGAGGTCTAACAAACATTGCTTCCCTTCCCCAATTTGCCAAAGTTATCAACACACTTCAAAATAATGTCGGTTCAGAAGAATGGCCTTTTGTAGAATTTGTACAATCTTTAAAGACAAAATGTACTTCGCCATTATCTGACTTTGGTACGACACTCAGACTCTCAGATGTACCTTGAACAGCTAAAAACTTATAACCAAGAGCTTCCTTATGTGTTGTCATGATGGGTCGAATTTGTGTAGGCCAAAAATTATTATGGACCTCAAATTGCCATCTGCTATACTGTCTGATCTATGTGCTTCTGGATCGACATCATCATGGCCAATAATATTGTGACTAAGCTACAATTTTCTGTGGGCCCTTTGCATAATCACCTCCTCAACTGTGTTTAATACTTATTTCCAAAACATGATGCAGTCGACCAACGCGATGAGCACGCTGTAATGCTTGCTTGTCCACTTGTGGATAGTGCATTAGCCTTTCTGATGTCACTTGACTCTGGCAGTGCTGATGCTTCACCACCAAAGCTTTGCACAACTGCAAAAAACTCTTCTGCTCTTACTAATCCAACAAGAAGCTCATGAGAATAACTTCGTAGCTCTCAGTAATCCTGGGTAATGCCTATCACCTCCTTCAAATGGCTCTGGCTCCACACCATTGAAAAATATAAGAATGGTTACATGTCTTTCGCAGTTGCACCACAATATTTTGTAAAGATTGATGCTGAGTGCCTGAACCACTTGTTTGAAGTTGGGCAACTCTTTATGCAATACAAATACATAAATTCATTCTGAAGTGGGACCAATGGAGTCAGTACTCTTGAGTCAAAGTCGCAACTTTAATGGACCCAACACCAAAAAGGGCCATGGGCATTTCGGTTGATCTTTCAAGTAAGCCAGCAAACTTATAGCCTGCAGTGTTTTCCCAGGGCCCATTGTGACCGAAAGTTCCCTTGACTGGCGTGGTCTTATTTCCTGCGCATATGCGACAAATGTCCTCCACTTCTCATGTTTCAGCTTGCACTACTCTGATCCTTCTCATCGGTGTGGTGATGACATTTCGGGTGTAACATCCGTGGGATTGACTTGTATGAAACATTATAACATTAATTAGTTTACTCTTTGATAATGGTGTCCCTAGATAAAACATATGAGACTAGCGAGCTTAAAATCTGTATTCACCCAACATGCTTAATGACCCATGGCGAGAGGGCCTTTAATTGTCAATACACAAAAGGTTTCCATTCAAATGTATGCAAGGCAATCTCATAACACATGGTGCGACTGCGGTAAGAGTGTTCGAGCGTATGCTGGATGATCCCTCCCACATATGGCGTGATTGCAGCAACAACATCTGATCATGATGGTGAGAAACCTCATGAGGGGTTGGGGATAGGTTGGTGGGATGTCACTGGCTACAGGTCGGGTGAAAGACTTTAACGCCTAAGCGTGTAGAGGGGGAACCCGAAATTTTAAATATATCCAAAATTTTGGGTGCTGTTGTAGCGGCTACAACACCTCGTTAACATAAATATAATTATTCTATAAATCTAACATGAAAATTGAAAGTACATATAAATTTAAATATAGTATACTTTTAAGATAACATGTTCAAAGAATATCTAATAAACTTAGTTTGAATATGTTTTTCCCTCGTCAATGCTTCAACATGATATAACTACTTTTGTCATATTATGAAATTATATAAACTCATGCAAGACAATGGAACACAAAGAATGATCCATCTTGTAAATTTATTTGACAAATAAATATATAAGAAGTACACAATATTTTTTCCTTGACAAAAAACTTTATAATTCTATTAAAATTATAAAATGAGAGTGCATTTGTTTTATACAAATAATGAGTGATGAAGATAACCATAGTAAGGTAAATCTATAAGGTAAACAAACAAAACCTATTAAAACTTTCCACTCAATTCATCTAAAAAAAAGGGTCTTAAAGAGATGGTCTTGGAGATAGATAGAAAAAAATATAGATAGAAGATTCCAATAATAATAATGGACCTTTTGTGTGGTTCAATTCTTGTGACGACGAACTAGAGACTAGTAGCTCTAGTGAATCTGCGCACTCTAAAGAAGAAGAAGTCTCACGGGATCAGAATAACCAGGGAGTGTTGACCATAGTTCAGTTCCCATCCACTCCACTTCCACACTCATATCACAAGTCATCCAATCCATTGCCACCTCCACCTCCACCTCCACCAGGCGTAGATATGGCTGCATCTATGAAGTTTCCTACTTTCAAAGGTATTGGGAATGAAGATATGGAGAAATTCTGGTTTATCAGTGATGTTGTATGGAGAGAACATTAGGTTGATAGTGAGTCTGTTAAGAAAGTGCAGTTAACCACCACTTTTCAAGACCGCACGCTGGATTGGTATATAAGAGATGTATTGATGAAACCTAATACAACTATGAATGATCTGAAGGGTGCCTTAAAATAACAATTAAAGAATCCAAAATCATACGCGCAATGTGTCACAAATTTGAAAGAGATTCACCAGGAGTTGAATGAATCTGTATGGGATGCAAATAAGAGATTAAAGTGCACTATGAGAGATGGTGGATTCACTATTGATGATACCAAACACAAGGAATGGATTATTTCTATGCTTCTCCCACATCTGTGCCAACCCTTGAGTCAACAGAAGATTGCTATGCAGGCTGAGGGTGTAGAAATTGCAATGAAACTAGAGGTTGTGCCGGTACCCGCTGTGATCGAAACTCAGTAGATTCAGAGTCAGTTAGAAGCAATGCATTTGGAGATTTATAATTTGCACAAATACAAGGGAAAGGAGGTATGCGCAGAGGTATGGTGCATACGATGTAAATCTACTAGGAATAATAAGGATCAATGCCTCATGTTCAATGATTATCTTCACGTTGGAGGACCACGCCTGCTGAAGAGTACGGTTGTACCAAGTGGGACAGCTACAATATGGTGCGCAATTTGTTAGTCTACGGGTCTACATGCGATAAAATATTGTCCGAGGATTGGAAAATATATCCCTAAGCTAAAGCAGTTGTTTTGTAGATTCTTCTCTTCACTGGGACATGATGAACAACATTGTCGAAGTTTTGATTTGATGATTGACAAAGCTGAGTTGTACAGAATATAGGCTAAACCTGCCTCACCAACATCCTCATCTGGGCGTGGTGGATTCCATATTAGAGGACGAGGAAGAGGAGGAGGATTAGTTGGTCAAGGAAAGGGACAACTCATCTGCTACAATTGCAGAGATGTTGGCCATTATGCGCGTGACTACCCAAATCCAGCTCGACAATCTTGCAGGTATTGTAGGCAGTTTGACCACGTAATTGAAGATTGTCATGTTTTAATTAATAAGATGCAGGAGAAGAAAATGTAGACTCTGACGCAGAATATTCACATGGTCAGGGTGGGGCTGCGCGAAACGGATCCTATCGTGAATGTTGTCACTAGGAGTGGTGCAGCCACTAACGAAGATAAGGGAAAGAAGCTGGATGTTGATCTTTGGATCTGAAAAGCACTTGAGAAAAAGGATGGATTCGATTTACAGCGTGAAAGAGACACTTTTGTAAGGAAAAGAAGGGGTTTGCAGAAGCTAGTGCATCAACATCAGGTAGACATATGGATGTGGCAGGAGTAAATGAAGAAATAAAGCCATTTTTACAAGCTTGCATCAAAATATTGCACAACAAAAAGGCAGTGGAGAATCTTCAAGCATTGATAGATAACTGCGCAGAAAAAGAACAGCCCGAGATGGAACAAAAAGTTGTCAATAAGATCTATAAGAATAAAAGGAGAAATGGATGAGAGATGCGCTTGACTACTCATATCAGTGCCTATGAGATGGATTGGGTCATTCTGGATCTAAGGTCTAATGCAAATGTATTACCTAAGAAAAATTGGCAGCGCATGGGAGAGCCTACGTTGGAGTGTTCTACTATTCATTTGCACATGGAAAATCAACATAAAATCATTCCATTAGGAAGACTCTCATATGGTGTAGTAGATATTGAAGGAGTTAAGGTGCTTGCAGATTTTGAAGTCATACAAATTGTGGATGATATTGATCCTTATCCTACGTTGTTGGGTTTAGATTGGGCTATTGATATGGATGGAATCATAAATCTTAAGAGGAGAAGTATGGTATTTGAGAAAAATGGAACCAGAGTTGTAGTGCCCCTAGATCCTGCAGAAGGTACAAGATATATAGAACCGGTGTGCGCGGATGATGATGTTGACCATATCTATAAGCTGACTGCGTGAAATGATTATTGGATCAACCTGATAGCTGATGGAAGGCTTAATTAGGAAAAATACAATTCTTGTTTCTCAGATTCAGATGAATAACTAGAGAACTGGAATAATCGGCTACATGAAGTATTTGCGTTGCGTTGCAACCGAGTGACCAGATCCCTTCGCTACATATCATCAGAGGTACGAGAATTACCATATTATGATGGTTTAACTAATATGAACATGTTTTTAGGAGAACTTGAAGGGAATGTTCCACAAGCACAGAGATTCCATGCACTGGATATAGCATTGTGCTCTACCCCAGTGTGATGGTGGGAGACTCACAAAGGAAATTTTTGCAACTAGGAAGAATGTACTTGAATGATGAGATTGTGCTTTGAATGTCTAACTACCAGAATGGAAGAGGTTTATTCTGAAATGTTGGAGTTATCACAGCGGAAAACATTAAACAACTAACACACACAGCAGAAAACCAAACATAAAGACAGCAGATTTTAACGTGGTTCACCCAACCAATCTGGGCTACGTCCACCTAACAGGGCATCGGCAATCTCATTCATCAACTGGAGAAAATACAATTGCAGAGTTTCTCATCTGCCCAACTCTTCCTCACTACACATTCCTCATCATGCTCACTTGCCTCTACGGGCTTACATTTTATAGTTGTGAATGAAAACAAACTCATAAATTCTCTCACAACAAATATAGGATGCATTAACTCCTCATCAGAAACTGATGGAGCCAATGTAGCAACAAATCTTATTGTTGTCACCTACATGAGATTTTCCTCCAGATTTAATTAAAAAAAAAGAAATAAAATCTCAACAATCTCCACCTTGACAACAATTAGCCTGATACCCTGTTTCATTATTATTTTTATCTTTTCTGCAAGCCAAGAGAAGCCAGACACCATCGTAGCTTTTCTAACAAAACTGGTTTTGTGAACATGTCTGCACAGTTTTCCTTTGTATGCACCTTTTCAAGAGAGACTCCCCTTTCAGTGATAACCTGTCTTACAAAATGGTATTTGATAGGTATGTGCTTTTATTTACTATGATAGGCGGGATTTTTAGCCAAGTGAATTGCACTTTGACTATCACAAAATAACTTGATGCTGTCCTGCAACCTACTAAACTTCACTGAACAAATTTTTTGAACTAAACCGTTTTTTGCAAAATCACGAAGCAAACCTATGTATTTCGTCGTAGTGGACAGCCAACAATGTTCCGTAGCTTGATATCCACCACGAGGCCACCGCGCATACAAATACAAACCGAAGTCGACCTTCTTATCCAAATCACCCGCAAAATCGGAATCAACATATCTACAAACATAGCTCAACGTTCGTTATATGATACAATAATCACTTGTGCCCTCGTATACCAAAGCACCCATTTCCACCGTTGACCAAAGGCCTTTCCGGATTTTCCATATACCGCCGACAACCTCTAACCGTACGTAAATATCCGGTCGAGTACAAACCATCGTATACATCAAACAACCTACTACATTGGCATATGGAATTCGAGACATATATTCCTTTTCTTCATTAGTGTTAGGACATAAACTTGAAGAAAGCTTAAAATGGGAAGCAAAAGGGACTGAAACAGGCTTCACATTGTTCATACCAAACCTCAAGAGTATCTTCTCAATATACTTCTGTTGTGATAGCCACAACTTACCATTACTCCTGTCTCTGAAAATCTCCATGCCCAAAATCTGTCTTGCTGCTCTTAGATCTTTCATATCAAACGTCCTAGCCATCTGAGCCTTTAACATGTTGATCTCTGTTATGATTTTTCTTGCTAAAAGCATATCGTCAACATACAACACTAAGATAATGAACATGTCATTACTTAATTTCTTAAAGTAAACACAATGATCATATTCACTTCTTATATAATTTTGACTCAACATGAAAGAATCAAATTTCTTGTACCACTGTCGAGGCGACTGCTTCAGACCATACAATGATTTCTTGAGCCTGCAGACAAATTTCCTGTTGCGATTTTGAACAAACCCTTCCGGTTGTTCCATGTAAATTTCCTCATCTAAATCTCCATGTAAAAAAGCAGTTTTAACATCTAGTTGTTGTAATTCTAAATCAAGTAAAGCAACCAATGCTAACACAATCCGAATTGAAACAATTTTCACAACTGGTGAAAAAATCTCATGAAAGTCAATGCCTACTTTCTGAGAAAAACCTTTTGTGACCAGCCTCGCTTTGTACCTGTCTTCTGTATCATCAACACCCTTCTTCAATTTGTAAACCCACTTACATCCCACAGTTTTTCTGTCTTTAGGAAGTTCTACCAGATCCCATGTGGCATTCTTCGCTAACGCCTTCATCTCGTCCTTCATAGCCTCTTTCCACTTACCACTGTTTGAACGTTCTATAGCTTCCTGATAGCACAAAGGTTCATCATCGTTAGCAGTTAAAGCAACTGAAGTAACATAATCATCATACCTTTTAGGAAGTTGTCTGATTCTCATAGACCTCCTTAAAGATGTTTCTGGTACTTCCACAATTTGCTGATTATTATCTGTAGGAACTTCTTCATGATTAGCATCTGAAACACATTCATGATCTGCATCTGAAACTTGTTCATGATCTGAATCTGAAACTTGTTCATCTAGACTATCATCAGTTTTTGAACTGGTTTCAAACTGATTGTGCTGAAGCTTAGGTTCATTATCCTGTTTCAATTCATCATCTACATTTGGATTTTCAAGTGAGGATTCATTAAATTTAACATCTCTGTTAATGATGATCTTGTGAGTAGTAGGATCCCACAACCTGTATCCCTTAGTCCCATCACCATATCCAACAAAGATATATCTTTTTTATTTAGGATCTAATTTAGAACGCTGATGTTTCGGAACTAGAGCATATGCATCACAACCAAAAAATTTTAGTTTAGAATAATCACATGGATAACCTTTCCATACCTCTTGAGGAATTTTTCATCCTATCGCAGTTGATGGTGATCGATTTACCAAGTAACAAGTTGTAGAAACCGCTTCTGTCCACAATTCCTTCTGCAAATTGGCGTTACTAAGCATACTTCTTGCTCTCTCTAAGAGAGTCATGTTCATGCGTTCAGCAACTCCGTTTTGCTGAGGAGTATATACAGTGGTTTTATGTCTTTCGATCCCAGCATCCTTGCAATAATTATCAAATTCCTTTGAGGTAAACTCACCACCATTGTCAGTTCTTAAACATTTAATGGTTCTACCAGTGATGTTTTCAACTAATGCTCTAAACTGTTTGAAAACTGTGAATACATCAGACTTATTCTTTAGCATGTAGACCCACACTTTTCTAGAGAAATCATCAATAAAAGATACAAAATATGATGATCCTCCATATGAGGTTGTAGGAGATGGACCCCAAACATCAGAATGGATATAATCAAGGATTCCCTTACTAGTATGTTTTCTAGTTTTAAACTTCTGCTTGCTTTGTTTCCCAAACAGACAATGTTTGCAGAAATCTAACTTAGAAGATTTTAAACTAGGAAGTAACTTACGATCAGATAAAATTTTTAATCCTCTTTCGCTCATATGGCCCAACCTTTGATGCCATAAACGAATAGAATTACTGTCATTTTCAGATACTGTAGAAGCATGATCTGACTATGTTCTTCCTTCTAACTGGAAAAGATTTCCAACCTTCTTTGCTTTCATTACTAGTAAAATTCCTTTATAAACTTTCATTACTCCACCTTGAATAAAGGTTTTATATCCATTAGTGTCTAGTATTCCTAGTGAAATGAGGTTTTTTCTTAGTTCAGGTACATGTCTTACATCAGTTAGAATTTTATATGTCTCATCAAACATTTTAATCTGGATGCTTCCAATTCCCACAATATTACATGAGGCATCATTTCCCATATAAACCACTCCATCATTGATTGACTTATAAGTTTTAAACCATTCTCTATGAATGCACATGTGATTTGATGCACCAGAATCTAACAGCCAATGTTGATCATGATTAGACAAACTAACTGATAACACTTCATCACTCATACCTGAAATCAATGTCGAACCTGTATCTGTCGTGTTTGCTTCTTTCTTCTCTTTCGAAGAGTCTCCTTTGGATGTTTGTTGTCTCTTCCAACAGTCCTTCTTCAAATGTCCTGATTTGCCACAAAACCAGCACTTTACCTTACTCTTCTTCCCTTTCGATTTTGAACGCGAGTTGTTGTGCTTACTGAAGCGTCTTTCTTTAGAATGACCTCTAACCATCATTGCTTCTAATGTAGAGGTTTCTGAATTTGACCTCTTCCTTGTTTCTTCGGACAACAAAGCTCCAACAACATCATCAAATTCAAGGGTTTCTGATGAACTAAGACTTATAGAAGTAACAAAATGATCCCATGACTCGGGCAACGAGCATAATAAAGTTACAGCTTTATCTTCTCACTCAAATTTTACTTCTATACTTTCTAACTGCACCAGGAGAGTATTAAAGGTATTCAGATGATCAGTTATCGTCATACCTTCTTTCATGCGCAAACTGTACAACTGTCGCTTCAGAATAATCCTATTAGTTAAGGATTTTGTCATGTACAGCTTTTCAAGCTTTGTCCACAAACCAGCAGCAGTTTTCTCTGACATGATGTTAAACAAAACATCATCCGCCAAACACAGTCGAATGTCGCTCAGTGCTCTTTCATCCAAGTCACTCCATTCATCATCTGTCATGGTGTAAGGTTGTTTGGATTTCCCCAACAACGCCTTCGCCACGCCTTGTTGCACAAGTAGATCATACATCTTCACCTTCCAGATCTCGAAGTTGTTTTTGCCATTGAACTTCTCGATCTCAAACCGGGCACTTTGTGTTTTTGCCATATTGTGTCACAAAAAACAACCTCCAATTGCAACTTTTTAATAAAGAATGCCCTTAAAAAAATATATATATACCCTTCACCTTTAAAGTGCCTTTCACTTCATACCATATGCAAATGGTAATTTAATATTCAAATCGATTTCTAATAAAACAAATGGACCTTTTTACAATGGCATTTCATAAGAGCTTTATGAAAAGCTTCACTTAAACTTCAAACTTCAAATCGATTCTATGGCATATAATAAACCTCTCAAATTAATAAAAAATGCCACCTTATAAATCGATTTATATTGCAACCATTTATAATATAATCGATTTTGTTTTAAAGCCACTCAAACATCGATTTAAAAAATATTGCATATCGATTTTTGAAATAATGCAAATCGATATAAAAAAAAAATACAAATCGATTTTCAGAACTTCAAATCGTTTGTTTTTTTTTTTTTTTTAAATGCCATCGATTTAAGGATATTTTCCCATTGCATCCACCCAATTTGAAATGGTAAAATAAATATATTTATACCTACGGCACTTCAGAAGTTTATACCTACGGCACCGTTCAACACTGTCATAATTCAAACTCGGCTTTAACCAGCTTTTACTTCAGAAACCGGTCCACGGCAGTCTGCGCACAACAAGAACTGGCCTTACGGCCTCTCAACGGGCCACGGTGCATGGCGTCGGCTTCACCATGGTGCACAGCCTCTCAACAGGCCACGGCGCACGGCGTCGGCTTCACCAGTTCAAAAAACAAATAACAGTTCAACGCTGTACCAATTCAACGCAATAATTAACCGCTGTTTTGTGCAACAGTTCAACATTGTAGGCTCACGACCTCATGGCTTTGCTGTCACATGCAGCAGACCCAACGCAGGTACCAGCTCAACAACATAAGCTCCGATACCAAATGTTGGAGTTATCACAGCGGAAAAAATTAAACAACTAACACACACAGTAGAAAACCAAACATAAAGACAGCAGATTTTAACATGGTTCACCCAACCAATCTGGGCTACGTCCACCTAACAGGGCATCGGCAATCTCATTCATCAACTGGAGAAAATACAATTGCAGATTTTCTCATCTACCCAGCTCTTCCTCACTACACATTCCTCATCATGCTCACTTGCCTCTACGGGCTTACATTTTATAGCTGTGAATGAAAACAAACTCATAAATTCTCTCACAACAAATATAGGATGCATTAACTCCTCACTGGGAATCGATGGAGCTGGCCGACAACAAGGCCCATTGTCACCTACATGAGATTTTCCTCTAGATTTAATTAAAAAAAAAGAAATAAAATCTCAACATGAAAAATATGATCCGTGCAGACATCTGGACAAATCGATTGAAGTATAGGGCGCAAAGCCGAGACCAGAATGGGTGCACATGTTCATCCACACATTGGGGGAGGTACCTACTGATTGGTACCTGGAAACAAAGTAGCTGCACCGAGGAACCAATGAATGGTCTATGTTAGCCAAAAGTTTCATTTTAACCTTCAACTTTGAGATGGGATTGATTTCTTGGGAAAAAACGTCGCATGGCATTTAGGAGGTTACCTTTGATACTTCAAAGTCGAATATAGAGCATGCTTCACCAGCATGGGATGCGCAGATGAGGGATATTGTTAATTGCAGAAATCGAGAGTTGAAGAAACCCGAAGAACATCCAAGGAATATCACAATCCCTCGAGTCTAAAGGAAAACACACAGCTTTTTGGGCCTTCAATTACATCGTTGGATGTCACTAAGTCTCTAAAGATTTGACAACCGAACATTGGATCCGATGAACAACTCGAATTTAGCGAAGATTGGAGATTATTGGGATGATGATACGGTGGGAATGGTCATTGAGCCGTTGACAAAGTATCAAGACTCTGTTTCCTACAAATTTCTTTGAGTTGAAAGGGATAATTAGAGAGCTTGGGGTCATGAATATCACTTTGAAACTGGATGTGTGACTCAGTGAATTAGCGCTCGTATAGATTGAATCCAAAATACAAGCGTAAAGTTAAGAAAGAGTTGGATAAAATGGTTGTTGCGAGCATTACAAAACCAATGGAAGAGTCCGATTGGGTGAGTCCTATGGTAGTGCGAGATAAGAAGGCTAAAGGAGAAATAAGGATTTGTGTGGACTCGCGCAAATTGAATGATGCATGTGTTCATGATCCATTCCCAACCCCATTTTCTCGATGAGATCCTCAACAATGTTGGAGGACATGAAGCTTATTCTATTTACAAATGGTTTCTCGAGATATCATCATATCCCGAATTGTGCCGCGAGGATAGAAGTAAGACAACCTTTGCAATAGAATGGGGATCTTTCCAAAGATATTGTTATGCCCTTTGGATTGAAGAATGCACCTACTATCTTCTCGTGCGTAGTAGTCACTGCATTCAAGAATATATCCACAAGTTCTTAGAAGTATACTTTGACGATTGGATTTTCTTTGGGTTGTTGAAAAAACATGTATCAAGTCTGCACCCTAATGTTGCATACCCGTAGAAAATATAAGATCTCACTTAATTTGAAGAAGTGCATATTTTGTGTGCCATTCGAGATATTGTTGGGTCATATTGTCTACCACAGGGGTTGATGGTAGATCCCGCGAAGATCACGAGTGATTGTTAATATGGAAGTTCCCTCGCTATTGTCAAAACAACTGGGCTCAATTTTGGGGCATATAGGATACTATTGGAAGTTCATTCAAGGTTATGCACTAATCATCGCGCCCATGGAGAAATTTCTCAAGAAGGATGTGTCATTCGTTGGGATGAAGAATTTTCGAAGAGTTTCGAATTGTTGAAGGAGAAGATGGTCACTACGCCCATATTGGCCTTTCTAGGTTGGTCTAAGTTGTTCCATGTGCATGTTGATGGCTCTCGCATCACGCTCGGATCTATTTTAGCGTAGCCGGGAGATGGAGAGATGGATCACCCTATTGCATTTGCAACTAGAAAGCTATCAAGCGCGGGAGCGAAATTATTCAACTACGAGAGAGAAGGATTGGAGATGGTTTATGTGTTGCATAAATTCGGCCACTACTTGTTAGGGAGGCCAATTCAAGATGTTTACTAACCACTTTGCGGTTAAGTACCCGGTCAATAAGCCTCGTGTTGGGGGGAATCTGGAGGTGGTTGTTGTTGTTCGTAATATTCATAAATTTTCACATGATATTTGGAATATTAGAGTTCTTAATTTCCATAATTAATTAATTAATTAAGAGGGTGGAGGGACCCACAAATCCCAAAGATAAATAAAATCCACTTTTGATGTGTATGTGATATTTCAGCATCTAGATCTACATAATGAAGTAGTGGAGCATCTACTTAATGTGAAAGGAGTGGAGAGCATGTCTCATTAATGAGAAAGATCATGGAGGTTGAAGCGATCAACTAAGATCTTGGAAGGAATAAAATGTAAGATCATAGAGAATTTATGATGAGATGATGGAGGAAGTGGTGCATTAATGCACACATGATGGAGAGGGTGATCATTACATTCACACATGATGGAGATCATGGAGAGACAACGCAGTTAACATGGAGACCTATGTCCACATGTACAACGCAGATTATGAGGTGTGCCAAGGAATGAGAAGGTTCACAAACTATATAATGAAGATGAAGGCAACATAGAAGGATGTTTTTTTAGATTATTATTGATGTATGGTCCTGTTTGGATCCGGAATTTTCCTTTGACATTCCATGCTTTCTTTGGATGTTTAGATAAGATTGCAAGTTTTGTTTAGCACTCGGGTGTTCCTGGTTAGGAATCCCACCTCTTTCATTGAGTATCTCTTGAAAGAGTATTGTCCTTCATTCATCATCATGCTTTGGTGCCATATTGTTCCTGCTTTCTCGCAAAACATCCATATTAAAAAAAATTGCACATTTATGAAGATCAGTTTGAGAGGAGGAGGTTGTCCTTCAATATTTCGGGCTTGGGGGAACCCAGGTGAAGGATTCATCCTATCACCTTGAGCTTCAATATCGGCCTTCCAAACAGCTTTCAGCATCTATATTAGGCATCAAGCCGTCTATTATATATCTCCCAACAAAGCAGCAATCCCATTAGAAATTGCGCAGTCCATTCTTGTAGATCCAAGGGAGAAGGGAAGTTGTTAGCATTTCATCTAGTAATCCAGTGGAGGACCATTCCTTCATATTGTATACATTATTTCCATCATTTCGAGCTACATCGCATATCTTAGCAGCGTAGGCTAGAGAGCCTCCTCTCTTTCAAAGCAAGCTTATGAGTAGTTGTGTAGCATGAGCACTGCAATCTTTAGAGGAGGATTGAGGAGCTAGATCTTGAGCTTCTAGCTTGAGGATCTAGTGAAGGGATCAACCCTTCAAGCTTAGATCTGATCTTGTGACATATTTCAGCCATCTATTTTTCAGTATCTAGCTTCATTTCTTGCATAACCAAGTACTCAGGGGATCAAACCCCAAGAGGGTAAATTTCCAATCTCATAGATCTAGAATTTCCTTTCTCAGTTATCTTGGGTTACCATCATAGAGCCCGATTTGGAATCTTGGCATCATTAGAGCTCCCGAGTTTTCTATAGATTTACGTTTCCCTTTTCAGCCTATAGTCATATATTCATTATATGTTGAAGGGACAATGTAGTATTTGCTTCTAGCGCTTCTCAGGGTTACGCTAAAGGCCTACTTTGGCATGTTTTTCGTGGTCATTCTAGGCCATCTCTTTGGCTAGATTACCTCATATTTTGTACTAATCGTTGTAACCGAATCTTCTCCACATAATAAAATGGCTCACTGTTTCGTCTCATATCCGTGTTGATCATAAACTTACATGTACATTTTTCTCGTGTTACATATATTATGTTTGTGTATCAATGCATTACTCCATTTTGGGATATTACATGTTCCAAGAGTATGATTTTGAAGTATTGTGAAGCCGGGAGATTGAATTTCGGGCTGTACCATTTATCACGCATTGAGAATGGAGAAGAGCCAAATAGCTTGGAAGATGGGTTACCCGATGCACAATTATTTTCTATAAAGGTGGTTGATGATCATTTCCCCCGATATCATTCATTTACCCGACTACCGAACGTGCAAATCCCGAGGAATATACACTACAACAGAAGAAAGAGCTTGTATGCGCGCGCAACCGACTTTTAGTCTCATTTTTCAGCCACTCGTATAAGATGGGTGTGGATGAGACCTTGCAAAGATATGTATTAGAATTTTAAAGACGAGATATCTTATTTGAAGCTCATGGAGGGGTTGCCGGAGGTCACTATGGGGGAAAAGCCACTCGCAGTAGAATATTTTTCGAGCTAGTTTATGGTGGCCCACACCGCACAGAGTGATGAATATGCGCATTTTCGCACATGCGATGTATGCCAAAGGACAGGAAAGTCATCACACGGGAGATGAGATTCCCTTACACCCACAGATGGAGTTGTAAGATTTTGATAAATGGGCCATTGATTTTGTTGGATCTCGTTGACCCTCCCAGGAAGAATACAAGTGCAAATTACATAATCACTCGCGACAAATTATGTGACCAGATGGGCCGAAGCTAAGCCGGTGAAGGATTGTAATGCGGACACAACTCGCACACTTCATATTTGAGATAATTTTGACTCGGTTTGGATTCCCTAAGATCTTGATGAGTGATCGAGGTACGCACTTCATGAATGACATCGTTGAAGCTCGATAGAAGAATTCTAGATTCATCATCGAAGAGTACTCCATATCACCCACAAGTGAATGGTGCGGTAGAAGCTTTCAATAAGATATTGGAGATCGCGCTCTCACTAATATTTTCAATATTAATCGGAATGATTGGGATGTGCATATGCTCGCGGTTCTTTGGGCATATAGAACCTCATGCAATAAGTTGACAAGAAAGACATTGTTCCGGTGGTGTATGTGAAGGACGTCGTGACGCTAATGGAGTACATTGTTCCAAGTCTCCAGCATCGCATCATTCACAAATATGGAAGAGCAAGACATTATGGAAGAATGGTTGTTGTAGTTGGTCACACTCGAAGAGGATCTCTTTATTGCAAATTTCCATTATCAAGTGCGTAATGCACGTGAAAAGGCTTGGCATGATAGGCATATTAGACATAAGGTATTTAAGGAAGAAGGTTTGGTCTTGTTGTATGACGACGAAGTTTGTGCGCCACCCGTGGAAGTTCAAGATGCATTGGCTAGGACCATATATTGTTAAGGATATCATTTATGGAGGTGCGGTGCGCCCTGGCCACGTTGATCGGAGAAAATATTCCCGGGTATGTCAACGAAGTCGATTGAATTCATACATTGATGACCCTCTCTGCGTGCACCAAATGACTATATGCCCGGAGAATTGGATATGTAGTGATAGGGATGGCGGATGCACTGTACGTGTGTGACACGTGCATGGAGGTTGACAGTGGGTCGCAAAAGTGCCGTAATATAGTCGTTGGAACAATAAATCTAGATAAGACAATATTCTTACCGTTTGGAAGAGCATCTAAATTGCATTTAATGAGGATATTATGCTATATTTGAAGTTGTTTTATCATTTATGGAGATCCATTAATGCATAAGGGATCGTTTAAGATACGCCTAAGCTTATAAATATGACCAAAGGGGTCGCATTAGTTCCCTTTTGGCTTCCGTGTGATTTTTTGTGAATTGAGCTCTCCGATTTCTTAAAACTCGTCCGTAGTCTATGTCCGGTCTTGATCCGTTGTTTGAGGAGGAGCCGCACCATAGAGGTTTAGGCCACGTAATCCCACCCAGTATGACAACCACTCGGACCGAGAGAAGAACCCCCACTACACAAAGTGACCGAGACCCCCTATGTCCGCTCGTGCCAAGAAGGGATAGACCCTCGTGGGTCTCGTAGAAATCACCCCGAGAGAAAAACCCCTAGCCGCGCTCTATCGCGGTTGAGCACCAAAAGAAGCCCATGGTGGAGTTGCTCGAAACCATAATGGAGGAAGACGTGGTCGAGATTGATAGTCTCCGTCTCGTGGTTGCCTACATATGTCGCACCACGCAAAGCTTTAGTGAAGGTGCCGAAGGACCTTGAAAAAGTGTGCACTTATATTAATATGTCGTTGATCCCTGAGAATGTCCCTATGGAAGGCGATATGTTTGCCAAATTTTTTTATGCTAAAAATGGAGGAATGGGACCTCGCGGATCGAGGGAGAAATTTCCATATCTCGCACCCCATAGGTACTTAGACTAGGTCCCTTATGAGGGAGGAATAGTGCGCATTGAGCCGAAGCACCGGGTGTTGGGCCCTCGCACAAAGAAGGCCTACTAAACTTGTTACGTATTCCCCACTTCGAGCGCAGCATCGATCAATGATATCCGTGTGTGGAAGTTTCTCGCACTAACTCACGACAATTGTTTATGGCTCGTGAGCGCATACCAATCATGTCACGCTGATCCATTGGATCAACGACTTTCCCTGACCAAGGCACGGACCTTGTAGTAAACTTTGTAGGTAAAGGAAAGGAAAATAAGGTCACCGAGAAAATTAAGAATGATTATTAGGTCATGTGCCACAATTGCAAGTTTGTTGTAAGTGAGATTAATGACCCCGCTTATCTGATTTGGCACTCTTATCCTTGCCTAAAAAAATGATGAGGAAGTGCACACCAAAGAAATTCCTAGCACAATTTATCGCTCTCTGCGGGGAGTGCTAAAAGGGCATGCAATAAAATTGGGCCCGTACCTCTCACAAATAATTCCTCGGAGAATTTGCGCGAGGCACATGAAGATGGGAAGCACTTTTATTATGTCCGGTTGTTGTTCCCGATAGAACTCATCGAATGGAAGACATTGGAAGAAACACGCTTTCCTAACATTTAGCTAGACATGTGCGAAGCCGCGCGCTATGCCACAGCCTTGAACTCAACGGCCCAAAGTGTGCATCACCGAAAATAAGATCTTCTCGGGTCCTTTTTGACTCGACCTATGATTCAAACCATTCGATCCCAAGCCAAGGTTGTCACCAACCTTGTATGACCAATACAAGTTGATCGTTGATTTCAAGTCGACATTCCACTATATACATATCCCTGCACGAAGGGCGCTATTGAGGGCATCTTGTATGAGCTATCGTACTTGATCATGAAAGATGACCTCGTGTGGAGTCACGACAGAGTGGTCGCTGCCTTGGTTGGAGTCGCGCACCATAGTGGGTACATCCTCATCGATTCCAAAGACTCCAACAAATCCCGTAACATGTCCATAGAAAACATGTAAATACACTGGAGCAGAGGCCACATCGACCACAACTATTGAAACCATTGCTCTAGAAAATGAGACAAAGCTAGAAAATAATGGTGTTGGTGAAAATGATATTGAGGCTCGGACCGTCGAGGAGACGACAACATAGACCGCAAGGGAACAAAGCGTAACTCTCGTGTCGTGAGCGAAATCGGTGAAAAAAATAAAAAAGGGACCAAAGAAGCTAGCGTCGAGGACCTCGCTTTGACAGAGGAAGATTTCCACGAGATTTCAAATATCGTGACGTCCACGATCGAAGATATGTGGACAAATTTGGAGGCGCAGACAAAGTCGCAGCTCAACGGTGTGTGTAGACGAGAATTCAAGAGTTGAAGGTTCAAGTGAGCCCGAGCTAAGGGAGCTCGTCCCGGTGCGAGTCGATTCAGCGAGCGTGCTCGCTACAAGTGTGCAACCGATCATCACAATACTACCATCGACCGGGGATAGCCGCCTCATCCGGATCCCCCGTAGTCGCCATCCAAGTTGAGTCGCAGTACTCGCGTGTGACTCTCCTGCACTCGTGGAGAGATAAATGTTGATCCGGTTGTGCTACCCGTAGGAAACCTCCACATGATCCACAACATGATTATGGATGAGTTGCATGTATAGAGAGGAACAAGGATACCGCATTGCAAGTGAGTCAAAGTAGCAAGCAATCGAACTTCAACACAAGAAACAAACAACGAAGAAGCACACCACGCAATAGAGTCTCGGCGCACCACCATGGAAGAAATAATTGATCAAGTATGCGGTGATTTTCCAACAGCTTCTTGCCTTAGCCGCACTCGTAAAAAATGGAAGGGTTGGTTGTTGCATTTGAATGAATTGCACGATGAAGTGCGGACTATATGAGCAAAATTTGAACAAAAATTTGTAGATTTTCGGATGAAGTCGCAACCGGAAACGCCATCGGAGGTCGAGCACATTGTAGCCGTAGAATTCAAGGCGAAAGTAGACAAGATATCAGCCACGAGAACAAATTGCGTCAACTCGTTAGATGAAGCCATGGGTGTCCGAAATTTGTCTTTGAACGATCCAATGGTGTAGCGAGATGCACAATGAATTATGCGTGAAATAGAAGCTAGCTATGCGACATCGAGCTAGTGGTGCCCACATTAGTGATATCACAATGCCTCGCCCTCGCCTTTAGGAGGGTCGGGATATTCAAATGGAGATTTAGGGATATGTGTTGTCGTGAGCATCTTTTAGAAGCACGAATGTAGTCGTGGGCTAAGGAAGCCCTCGTAGTTGTCGCGTACATTGGATGGTGCATCGAAGAGCCTTCAGCAGACCCAACACAACATCGATCTCGCACTTAAAGGTTCGACTACTACAAAATTGGTGAACGAAGCATAGGGAGCTACCGCGTTGTAGTGTTGAAGTGGTCTTACCAATCGAATATATCCGTCGAAGCGCTCAAAGCAAAGATGAAGGAGACCACCCCATAGTGACTCGAAACGAGTCATGAGTATGTGTTGGGGGCCTCGTTGGAGCTGGGTACCTTGGGGTACAATTTTGGTCATGTTTTTTTTATATTTTATTGTGCACGTTACGCGAAAGAGTCAAAGGGGCTTTGGGGGCGGTCAAAGTACCTATTCAACGTAAATGGGTTTTAAGGGAAAACTATGAGTCTCAAACAATGGTTTGAGACCATGGTATTTGTGCGCTAAGTTAGTATAAATATGTAAAGGTCAAGTCATGAAGATATCATCTTTTGGTTATTGATTTGTTATGGTTATTGCGTAAGGATTTCGGTCTAAGTCCGGGTTTTTTGGGTAGAAAGGCTCCTATTGGTTGTGTGCGCAGAGACCTAGTGCTAGTCGTGTAGCGGACTCACTGGTTGTGTTTCCGATAAGGGTAATTGGTATTGAAGAACTCAAAGTATTGAACTCGTTGGATCTCTTAATATAAAAGATTGTTTTGGAGAACTTGAGTTTGTTATGTGAATGTTGTGTATTTATTTGTTATTTGCTTTGAGATCATAATATGTTTTATGATGTGTTATATCTACTTATGTTTATGATAAAATGCATCTCACGCGAATGAATGAAGTCTATTATGTGTGAAGAACTATATTTATGAATAGATATGATTAAAATACATCTATTTATTATGCGTAAATATATAATGCATTCTGGGATAATCTGCGAACATCTCTCGTTCGCTCATTTTTTTGATGCGCACATATTATCCGATAAGTTATGTTATAAGTATTTTTAAGGCCACCACATCAATTCTTACTCAGGGTGCATAAACTTGGTTCCAGCACCCCCCCAATACCGTTCGGGGGATAATTTTATATGTGCAAGGTGTCATTGCCGAAAGGGCCGATGAGTTGGAGGGTTTGTTAGTTGCACAATACTCGAACTCGGGTCAGACCCCTCAAGCCAACAATGTTTGTTTCCTTACCCATAATGTAATGCTTCCATTGTTGTGCAGACTTGCACAATGGAATACATCTCTTTGTCATAGGTGGGATACTTTGGGACCGTGTCCGAAATTGTCTCACTATGGTATGCCACTGGATGCCCTCATCGAGTCGAATTGCACCAATATCATAGTCTGAGGCATCTATCTCGATATCATATGGTTGTTGCAACTCGGTAATGTGAGCATTGTTGCAGAAAGCGTAGTCGTTGCTTCAACTCAACAAACACCTTATGTTGGGATTCTTACCAAAAGAACTTGCTTTCACCCCTCCCTTGGTGACTTGACTCAAAGGCCAAGTGATATGAGAGAAGTCCCGTTGAAAAATGGCAATAAGAAATATTAAAAATGGCATCAGAAAGGGATTCTAATTTAATTTTCCCTTAATTAAATTAGAAGCAAATTGTAATTCCACATCACATGAAATATTGTACAAGTTAATCGGAGTTGGGAAGACTTAGTTAGCTCGCTTTATTCGAGTTTGGGGTAAAATTGGAGGCATGTAGAGTTTTATCTAAGTTTTAGGTGGTCCAGACTACGTTTGTTTTGAGTTGTAATTATTTAACTTGATTATTTGAGTTAAGATAGTTTAACTAATTCTAACCGATGGATGAGCTAGTGGAGAGGTCTAGTGAATTAATTCTCGATTTAATTCACATGCAGTGATCAATAACATAACCGATAATTCCCTATAAATAGTTGTTGCATGTCATTTCTAAGGAATACCCGATTGAGATTGGAGTTAAAGGGAAGTATACTATCAACTCGTATAATTAGAAAATTGTACAGAGTCATGCATGAGGTCGGCAAGATGCCTTGGATGTATTGTGCAATCAATTATTTGGAATTTCCTACTTAATAGGGGCTCAATTTCCCCTAAGGAATGCGTAAGCAAGGCTAAGCATCCAAAGGCATGAAATTGGTTAATTGTTGGACCAAATTTGCTTGGATCGGAGTGACCCTAGTAAGAGATAGTGCAGAGAGCTCTCGAGACCAAGAGAAGCATTGTATTGTTTCATATTCTTGACTTAATGCAATATAAAGATAGCGTGGTTTTTTTTGGTCGAGGATTTCCCCCGTATAAATATTTTTGTTGTATGATTGAAATTCTTTATCTTTCTTTTTCATGTGATTGTGTGATCGTAATTGGTTTCTCGCAATTTGTAGAATAGATTCAAGTATTTTTTTTAGCATATTACAAGATCAGCTTGAATCTATGTGGATTTTCTACATGGTATCGAGCAAGAATCACTATAGAAGAGAATAATATTAGTTTGTTTTGAACAGTGAATCAACTTTGCATATTTATTCTTCAGTGACCACTAACAAATCATGATGTCTTTCCGTGGATTGAGATTCTAATATGCCTTTAAGGGTAGTTCGAATTACATAGCTTGGAAGGAAAATGATGGAGGTAGTGTTGGAGGAAAATAGACTGAGGGAATAGATAGACAATGATATTCCTAGGCCCGCATCAGCAGATGCTCAAAATCTTTATGCATGTAAGAAGAATGTAGGAAAGGCAAGAATGATTTTGTTAGAAGGAGTTCAATATCATATTGTCTCGAACCTCCATATAAAGGAAACTCCATATGCTATGTGGAAGGCCTTAACATATTTTTTTTTTAGAACAATAGCGACCAGAGGAAGCTGGCGCTAAAGGACAAGCTCAAAAAATCAAGATGGAGGAGGGTGACATAATACCAAAATACAAACGAAGTTCACTCAATGTCGAGATGAACTTGGAAGTGATGGTGTTACCATTCCCAAGGATGATCTGGTGAACCTAGAACTTCTAGGCCTTCCCAATAGCTGGCACAACTAATAGGATTCGGTAAATGGGAGGGAGAAGCTACCAGAGTGGGAGTGATTATGGTTTGACTAGGTGCAAGAAAAGATTCAACGGAACACCAAAGACGAGACCTCTTCCAAAGACAAAGAAGAAGATTTTTCATTAGTCCGAAAATGAAATAAATCCAAGGGAAATAACTCCCAAGGTGAAGAGGGCAAGAATAAAGACTTGTCCAACATCAAGTGTTTTCATTATGACGAGTTCAGGCACTATGCCACGAAATGTCCACAGAAGGAAAGCAAGAAGGAGTCAGCAGTAGTAGCAACAAGTGAAGCTCTAGATTCATAGTTTGAACTTTATTTCACTCTCATTGCATGCATGGAGATCACTTTAATGGGATGCATGTGGTGTCTCGACAATTGTACCTCGTTCCATATGACGGGGAATAGAGATCTCTTCAGTGACTTGGAGGAGAAATACCTCAAACAGAACATAGAGTTTGGAGATGATGGGAGGTAAAGTGCAACCAATATTGGTACTATTACATTTTAGAGGGAGTTTGGCTCCCCTCAGAGACTCCCAGATGTGTTGTGTGTTCTAGGAATAAGGAAGAATCTTGTTTCCGTAGCGGTATTGGAAGACTGTGGCTATGATGTGATATTTAGAAAAGGAAAGGTTTTCCTTAGACACATCACCATGGGACAAATGAAATAGATTAGTGTGCGAGTCAAGAAACTATATGCTCTTGAGGTTGAAGGTGCATGAAAATATTTGAGGAGCAAGGAAAAGGTTAGATACTTGTTGGCTGAGAGGGAGCATAAATTATCTCTCAACATGCAACCTCATAAGAAGCCTCGGAAAGTTGTGGAGCAGCCACAATTGGAGAAGCAAAGAGGAGATCGAGTGGAGGAATCCACTCAAGCAGAGACCTATAGTAGGGTGGAATTTCGAGCCAAGTGGGCAGAGGGAGCACATGGATCCATACCTTCAGGAGATAAGTGGGGTTATGTGAAGTATAGTCCAAGAGTGCAGAAATTTGGGCAGGGTCCATTGAGATGTCTTGTCTCATGGATCATTACCTTGTTACGTGGGTCCACAATACATAGTAGCAGGATGGATTAATGGTGGTTGATGCAATCATATGTCAGAGTGTCAAATGCAGAGATTAGCAGTAGTCAAATAACGGGGAGCGTAGAGAAGATTTGGCAGCAGTGTTGATGGCACAATGTACAGCCAGTAGCAACGCAGAGTTTTCAGTTGACAGTGTAGCTAGTAGCATTCAAAGACTTTGGTGACAGATACATCGTACTGATTCAATTTAAATGCTTCTCAGTTTCAGAAGTTGCAGTGGAAACAACACTAGAGAGAGTTGTTGCATGCATAACATTCCAAAGGTACCAGATCGGGATAGAGTTGAATTCCTTTCTTGTTGAGAGGGAGTATTGAAAATGGCAACAAGAAATATTGAAAATGGCATCAAAATGGATTCTAATTTAATTTTTCCTTAATTAAATTAGAAGGAAATTGTAATTCCACATCACATGACAGCTTGTACGAGCTAACTGAGTTGGGAAGACTTAGTTAGCTCAATCAATTTGAATTGGGGGTCAAACTGGAGGTATGTAGACTTATCTTTAAGTTTTAGGGGGTCCAATTATAGTTTATTTTGAGTTGTAATTATTTAACTTAATTATTTGAGTTAAAACAGTTTAACTAATTCTAACCGATGGATGAGCTAGTGAGAGGTCCAGTGAATTAAATCTGATTTAATTCACATGCAGTGATTAATCAGATAATTGATAATTCTCTATAAATATTTGTTGCATGCCAGTTCTAAGAAAGACCCAGTTGACATTGGAGTTAAAGGGAAGTATACTATCATTTTCATAATTAGGAAATTGTACTGGTCATGCATGAGGTCAGCAGGATGCCTTGGATGTATTTCACAATCAATTATTGGGAATTTCCTGTTGAAAATGCAACAAGATGATGGAGCTTAGTGAAAAGAAGTCGCCTTCACTAAGTGGGCCCGCAGGCTATTTTTGGCGCAAAGTCTATTTTTAGACATATGGATCATGGTCTATGAGTTGCAGGATGCTATTTATGGATGATTGGTTAAGTTGGTAAAAATAGATGGACCTCTATTTTTAGACATTGGGCGGAATCTATTTTTAGACTGCCAGTCTAAAAATAGATCAGTCGAATATTATTAGCTCTTAATAATATTTGGACTATAAACATTATCTTATCCTCTTGGAGCACTTCAGTTTGATGCTTGGATGTGGCACATGCAGCTGACAGAAGGAAATACACTTTTCCTAGGGGTTAGTTGAGCTATTGCATGGTTGACTTCAATTAGAACTCATGTGGCAGAGTTTGGTGGAGTTGATGAGACAGTTGGTGGAGTTGTGTTCGGTTTAACTTAGTTGAACTAGTTGTATTTAGTCTAATTGATAAATACACTAGTGATGAGTGGTGTGAATTAATTATTAATTAATTCACTAATTATTAACTCATAAATCAACTAAATAATACATCAGTTAACTGCAATGCATGGACAGTTCAGTGGAGACTAGTGTTAGAGGTGGGTGAAAGGGTGAGTCTACTATCAGTTGTGACTATAGTTGTGCATGATATTTGCACACACATTGATTGAGATTTACAATGAGGATTGTGTAGTACAAGCCAGTGGGATTCGAACTTGGATCTCATCATTATTCATCTTGGATTGCGCAGTAGAGGCAGGCAGACAGGTGGAAGAGATTTGAACTTGTGACTTGTTCATATCTGAGCTAGTTTGTGTGTAGCATGTGAGATAGTGTTGAGAGTTGTGAGGAGCTTTGTGCTATGTATTGTTACATGTTCTCTATCATTATAATATACATATAGTTGGGGGTTTTCAGCTGTAAGCTTTCCCCATTACACACTGTGTTATATGTGTGCTTGATTATGTTTTAATGTGCGCATGCGACTGCTTCTATTTCCGCAAATTGATGATCAATTGTAGAAGAGGTTATGTATTATGCATGAAGCTTAAATAGTGTGTAATCAGGATAATCTCGGTGAATAATTCAGCCATTATTCAAATTTCTACATGGTATCGGAGCGAAATTGATCATCGGATCTATTACAGTGATTACAATTTATTTCGGTAGACAGAGTCTGTAAGCGGGCCAGGTAGCCTCTGGATCCATCCTTTCTTTGAAAGGTGATATATCCAGTAAATTCCCCTACAGTCGATCTATGTGCTAGAAATAATTTTTTCTCACAGATCAGAAGTGGTTGAGTTTTGAGCTGGTGGAATTCGAATTTGCAGCAATGTTTTCTTGGTGTCGAAGTAAAAATGTCTTTCAACGGATTGCAATTGGAGTATGCCCTTGAGGGCAGCTCGAATTATGTTGCATGGAAGGACAGGATGGAAGCGGTGTTAGATGAAAATGGGCTAAAGGATTTCATAGATGCTGAAGTCCCAAAGCCTACTGATGTTGCTCAAGTTGAGGCTTGGCAAAAGAAGACAGCAAAATGTCGAAGGATTCTGTTGGAGGGCGTGAAGGATCACATTGTATCCAGCCTGCATGGTAAAGCTTCTCCATACTTGATGTGGAAAGCGATGACAGATTTATTCCAAAGCAAGAGAAACCAGAGGAAGTTGGCACTCAAGGATAAACTCATACACATAAAGATGGAGAAAGGCGACAGTATGCCCAAGTACCTCACGAAGTTCATCCAATGCAGGGATGAGCTGGGAAGTGTGGGGGTGACTGTAGATGATGAGGAATTGGTGAGATTGGCTCTCCTTGGTCTTCCGAAGAGTTGGCATTCCTATCAGGATTCTGTCAATGGTTGGGAGAAATTGCCAGGATGGGAGCGACTTTGGTCGGATCTTGTGCAAGAGGAGATAAGGCGGAATACCAGGGACAAATCTTCATTAAAGGCATCTGATGAAGAAAACTGTGCTTTGGATGCCAAAGCAAAGAAGGGGAAGAGCAAGAAAGCTTCTCATTCCGGTGCGAAAGGCAAGAAGTAGGACATGTCCAAGGTGAAGTGCTTTCATTGTCACCAACACGGACATTATGCCACAAATTGTCCGCAGAAGAAGAAAAATAAGCAGGCTGCTGGATCTGCAGCGGGAGAGGCCTTAGCCTCGCATTTTGAGCTAGATTTTTCATTGATCGCATGCTTGGTATCAAGTGTGATGGGTTCAGTTTGGTTCTTGGACAGTGGTGCGTCTTTTCACATGACAGGAGATCGAGATTTGTTTTCTGATCTGGATGAGAAAGATCTTGGAGTGCACATCGAGATGGGCGATGATGGTAGGTACAGTGCGACCGGTATCGGTACCATTTCCTTTGAGAGGGAGTCTGGTAAACCCTTCGTATTGAAGGAAGTGATGCATGTTCCAGGATTGAAGAAGAATCTTATCTCTGTGGCGATGTTGGAAGACAAGGGATATGATGTTGTCTTTAGCAAAGGAAAGGCTTTCCTGCACAGTAAGACAACTGGAGAAATCCGGAAGATAGGGGTTCGAGTCAAGAACCTTTATCAATTGCAAGTAGATGGCTGCGCAGCAATGGCATGCAAGGTAGAAGGAGTGGTGAGCCGGGATGATGGCGAGCTGTGGCACTGGAGATTGGGCCACCTTCACCATGGAGCTTTGAAGATACTGCAGCAGATTTCTACTGGGCTTCCTAAGGGCACTCTTGCGCAGTCAGATCAGTGCAAGGGGTGTACCTTGGGAAAATTTATGAAAGCCACCTTTCACGAGAAGGATAGTCGCGCCACGACGATCCTTGAGAGAATTCACACAGACGTGTGTGGACCTTTCTCAGTAGCTTCGACAGCAAAGCACAGGTACTATGTGATCTTTGTTGATGATTTTTCTCGGAAGTGCTGGATCTTCTTCATGCATAAGAAGAGCGAGACATACTCAAAGTTCTGTGAGTTCAAGGCACTGGTTGAGAAGGAATCGGGGAAGCATGTGAAGGCTCTTAGGAGCGACAATGGTGGTGAATTCATCTCTGCCGAATTCAAGGACTTTTGCAAACATTGTATGATCCTTGGAAGAGATTCATAGCACTTTACAACCCACAAAGAATGGGGTTGCCGAGCGGAAGAACAGAACGATCGTGGGTGCTGCACGGGCGATGTTGCATGATCAGGGCCTACCCCTTCACTTGTGGGCGGAGGCATGCAATACTGCAGTATATGTGTAGAATCGTTGTCCTCGCAAGATACTTGGCATGAGTACACCCGAGGAGGCATTTTCTGGTAAGAGGCCTGATATTTCCCATTTGAGGATTTTTGGTTCACCTGTCTACATGCATGTGATGAAGGATGCCAGGAAGAAGTTGGAGCCGACCGCAGAGGTTGGGATAGCTTTGGGCACACATAAATCGTCCACAACCATTCAGGTGGTGCATATTAAATTGATGGCATTGCAAGACTGTTGTGCGACGGGATATCAAATTTTAGGAGGAGAAAGCCATGAACTATTTTCTTGAGAGGGAGCCACACTTGCATGCAGATGAGGAGCTATTAGTTCCTAAGGATGAGCTTCAGGATGTGGATCAGCCACAAGAGGAAGTTCATGGAGTGGAAGAGACCACTCATGCAACGCCAACCATCAGAGGGCAGAAGCGCACTACAGAAGCTGAGCGACTGGCTCAAGATGCAGAGAAGGTTGTAGGACCACCTACAGCACAGCGCAGACAGAGACAGTCACCGGACCGGTACACTGGATACATGGCTCTTGTGAGAAAATGTGTCGTGATAGAGCCATCCTCTTTCGAGGAAGCTGTGGAGGACCCCGCATGGGTAGATGCCATGGTGGAAGAGTATGATTCGATTGTCAGAAACAGTGCATGGGAGATTGTCCCGAGGCCGAAGGGGAAATCAGTGGTGGGTTCGAGATGGATCTACAAAGTGAAGCAGGCAGCTGACGGGAGTGTGGAGAAGTACAAGGCAAGATTTGTTGCCCGAGGCTTCTCACAAATTGAGGGGATCGATTATGAGGAGACCTTTGCACCTGTCGCAAGGTATTCTTCCATACGGAAGATTCTTGCTCTCTCAGCGCAGATGGGGTGGCACATTCATCAGATGGATGTGAAGACTGCGTTCCTCAACGGGGTGATTGAGGAGGAGGTGTACATAGAGCAGCCCGAAGGTTTTGAGATCTTCAGCAGCGAGTCACATGTGTGCAGGCTCAAGAGAGCGATGTATGGGTTGAAACAAGCACCTTGTGCTTGGTACACACGGATAGACAGTTATTTCACCGGACTTGGATTCTCCAAGAGTGAGGCGGATCCTAACCTATACCAGATTGTGGTGGAGGGTAAGTTGCTGATCATTGTACTTTATGTAGATGATTTTATTTTGACAGGTGATGAGCTGTTGATACTCTCATGCAAGGAGGATCTTACAAAAGAGTTTGAGATGAAGGACTTGGGCCTCCTTCATTATTTCCTGGGATTGGAAATTTGGCAGCGCAGTGATGGACTATTTGTTTCTCAGGGTAAGTATGCCCGGGAGATACTGGAGAAGTTCAACATGCATGGCTGTAAGCCTGTTGATACTCCTCTTCCTGGAGGTTGGAGGAAGGAGGATGCTACTTCAGCGGAGGTAGTGGATGCCACTGTTTATCGACAGTTGGTGGGGTCGCTTATGTATCTGGTCAATACACGACCCGATATATGCTATGCTGTTAACCAGCTTTCACAAGCTATGGTTAAGCCAACCAAGCTCTTCTGGAAGGTAGGCAAGCATGTATTGCGTTATCTTAGAGGCACATCGGGATATGGATTGTGGTACAAACAGGAGGATGAGGTGAAGCTATGTGGCTTCACGGATGCAGATTGGACAGGGATCCCAACGGATAGAAAGAGCACATCTGGAGGGAGGAATCAAGATCGGGTCGACAACAGCTCTGGTACAGCGGGAAGCAGAGATCCGTGGCACTCAGTTCAGCAGAGGCCGAGTACATGGCAGCTAGCTTGGCTGCATGCGAGGCTATTTGGATGAGGAAGATCCTCGCAGGATTGTTCAGGTTGCATTTGGAGCCTACAGTGATCTACTGTGATAACCAGAGTTGAATTAAACTCTCGGCTAATCCAGTATTTCATGATAGGTCCAAACACATCGACATCAGGTATCATCATATCAGAGATTGTGTTCAGCGGAGAATCATGATGCTTTCATACATTCCTACTAGAGATCAGGGATGTTGGATATCTCTCACGAAGGCGCCACCAGAGTAGATTCAATACCACAGAGGCAGATAGGGGCTGCGTATAATCCATCTTGTTGAGAGGGAGTGTTGAAAATGCAACAAGATGATGGAGCTTAGTGAAATGAAGTCGCCTTCACTAAGTGGGCCCGCAGGCTATTTTGGCGCAAAGTCTATTTTTAGACTATGTCTATTTTTAGACATATGGATCATGGTCTATGAGTTGCAGGATGCTATTTATGGATGATTGGTCGAGTTGGTAAAAACAGATGGACCTCTATTTTTAGACATTGGGCGGTTTCTATTTTTAGACTGTCGAGCTAAAAATAGAACAGTCAAATATTATTAACCCTTAATAATATTTAGACTATAAATATTATCTTATCCTCTTGGAGCACTTCAGTTTGATGCTTGGATGTGGCACATGCAGCTGACAGAAGGAAATACGCTTTTCCTAAGGGTTAGTTGAGCTATTGCATGGTTGACTTCAGTTAGAACTCATGTGGTAGAGTTTGGTGGAGTTGACGAGACAGTTGGTGGAGTTGTGTTCGATTTAACTTAGTTGAACTAGTTGTATTTAGTCTAACTGATAAATACACTAGTGATGAGTGATGTGAATTAATTATTAATTAATTCACTAATTATTAACTCATAAATCAACTAAAGAATACATCAGTTAACTGCAATGCATGGACAGTTCAGTGGAGACCAGTGTTAGAGGTGGGTGAAAGGGTGAGTCTACTATCAATTGTGACTATAGCTGTGCATGAGATTTGCACACACATTGATTGAGATTGCCAATGAGGATTGCGCAGTACAAGCTAGTGGGATTTGAACTTGGATCTCATCATTATTCATCTTGGATTGCGCAATAGAGGCAGGCAGACAGGTGGAAGAAATTTGAACTTGTGACTTGTTCATATTTGAGCTAGTTTGTGTGTAGCATGTGAGATAGTGCTGAGAGCTGTGAGGAGCTTTGTGCTATGTATTGTTACATGTTCTCTATCATTATAATATGAATATAGTTGGGGGTTTTCAGCTGTAAGCTTTCCCCATTACATACTGTGTTATATGTGTGCTTGATTATGTTTTAATGTGCGCATGCGACTGCTTCTATTTCCGCAAATTGATGATCAATTGTAGAAGAGGTTATGTATTATGCATGAAGCTTAAATAGTGTGTAATCAAGATAATCTCGGTTAATAATTCAGCCATTATTCAAATTTCTACATTTCCTAATTAATAGGGTCTCAATTTACAACAGGAATGTGTAAGCAAGGTTAAGCATCCAGAGGCAAAAAATTGGTTAAGTATTGGACCAAACTTGCTTGGATCTGAGTGAGATAGTCAGAGATAGTGCAAAGAGCTCTCAAGCCCGAGACAAGCATTGTATTGTTTCATATTCTCAACTTAATGTAATATAAAAAGTAAAGCGTGGTGTTTTTGTTGAGGCTTTCCTCAAATAAATCTCTTTGTTGTGAAATTGAAATTCTTTCTCTTTCTTTTTTTCATGTGATCGTGTGATCATAATTGGTTACCACAATTTTTAGAATAGATTCAATTATTTTGTTTTAGAATATTTCAAGATCATTTGAATCTATGTGATTTTCTACAAATCCCAACACAAAACCCGTGGTAGAAGTTGGCAAGACCTTGAAAGATACAAAGCTCTATTAGAGAGGTTGGGGCTAGGGCAATCCCGAATGACCTCGTATCTTGGTTGGGTCCACATGCACACCTCGCTCATCAATGTTGTACCCTAGATATTGAACCTAGGTCATGCCAAAAGTTCATTTCTCCAAATTGGAACACAACTTGTGTTTCCGTAGTGTTTGGAGGACTTGTTTTGAATGTGGCAGAGGTGCTCTTCCATGTTGATTTTTGTAGCATCAAATGCGATCTAAGTCTCAAATTTTGCAAGGAGGATTAGACACATGTATTCAAAACCTAGAAATACTTTGGAAAATTCCACCTAGATGGGGTTTTATTAAAATAAGACTAATTGGTTTTTAATGGGAGCCTAAGCATAGAAATCCATGGAATTAAAATACTAAAGTATAATAATAAAACTCGGTGTGAATCTTCTAGAAAAATACGTAGATCAAGTCAAGCCAATTTATTAGCCCATGCATCATAGTTTGTAGAATCGGGTCGTTGGATTTCTCAACGAGGCGGTTATAAGAGAAGGCTTGATGGGCATTTGGAAAACACGTGACTGGGAGAGATTCCAGAGATCAGATTTGATCAGGTGAGAAACGCCAGTACCGCCGGAGAGATCATTGAGTTGATTCAACGCAGAGCTGGAAAGAGATAGTTCCGCTAAGGCTCTGAGCCGGGAATACATTGCAGAGAAGGAAGAGAAGAGGGAAAATAAGAGGCAAAGATAGGGGGTACGCCGGTAGCGCAGCAGAGCTGCATGAAGGAGGCAGCACTCAAGCCTTTGAAGAGATCCACACTTTTGTTGAGGATCATTGAGATGCCGCGCGTCAGAGGTGTGTGTGAGATCGGGAGGGGAATAAGATCAACATCCAGCCAATAGAAACACCAACCGAAGGGAGTGACACGACTGCCCAGATTGGCATGCATCTACACAGAGACTCATGCAAGCAAAGTGTTGATGCTTTGTCAGCTCAAGGTTGGGTCATGTCGTATCTTTAGTGTTAGTGTGAGTTAATTCTTCTCACTAACTCTCTATCAATTATTTTCTCTGCATGGATGGCCAAGAAGGCATCCTAGATTGTAACTAGAACTACACGCTAGTAATACAAACCTTCCACTGCTGAACGATTTTCCCGTGACGGGTCCGAGGACATTTGGCCCGCACAATGGTGCCATATGTGTGATTTATTCTCTTCGACCAGCTATTGTTTCCATGTGTTGATTTTATGTAGTGGAAGGCTGCACTTTTGATGTATCGAGTGTTTGTCATAGAACAACTACAAATAAATCTCGTGAGTATTGAATAAAATTAGGTGAATATTTTCCAAGCATGTTGCAATTAGGATTCCGTGTCTAGGAATTTTCACATTCCCAATCCCTCGGGCCGAGATCAGGATGTCATCCAAATACACCACCATGAATGAGTTGGTGAAGGGTCACAATATGTCTTCCATTAGCCCCATGAAGGTCGTGGAGGCATTCGTCAACCCGAAAATGCATGACCAACCATTCGAAAAGACCCTCCTTGGGATTTCGAAGGTAGTCTTCCACACATCGTAGGGATTGATTGCACGGCAGATAACTCGAAATTCAAGTCAATCCTTTCCGAAAATATTTGGCTCTTGACTTGGTCCAACAGTCATCAATCCACCGACCGGATACATATTCCAGACATTGATCTTGTTTAGTTCCCAATAGTCAATACATATTTTATAGGTCTCTTCCTTCTTTCTCTCGTGCTGCAACACGATCAAGCTCCCACAAGGTGATTGTAACTTGGGCCCCGATGTGCCCTTACTACTACATGTGCTCTCTTGAATCCGCCTCTGGATTTCATCATTCTCCCGTAACAAAACGTCAACAGATCATCATTTCACTGGGTATTGGCGTGCTCACAAGGTCGTATCGATGGGAGTGCTTGGACTGCGAAAGCTGTTGAATATGTCCCTTTAGTCCTCCATGACCTTGTCCATCCAAGGCATTGTCGCGATGGAGGAGCACCGTCTAGAGTCTCGTGGGCCAAAATCTTCTCCGAACCTCGAGGGCTGAATCACAGGAATACACATTTCCCGTCACTGGGAGATGATCTTACCACATTGCTTTCGTAGTGATCGGGGAGATATGGTGGTATGGGGTGTACTTTCGTATCATGCACAATCATTTAATTTGCCAAGTAATAAAAATGTCGAGTCCTAGATTCATACACATCATGTCGCATCCACAAGTATGGTTAGCCTAATAATACATCACAAAACTCTCAAGAGGAGCAAAATCACACAATGCCTCATTTTTGAAGGGCTTTGATGTTGTAGGGGAGGCGACATTACTGGATGACACATGTAAAGCACTCTCCCTGGTGAAGCCACCCGATGCGTGTACAAGGTGCAAGTGCGTTGTGGTCAATAGGCCTAGAAGATTCACAAACTCGATGAAACGAGGTTCTTTGGCTCCCGTTGTTGAAAATAGAAATGCGTTGAGAAGCCTTCACCCACATCCGTGGAGTGGAAGAGGCGCTACCTCCTCTAGATCTTTCTGGCTCTGTCCTTCGGATCTTGGTGGTGGCAATAGTGACACTCGGGCTCGCATCAATAACTGCCTCTTTTTCATTCCCACTATCGTGTTCTCGACTCAGCAGTTAGAGCATGCACCGATCTTTCGTGGCCTTTCAACTCCGCCACCAAGACGAACGCTTGGCTTGACACTCACTCACGTTGTGAGTGGAGTTGTTATGGAACTCATGCCACTTTCTTGTGTCCTTTCTTTGATGTCGTGGTGTTGTTCTTTTCTTGCGGTGCTCTTCGATGGTCTGTATCGGTAGCCTCACCTTGCTTCTTTGTACTTTGTTCTCAGCTTTGGGGGCATCCTTCCCTTGCTTCAAATTTGCGTATCCAAAGTCCATTTCTTCTATTTAACTGAGTGCTCAATCTTAACCGCATATCGATAGGCGACACCGAGCGAGGAGATGTCCAAGAACTCCATTTCATCATGGATATACTTATGCAAATAGTCGCGGTACTTGGAGTACCGAATTTCGCTTGGAATCCTTGATACCCAACTTCATGTGAAGGGTATGAAATCCATTTGTGAACTCCGCACATCTTGGTCCCTTCCCCGCTACAACATGGTCCACTTTATGTATTTATCTCCGTAGCAACTCGACGTGGGTAATATTGTTTCTTGATGACATATCATAAAGAATTCCAAGTGGGTGCGGTAGGACAAATGAGGGTTCCCCCTCTTCCTTTTGCTCATGGGAGAGCCTCACCAAACTGACTGACATGAGGGTGCGGCTTCTAAGAGTGAAAAAGTAATATTTTCCTAGCTTCGGAAAAGTCATGAACTCGAAAAAGTATCCTTTCCCAGGGTATTTAACCATTATAAAGTACGGCATCCACATATATTTGGTCCTCAAATATGTGAATGTCAAAGTTAACTTGTACCTTTAAAAAGGAGTGGCACCTCGAGAGTGGCTTATGAATGAAGATGTGTCGCCCGTGGGTAGCCGTCGAAGGATATGGGAAAATTTATCCATCATTGCGTTCCTCTCTGCTTTCTCGAGGGCCTCTTGAGCAATATTTTGAAAGAATTTCTTACCCCTTTGGTCTTTCTTTTCTTCCTCCATGTGAGATCATTGGGGTTTGTGAGAGATGATCTTGCAAAGGTTCAAACCAGTACGTCAGCCCTAAATCCTTTATAATTTGACCTTGTTGGGGACATGAAAGGAAAATTGAGAAAGAGTAGACTTTTTCGATACACTAATACATGAAATTATGCGGTGAATGCAATAGAATACGTATGTCAATAGAAAATACAAAGGTGCAAGCAGAAATAAAACTTCATTTCATTAATAGCAAAGAACTCGATCTAGGAGGATCTTGATTAGCAGCAAAGCATGAACAACGTTCCAAGTACACAATCAACGTCCAGCTTTCCGCCTCCAATCCACTAGTTTCATCGCGGTCGCCCTCAAATTGATCATGGTTCAAGCTTTCGCCAAAAGAAAGCTCCTCTAGTGTTATGGTCGCTGCCATGTGTGATGAGATGGTGTAAAGTGGGTTAAAGTTATGGTGAAATACCTTAAAATTGTAAAGGTCTATGGTTAAAGATCTAACCTAGATCTAAAACCCTAATACCTAAGCCTAAAACCCTATACACATGACCCAAGAAGCGCAAACTTGTTCCCATGATGTGTGCAACCCCATAGGTGCAAAACCTAGTGCAAAGCTATATATGGTGTAAAACATTTGAAAATTGGTTTTCGACTTTGTATTAAAAACCTAAAACATACAAACCTAAGCGCTTAGTACTCATAACATAAACCTTTTAAAGGTCTCGGGTCATGGGTTAAAAACATTATAAAACCTTATTCTAAATTTCGGGTGAAAACAAAATGTTGGATTAATACATTATACTAAACTATATAAATAAACCCACAACGCTAGGCTAACCGTGCAGCTTAAGAAAAACCGTGTCGGAGTTGACGATAACATGTGAACATAACTCGTAGCGGAAAAGTTTTATGGTTTACAGCAAGTTTCAGTCGTGGCGAGCAATGTTGACTCGCCATCATTGAAGAACGTTGTCACATGCATCTATTGTAATAAATGTCAACGTAACTCCCTGGATAGACTATGACCGATCCTGAGGAAACCCGTAACCACCCGCAACCCGTCCGCCACCCGTTCACATGTCAGCATTTAAACCTCCGCCTAGCTAGCAGCCACGCTTTAATATATGGTTTATTTATGGGTTTTAATCATTTATATTAGCGCTAAGTTCAAAGGATATTTTATCCCTAGGTTACAGGTTCATGAATAGGAGATAGGGTTCGATACTCTTATCACACCAAATGCTCAACCATCTTCTAAATTTTGATTTCAGAGGTTTGAATGCAGCCTTATATAAACCATGACAACTCAATCAAATGACATTTTGTGTATTTGGAGTCTGGTTTCATGAGGATATATGTGCGCTGTGAGCCAGACGCATTTAAGCTCGACTGGCGAGATGTCTGAATCTGAGCGCGTAGACAGCACGTACAAAGGCGAGAGAGATGCTTTTTGTTTCAGGCAGAGTCCTCGGTGGCAAGTCCGTGAGCACACTCATTCAAGCTTTCACTCTCCGGGAAAAGATATTCCTCAAGATCAATCCTAATAAAAAGGATGCCCACTTGAAAAGCGGACCCAGAGATGTAGTCCACCAGGGCATGAACTCCGTAATCAACTCGCTTTTCTTCTTATTTTATTTGTTTATTTTTGTTATTTAATCATTTATTGATATGTTGGTTTATGTCATTTTTCATTAAAGCTACTTCAGCTAACAATAAATCTAAAAGGAAAAACTAATCAAACTCACTACATAAGCACTTTATTTGCACCACATCTCGTATCTATTTTGGTATCGTAGCCGGTTGTGCTTTGTAGTTTGTTTGTCGTTGGATGTTATACCACATTGGGATTGCAACATGTAAAAGGCGTAGCTTGGAGTGAATTCGATCTCAGAGACTCGAAAGTGGAAAGTCGTTTCATCTAATCCATGATGACAAAATGGACTAAGACCGTTGAGGCTCCTAAAGCTACTAAAAAGAAACCCACGCAAGAGAATAAAATCCAACACATGTTTTCTAAACATGCAAAGCAAATGTTGCATAATCATATGAAGATAGGAAAACGAGAGATGCAGCCTCATCACTCAAAGGCATCAGTAGATTTGTGACAGCAGGCAAGGGCAAGAGTAAATCTCCTTCTCCGTCCGTCATCTCCATCATCTTCTTCTTCCTCTTCTACTTCTCTAGTTCTTAATCTCGTAAAAGAGAAAGAAACCTAGGAGCTCCACTTTGTGAAACTTCTGATATTAAGTTTGCACTACTCCGTATATGATGGGTGAAATAAACCCCGAGAAACTAGAAAATCTGGGTAAAATAGTTAGAAGTATATTGTCGTATTCAAGATATTACGACGATGATAAGACAGAGATCCAATTAGCTACTCTAGAATTGTACTACTTTGATCCGTGGGAAAGTAAGACTACGTATAGATTTAAAGCGTAAAGGAAAAGTTATTAACTCATGGACTAAGCTTTATTAAAGCCTCTAAAGAAACAATTCTATCCGTTGGGTCACACACAACAAGCCAGTTATTGATCGAGCAAAGCAGCTTTGCAACAAGGTAAGTGGACATAATGTCTCAAGAATTCACACAAGTGACCCGTGCAGAAAGCGTTAGAGCTTGGTATTTTATTTGGACACAAAAGAAACTTTGTTGAAGTATATTGTGTGGTCAATATCCAGTATTTTGCAGTACATGACTATATTACTTGTCCATATCCTAACGATCTCGATGAAGCTTTGTGTCGAAGCTTATTCATGTCAAATCAAAGACGTGGTATACCATTCAAGTTTACACCGAACACTATCCAAGCAAGTATGGAAACTCGAAGACAAGAAAAGGAGGGAAAGTCAAAGGGAAAGAAGACCGGCCACAACTCAAAAGGAAGATGATAGACCTACTTTGTACACATTGCCAAAGGATCGGCCATGCATCGAAGCTAGTGTTGGACAAAGAAGGCTCGAAACAACAATCCAAGTAAGGCTTGGAGTTGGGATCCGATTCAGGTGATGAAGGCAAAATCACTCGCCATATGGTTACAACGTGGTAAAATTTCTAAAGCTAGCACTTCTCAGCTTTCTTCAAATATCACACAAGCTTGAATGAAGGAAAAATAATCGAGTTATTTCTGCATATAAGGGTAACTTCAAAGCACACTAAGATAGATACATTGTTCCCATACGGGATCACAAGAAAATTTGATTTCCGAATCATTGCTAAACGAATTGGGTTAGAGCACATAATCATCCAAAACCATATCCTTTGGGCCGGTTAAAGGTGAACAATGTCAAATTCATGTTACCACAAATTAGCAAGGTTTACCGTTAAAATTTGCAATCACAGCCCTAACTATATCGATGAAGTAGATTTGGATGTGATACCATTAGACATCTGTGGAATTGTCTTAGGTAGCCTTTATCTTTACGACCGATGCATGCATTTATAGGAAAGAACATATGTATCATCTCATAAAATATGGGATTAAATACATCGCTCGTGCACGTAAAATTCAAAGATCACTTGAATTTAATTAATGCTAATCAGCATGGAGCACTTAATAAGTTCAAGTAAGAGATACATACTCATGTCGATAAAAGGAGCAACATAAGGATATTATTGATACTTGTTTAGGTTTTGAAATTCAAACGTATGAAGGTAATTTGGTTAAAAAGGTAGATTCATTTTGGGAGATCTAGTTAAAGAACCAAAACATCTACTTCATAAAATGGAAATATCACATGAGTTGCGCTGGATGTCCGTTGCCCCTCTTTATAATGTGTTTAACATGAATCACAAGTCGCTATGTAGAGCATAGATAAATAAAGCAACAAATTCCAAGGAAGGTTAGAAAAGAATTAATGCAACCCAGCTCATCTCCATACAAGCTTCCACTCCATAATTTTGGCTCATAAGAAAAACAACACAATGGGGAATAAATGTCAATTTTAAAGATGATTCATTTAAAGCGTAAAAATTTCTGCCAAAAGATTGATAGATCATCAACAACCATATGAAGTTAAAAACGTATGTTAAAGGTTATGCAATGGAAACAAAGAGAATTCACATGCAGATTATCGCTTTCTTCAATACTTTCAAATCATATACTAGCTGCAACAATCTCACTATAGTTGGATGGGATTTCTTCAGCTAAATTCACTTAGTAATTAAGGACAAGGAAGGTGTAACAAGTGCAGTAGTTGATAGTGTTGTCTTTGAATGCTTTAGTAAGTACCGCATAAAATTTCATTTGGTTCATGAAAGTTATGTAGAACATTATAGAATTGATGATGATTTCAAAGATGCTTATAAATCACTAACTCATGATGCCTCAGTATAGAAAGAGTGCAAAGCTATCGATAAGTTCATCTTTCTTGGATTGCATGGATTTTTTGGCGTAAGCACGACTACAACACAAAGCCAAACGCATTGTTACCGGCCTCACATGTATCAAATAATTGTGAAGTGCATAAAGGGATGTGTAATGTGTTCGAAAAGCAAGACAAGCAATCGAAAGATTGGTTTGCACATGCCACTTCCACAGCTCCTTTGCAACCATGGGGAAGCATGGATTTGGTTCAAGGATAGATAGAAATGGTGAACAGGACCGAGATTACATATTCTTCAAGGTTACCGGCAAGTAAAAATCCTAAGTTGTGGGATGAATTTTTAACTTATGTGCATCAAGCTTACAATCAAACCTTACATTCTTCGCGCCACGACAAGCACCGAGTCAAATCAGTACAAATTGCGCCATGATAAGCATCAAGTCGATCATCAAGCCAGTTCAAGAAAATCTTCTGTATGGTTGTATATCATCAAAGTCGATGAAAGTGAGGGAGTTGTATTCTCACTTATTGTCTGCTTAAAATCAAGCTTTGGTCCAAAAGCTTTCAAGTGGAGAGGATCGATCCAGGAGGATCTTGATTAGTACATCGATAGCGTTCCAAGTACAATTGACATCCAGCTCAAGGTCCAATCTCGCCGCCTTCGTCGCTGTCATCCTCAAATTGATCATGGTTCAGTTTCGCCGTTGAAAGCTCCTTCGTTGTTATGGTCGTCATGTGTGATGAGAAGGTGTAAAAGGGTTAAAGTTATGGTGAAATACCTTACAATTGTAAAGGTCTATGGTTAAATATCTAACCTAGATATAAAACCCTAATACCTAAGCCTAAAACCCTATACACATGACCTAAGTAGCGCAAACCTATCCATGATGTTAAACCCTAAGGTGCAAAACCTAGTGCAAAATGCTATGGTGTAAAACATTTAAAAATGGGTTTTCGACTTTGTATTAAAACTCAAACATACAAACCTAAGCGCTTAGACTACAACATGTAAACCTTTAAAGGTTCTGGGTCACGGGTTAAAAACATTATAAAACCTTATTCTAAAGTTCAGGTTTTAAAACAAATGTGGGATTAATACATTAATTAAACTATATAAATAAACCCACAACGCTAGGCTAATCAAAAAAGGGCTAAGAAAAGCCGTGTCTAGAGTTGCTGAGCACATGTGAAAATCAGAGTGAAAAGGTTTATGGTTAACAACCGTCAGTATTAAATGTTGACCGCCATCGTTGAAGAACGATGCCACATGTAGCCGTTGTAATAAATGTCACTCAGAATCGTCGGGATGTACTATGACCGCCGGAGGAAACCGTAACCACCGGGGGCCAACTTGTCCGCCGCCTATTCACATGTCGCGTATTTAAATGTCTGCTCGGTTAATAAGCCGCCGCTTAATATATGGTTTATTTATGGGTTTTATCATTTATATTAGTGCTAAGTTCAAAGGATATTTTATCCCTAGGTTTTAGGTTCATGAATAGGAGATGGGGTTCGAGACTCTTATCACACCAAATGCTCTACCATCTTCTAAATTTGGATTTCAAAGGTTCGAATGCAAACTTATATAAACCATGACAAATTCAATCAAAATGACATTGTGTGTATTTGAGTTCAGTTTCTTCGTGGAGGGGATATGCGCTTTGTTTGCGCATTGCTCGCTCGTCTAGTGTTGGAATTGAGCGCAAGAGACAAAGACTGAAAGGCGAGAGAGAGTACTTCTATTTACGTAGTCTAGAAGTGCTCGTGAGCACATTCATTCTCGTTTCATTTCGTGTAAAGAGATTCCTCAAGATCAATCCTAATAAAACGACGCCCACTTGAAAGCGGACCTGAAGGATGTAGTCCACTAGGGACGAACTCCGTAATCAACCGTTTGCTTCTTCTTCTCTCTATTTATTGTTGTTATTTAATCATTTATCACATCGGTTTATGTCATTTTTTATTAAAGCTACTCTCGCTAACAATAAATCTAAAGGAAAACTAATCAAACTTCCTAAGCACTTTATCTTTGATCTCATTCCGCATCAAGAACCGAGATATGCTTACAAAATCCGAATGGAAATAAACTAGAAGCCCTACATGATAGCTTATATCTTAGAAGAGATGTGGTGGGCACATTCCTCTCGAATTCGTGTTACAATGAGGCTCAAGGGACTTTTTATTATCGAACAACAAGGGAAAACCATAAACAACCAAAACCCTAACCCCAAGAGATGGAAAGCCAAGAGTTTGTGGGCCTCGTTGGAGTTAATTGGGCACCAACTTCCGGGGTCGTAACTTGGTCATATTATCTCTATTTGGCGCATACGATACCTTGTCATAAAGATATCTCCGAGTACCGCAGGTTTTTCGCATCCTATGGACCTCAAAAAATTTCGTTTATGGGGTCAAAACTCGCTCCGACTCGGACCCGAAAACTACTAAAAATAGTTAATGATGCTATAAACAAGGAAAATGATGAAACTAACCAGGGGTCTAGGTGGAATAGGTGGGTGGCCACCAATATCCACTTCGATCAAAACAATGCATCATGACTTGTACATGTTAATGAAATTTTTTTGAAGGATTTTCACAAGTAGCTTGATGATTGTTGGCTTAAGTTTTTGGAGTCAAACTTTGATACTAGGAATCCTCGGCCCCGCCCTCACACCGAAGTTGGGTCATCGACGCGCTACAACCGCCGGGAGAATGGGTCATCTATGCGGTTGGAATCCCGTAGCCACTCGATTTCTTTTTGTGCATGCGGCTAGGTTGTGAGCTAGGTCAAGGAGAAGTCTAAACTTAGGGAAAAGGTAACCAAAGTGGAATCAAGTTGTTAATTGTGTGCTCAAGTGTTCCTAAGTGTTGAACGAGTTGGTAAGTTAGCCCCATTTCCATAACAAAATCTTGAGGTCGAGTCATGCATAGTAAATGTCGCCTCATGTTTACCTTGGTGGGCTCGTAAAAGTGGTTAAATGTGGGGTGGGGTGTTACATAGGTTTCATTGACTCGTTGTAGGGCATCTCCATTGGCATGGATCCACTCAAATCTTGGACATTTTAACCTAAAAGGTCTTAAAGGATGTTCCATCATGCGTATAGGAAAAAGGAGGAATTTAGAGTCGACATGCAAGCCATACCAATATGTGGATCACTATTGAAGGGGTGTTAAATATCCTCTTTAGCCTAGGAAGATTCATTGTCTATAGGTTCGATTTCAACTGCTACCACTATAACCCCTAGTGAATCGTGCCCCCCCCCCAACACATGGCCACGAGTAAAAAACTAGGGATTTGAACCTAGACCTCGTACTCACATTTACTTTACATTTTCATGGGCTTCGCAAAGTGAGCTCCCTAATGGGACTTATTTAATTAACCCTAGTTATTTGGCTTGTTTTCCCATTTTAATTTGTTGGTATTCGATCATCTATGGCACTAGCTTATCATTAACATAATCTAAAGGTCTTAATTAATGTAGTGGCTTACCCTCCCGCTTCTATCATTTTTTGTCTTATCATAGGTTTTCTTACTTTGGCACTAAAATTGGGTGGTGAATCCAATCTCCTCTCTTTAATTTTTAGTAGTACATATATGTTCGTGTGTCTTCCATTATTCCCTCATGTTGTGTGGTAGTATGATTCCATTCGTTTACTAAAAAGGTTATCTCAAAAGGTAATATCGATTGGTTTAGGAAGAGGGGCTCTTATCGAAAGAGATGAGATTCATCGTAGGGAGGGCTAATATCATATGAAAAAATTCTATGAGAAATTAAGGCCTTGGGGAGAAATTTGGTTCCATAAGTTGAATATTTGTTGAATGAAAAAAAATAGGAAAAGGGATCATTGGGAGCCACATAATATGTCATTTTGATGTGTCTAACTTATAAAACCTCCATCAGAGAGGTGGAGGCCAGGAGAGTAGGCTACCTCAATAAGTAACTAGGAAGAGGATAGTTGAAGAGGAAGGGATGGAAACCTTCCCTATATTAAAGGAAAATACACAATACTCCCAATAGTGGGAATAGGAGCTAGACATGAAAAAGAAAAAGGAAACTTCACTTGAGAGGGAAGTGTTAATGATGGAAACCCCTTAGTGGAGTCACCATAATGTAGCGTATGAGTGTCCGAGATGATAGCGTAATTTTATAAAATGATACCCCATATCGCGAGCTTCTAAGGTGATATGACAAGTTTCCCCCATACGAGATCTCTATTCCATGAGTTGTGAGATAAGGCCATAATATAGCCAAGAAAGTTGTAATTTGCTTAATGCTTTGAAACTAGAAAATGTTAAGAAAAATTAATTCATTTGACCCCATATATAGTAAACCAAAAATGGATTTGGTTCATCATGGACCCATAATAAAGGTAACTCGACCAATCATGGTTAATAATGGCTAAACATGAATGATTAACACAATAGCTAATAGTGTCAACAATGTTAACCATGACCAATAATGGTAAAAAATGGCCAATTATGGTTAATATGGTCAATGAGGGTGGAGAGAGTTAATGGGTTAATGGGATTACTAGGCTAGGAAGTTGTAGCACTTACATTTTTAGACTATGTCATGAATGGATTAGTGGATAAGTGGGCATGGTTAAAGTGGGTAAGTGGGTTAGGGGTTAATGAGTCATTGCAATTAATTTGGTGAAGCATGATGAATATGGTCTCAGACACTCAATATGGTCAAGAATGGTAAATGAAGGCCAATGGTGGCCAAGGACATTTGATATGGTCCGGTTAATGATTTACTCAATGTAGTGGGTTGGGGGTTATAGTGTATTAGGTCGTTGGTTGGATAATTTATTGGTTATACTTAGATGGCCAATTTCGAGAGGTATCAAACATTGACTAATAGTGAGCACTATGAAAAATAGGTCAATATAGTTTAATGCATTATAGGTGAGTGAGTTATTAGAAAAATGGTCAATAATGGTCATAAATGTCAATATAGTTAACTGGGGCGGAGGGTTGATGGTTTAATTAGGTTACTTGAACATAAGCTTAATTTCGTACTAAAGGAATTATCAAGTGATGTGGTTAATGTACAAGTAGATAAGTAGGCACGTAAATAGGTGAGTAGACTAAAGGTTAGTGGGTCCATGTAGTTAACATGGTAAATATGATCTATAAAGCCAAATTGGTCAACAATAATCAACCATGGTTGAGGGCCGTTAACAATGGTTCATATGGTCATTGGGCTGATGCTTAAGGTTTAATAGTGATCTCTTGAGTTTAGTGGTCTAATTAATTAAAGAGAAAATAAAAATTAACAGGGTTAGGGGGTTATGGGTGAGTGGGTTACTACATCAACCATGATTGACTAATGTCCACAATCATTAATAAAGTCAATCCATGGTTGTAAATCCAAAATCACACATGGAAGGTCAATACTAGTTAACACTAGTCTCATGTCCAAGGGTGGATGATTGATGGTTTAATTGGATTTATGGGTTAAGAAGTATGTGGCTATTAGGATTACCAAGCTAGACAATGAGGGAAAAGTGGATAAGGGGGTAAATGATATTGAATGAGTAGGTTCATCATTCCATTCAAGAGTTGTGGCATTTGCTCACCCTAATTTGAATACCTTGTATAAGGAGAGGGGTTATGTCGACTATGGACTATACCTCCAAAGAAACATCTAATGCTTCCAAATATCACCCAATAATCAATTACAAGATGCAAAACCTCTTCTAGAAGCTTGTTGGAATTTTGGGTGTTGTTATCCTCTACAAATTTTAGGGCACTCTTAATTTCCCAAAACCAACCCATGGACAATGTGAATGGACTAATCTAACATCCAACCCCACAAAAATTCAAAAATATAATAAAATTTGTAATTTTTTGGTTGAAAGTGTGTTAAAAGATGGACCCTCTCCCCCACAAACTACCTTTTTTCCCATATAAATAAGGAGTGAAGGGGAGGTGAAAGGGACCTTCCTTCTTCTACATGTGGATAACAAGGTCGCAAAAGTTATATCTCTTGTCCACATATCACTAGGATGGGTGATGCTGTTTTGTACTAGTTGATTGTGTTGCTTAATATATCATATTATATGGTTTACATTCATGTCTCAAGAATGTGAATGGGGGTGGAATGTGATGTGCCTAGGGGAGGTAAGTGATAACCCATTAAATTAATTAAATAGTTCACACACCATCAACTTAGGGGGCCCGTCAACCACAATACATTAATTTAATTATATTACGCACCTAACATTATATTAATTATCCTTCCAATATACATTTCAGGCTTGCTTCGAGCTTGAAAATGGGTGTTCATGGACCCAATTTTGCAATTTTTTACATAAAATATTTACTTATATGCATGTTTATATTATCAAAAGAATACAATCCTATCATATAACATGCATCACTAATCACAAGCATAAAATATACAAGAGATCTACATTTCGTGATTATATTCTTTTAATATACAAGAATACTATTTCTACATTTTAAACTCACATCTTATGCAGGACAATAGCATTGTCTTTATATTGCCAATGAAATGCAAAGCATTATTAAAGATCTATAATCACATAAATTTTACTTCCAAAAGGCCACCAAAATCTCCCATAACCTTACATATATTAAGGTCAAACAAAAACATGATTTCTACATTTGAGATAACATACATATAAGACATAGATACTTGAATTCCTAAAAAAAACATAATTACCACATTTGACATAACATACATATAACAAATGGAAACTTTTATTTCACAAAAGCTTTCCATGGCATTGATGACACCTAATCAAGGAACCAAATAATAATCTCAATATAGATAGTAATACAAGAAATAATTTAACAAATATATTAATCGTATGAAAATAAAAATAGTAATAACATATTAAAAACTTATAATTTACACATACTTTGTTATAATAAAAATTGAATAAGTCTCTTCATCGGGTTGTTGGAACTTGTATCAATGGAGGGAGAGCCTCCCACCCCACCACCTCCTATCACATTTAAGAGGGTGGGAGGGTGCGGAGGGTGGGGTGGCCATCCCATGCATTCACACATGAAAATAGTTATTCATTTATTTCACAATCACAAGGCATCCTACTTTTGTCCTGGAAAGCACTCTCGTGTGTTAGGAGATATTTCGTGTTTAACCGCATAGTCCGCGACATCCCCCATCGCGGGTGGACAATTCCCCACGCGAGCATGCTTGTGGGGCTTGACTCCAACTATCACGACTTATTGTTGTGTAGCAAGCAGGTTTTAGACTGTCTTATCTCATTTATTCCCATGAAAAGGCTCAACAGGATTGGTAATTCAAGGAGGTCCTAAACCGAGATGTTGACCTCGCAAATGCATGCACCAAGTGACAAGCATTTGTGAGGGGAGAAGGACAAAAACAACATTGGAGGACACCGCAGAGACATTAGAGGAAGTCGCAATATGCTTTGAGCAAGGGAGGGTGGTGACAGTAATAGTTCATTGTCGTGATGACAGTTCAAACCCCGTGGGTCGCTTACCACCGGGTAATTCATCCTATGTCCAATATCTCCCACTTTGTCAACTCTTTCCAATTGTTTAGCTTTTGTTTGGTCGCTACTAGTATTTAGTTTCCATAATGTAGTGGTGGTGTACTATGGTTTTGGTATTCTTGGTTCTTTTTCGTTGTTGGACCCTACTTGCAATCCCTCTTCCTCACTTTCCATATGTTGCTCAATCTCACAAGAAACCACTGAGGCTCCTTTGGCAACTCAAGTTCTATTTGGCTTTACTTTTACTCTATTCTTGATTTTATGATCTCCTAGTTTTCTTATCTTTGGGGGCACGCTCTCATCTTGGTTCCTAGTAACCCAACACAACATGCCTCCGATAGAGGATGTCACGTCACCAATGTATGAGGTCTCCTCAAGTGTCGACTACAAGCCCAATCCCAAGTGCAAAATGCAACAACCATTTTTCACTGCAATTCTCCGGGAAACCCGGGAGGAAATTCGTTAACTTGAAGCCTTGACCACTAATCATTGTGAAACCTACTCGATCTTCAAAATTCCATTGAATTAGTCAATTGGGTTCCCAATCCTAGAAATACTAGGGAAGACGAAGCCAATACTCCATTACCCTCCACTAGCAAATAGAAGACACTCTTGGGCAGTGGTCCCGAAGGAAAACATGAAGATGTGAATGGCATTATCTCTTTTCTCGAATGAAACTACAAATCTATTGAACACCATCATCATTCTTTGCCTTGCCAATTTGAATGTTTGACTAGCTCATATAGAAGGCCATCTCCAATGTGGCCCGAAACCTTCAGTAACAAGCCCAAGATTCGGCCCGAGTCATTTCATCTAATAATTTGAAGTCATATCTAGCCACCAACTTATGTTTTTACTTCCAAATAGTTCAATTTATTTAAATTATCTGAACTTAACAAATATAGTCGTTATCATTTTATTAGATTTAGACTATTGTCCATCATCAACAATATCAATCTTCTTCTTATAGTAAACTATTAATAAACCCAAATAGTAATATCAAATTTTATATAAAAAAAATTAAAAACAACTTAATTTCAAACTAACCCAAAATTTTTTTATTAAAAAATAAAAAAATTATAAATATAAATCTTTTTCTTTAAATAATTGATTCCAAAGAACAAACTAAAAGTTAATTTTATTATTATATTGCAAATTTTAAAAACACATTTTAATTTAAAAAATTAAAATTATAAATAATAAATTAAAAATAATAATAATTTTCTTTTATTAAATTTCATTAATAAATAAATAATTAATAACTAATATTAACAATTATATAATTAATACATAATATCAAAAACTACATTTAATAGTCAAAAATGTATATTTCGAATCAAAAGCAAAGAGTCACATTTAATTAACTAGAAATAAAAACAAAAAACAAAATCTATAAATAATTTTAAATTATGAAATCATCGCTATCCTCTTAAATATCATTCTTTAATTTATATGGAAATTCGTAATATGTTTTGGAGTTGTCTTTAGTGCGACTTTTTGAAGTTTCAAAGCCGAACTGTGTTGAAAATTTTTGAGGTAAAATCTTGGTTTTTGTTATTCAAACTGCTTTTTTGACTCTATGGATTCAAAGACCCTCAAAAACCTCTAGGGCACTTCGATCGTGCAAAGTTAGCAATCAAACTTCTTTTCAATAAATTTCGCCGAAATTTAGAGAAATTACAAAAAATCACGGTAAAATTTCCAAAAAGTCGCACTAAAGACTACTCGATATGTTTTTTGCAATAAAAACTAAAACATAAAAACATGCATGACTAACTATTTATTTTTCATTTGTATTTTTTCAGTTGCGTAACATAAACGTTACTGTTGTGTGACAAATTCTCTACGTTACCGCTATGTGTATTGTATTCAATATCAAATTTAAGTTTACTTACTATTTTAACTATGTTTTGATTCTTTGGAATCTAAGCTTCTGTGATCCATAATATAAATTAGTAGAAATTCTTTCGGTAATAATCACATGATTAATGACCACGTTCTCTTGCATGTGATTATTACCGAAAGAATTTCTACTAATTTATGTTTTGATTATATATTCTTTTTTGGAATTCAATTGTTTTCAAGTTATTCATTTATAATCATTTAACTAATAATTGAATTTTAAAAAATAATATTTAATATAATGTATTATTAAAACTTTTTAATATTATGTTTTAATTAATTAATATTTATTATATTACTAATTATAATTTTATGATATAATCAATTCTAAACTCCTTTTTTTTTTTGACATAATCGGGTGCTATTTGTATTCGAAAAGAGAAAATTGGAAGTCAAAGCTCCATTGTTACAGGGCAATATGTTTGAAAAAAGAGATAGAGAGGGACATCAGTATGACCAGTTTCCCCTGCACTCCAATTATGCTTGACCGTTGTAAAAGCCGATCTCGGTGTAGATTCGACAACCGTGATACAAAAAGACATTTGCAAAACATGTTAAAGAGAAGTTGTCTTTAGAGCCCGTAGGATCCCGCAACAAATTGCCTTCAAGGCCTCGTAGATCTCGCATTTGCTTTGCCGAAATCAGTTCAATGTTTCCAAAAAATTCCTAGTTGCCATCGAATTCCTTGGGCATGAGAACAACAAAAGCCACAGCAGTAAACGAAGAGATTTTTGACTCGTTTCATGGCAGAAAACAAAAAGACTCAAAAGCGTTGCATTTGAGGCTGCCGAGAGGCTTGTGACAGGCTCTGTTTGCTTGAGCATCGGCCTCCTTATTGAGGGAGCAAAGGACATGAATAAAACGAGTTTCATGCATTCGCTGGGTGAGCGCATGGCATCGATTTGTTATTTGTTGGAGAGCTAAATTGGTGGTTGTTCGATTGTGGACCATTAAACTGATGATACTTCGTCGACCTCCGATCACCGTTAAGCCGTGCGAATGCCGAGAATTTGAGCCGAAGGAGACCTGGTATAGAGCGAGGGCTTCAGCCTTTGTTGTTGGAGAGGGGGCCTAATCCCCATTCGTAAGATAGAATGATGTCTCCGTTGGCGTTGCAAATAATTCCGCCCGCCTGTACTTTGCCGTAGATTGGACTTGGAGGCGCCATCAAAAAATAGAGGCTAGCGTGTTACAATCTTCTAACCAAATTGCAAACTCTTAATCCTTCATTCCGATTTTCCAACCGCCATTAGGGATTTGTTTACCGTCGGGTATCGCTCGTTTTGGCCATAATTTTGGCCCCCGTTGCTTTGATTGAGTAGGCATCCAATATAATTTCGTTCTTCAACGAAAAGATCACCGCATCGATGCTCCTTTGGCACTTGACGCCGATTGTTTCCAAAGCGAGTCCTCTTGCCTTGTTATATAGCATCCTAATTTTGATTTTTTTGTCTCCGAAGATTATTTGATTGCGTGCTAGCCATATGTGCCGCCACAACAGAGACAAGGGGAGAGTGTTCCATACTCTTCTTGCTACATTGTTCTTCCTTGCGCTGCCAGGGGTAGTTCTTCTTCCATAGATATAAGAGTTCTAAGAATGGCGCCGTGGGAACCCCAGTGGAGCCGGGTCCTTCAGAAAGGCTTCTCTCTCGTGCGCAAGCCGGTGGGCGAAGGAGCAATTTATGAAAAGGTGCCGAATAGTTTCTACCGTCACGCTTGGGCAATGGGAGGGACCAAGAATACCACGCTTTTTCGTATCGTCGCAGGTTAACACTTTCCCTTTCGAAGAACCCATATGAAAAATTTAATTTTGGAAGAGTCCGATTTCCAAACAGCTTTTCCATTGAGTCCATATGGGCATGGGCCGATCATCACATACATTTGACGATAGGAAGTTTTGACTCCGTGTATTTGAGAGTTCGAAGGGTCCCAATGTGGTTAAATCATCTTCATTTTGTTCGTGGGGGCGATACCATGGAGTCATTCATTGTGATTATCCGTGCTTGAAAGTGTACCGTCGTGGATATCAAGAAAATGCCAACCACTCCAGATGAGTGTGAATATCCCACTTGATATCCGGCTCAAGTTGTGAATCCCTTTGTTGTCAAGGTAGGTGAGGATCTAATGGGTTCCAGGCTTGCCGCCGATAGGTAGTTGTCCCATTATTTTATCACCCCTATTCTAGTGCTTTTACCTCCCTTTGGGAACTTAGAAATGTTAGAAGCAAGGATGGGAATTGCTTTTTTACACAAATTCCCGCATTTTGGTGCAAAAAGCCTGGAGAGGTATATCGTGGGTTCAATATTCGGGAATTTAGGTGTTTGCCTTTCCCGCACATTCTTCCACCAAGAAAATTCTCCATTGATAAGTCTCCAGATTATCTTGCCACCAAAGACCAGTTTAGAAGTTGTGGAGATCTCGATCCCCCAAATTCTCCATAATCGTGAGGTTGAATAACCCGTTTCCAATTGATGAGATTGTATTTTTCTTCGCGCTTTTTCCCTTGCCGTAGAAAGTGACAGAGGATGGCTTCCACTTTGTGATGAAAGTCAAGCTGAGCTTGCAGTGGCGTGAATTGATAAGCAAGGGCAAGAGAGGGAGAGGCCTGACTTCAAGAGGATTAGGCGTCCCGCCGGGGTTAAGCCAAGGAGCCCCCGTATTGCCGCACTTTCCTTTTCATTTTGTCGTATACGTGTGTCCCAAACTACAATTTTCAAAGAACCCACACTCATCGGCATGCCTGTGTAAGAGAAATGCCCCCAATCTAATTTGCAAGAGACCCCGAAGATGTGCCGGCAATGCTTTGGAGAGTTTGAGCGCTGTGTTCCACCCATAAATGCAGCCTCTTAAGGTAATTGATCATGCCTCCGAGTAACCCATATCCGTTCAAGAGCTGCCAAACGGCGAGCTATAATGTTGGAGGCTCCTCCCATTAACAAGGTGTCATCAACAAACCGAGAGTGGTTTATATTTTTGACTCTCATTCCCAAATTTAATGCCGGTGATAAGGCCGGGTGCGACGTTTGTAATCAAGAGCCCGCCGAAGGATTCACCATCAAGATGAAAAGATAGGGGGAAAGGGGGTAGCCTCTGACGTAATCCACCAGAAGATGGAAGGATGGCCCTAGCCTCGTCGTTGATGAGGGGGAGATCCAAGGTCGCAGATGCGTGCTTGGACAAGGTTGATGAAAGGTGGGGCAAATCCCATTTTCTTTAGGACACGAGGAGGAAAGAGTGTCTAATCCCTACGAATGCATTGGCTAAACTCAGCTTTAAAATGAAACCTTTTTCTTTTCTAACTTTACCGGAATGAATAGCCCTGGTATTGCCGCATGAACCAACACCGTTGGCTAAAAAACCTCTTTGATTCTCGCAGATGAGGGAGGGTAGGATAGGTTTGAGGCGAGTAGCTATGATTTTAGTCAAGATTTTGTATGAAGAGTTGCAGAGGAGAAATGGGCCGAAACCTGAGAAAGTAGAGGGTCGATTTTCTTTAGGGAGAAGGGCAAGATGTGTGGCATTGGTGAAGCCTCCAATTTTGTTCTTGCGTTTGGGCCCATTTTATCATTTTGACAAGGTCTTTTTTTATTGTCCTCAGTGGGATCCGTAGAAGCGATGAGGCCATCCTCAGCTGTGGGCCTTGTCCGTCGGAGTGCCAAAATGGCTCTTTGTATTTCTTCTTCTTCTATATCCTTGGTGAGATAGGCATTGACTTCATCACTTATTTATGTGGGCAGATATTGGAGCAGATTTGAATAATCTGCAGCTTCTTTGGTTTCATTTAAAAGCGCACTATAATGTTTTGAGGCTGCCTTTTTAATTGCATCTTGGGAAGTTTGGAGTTGACCTTCATCATCAGTGATGGAGGTGACATTGTTCCTGATTTGTCTAACTGTAGTTTGCTTATGGAAAAAAGTGGAGTTTTTATCCCCTCCTTGCAACCCATACCGGCGTGATTTGATTCTCCATTTCTCGCTCCTCCATACGGTTGGGTACGATAAAGCCGGGAAGTAAAGGTCACATTCTCTATTATTTCGGGGAGCGTCCCTCGTTTCCTCTATAGTGTTGTGTATCTACTCCAAATTGTTTTTGACGTTTGATTTTTTCAGTCTATAGTGATTTTGTGCCCGCCTTTTAAGGCGCTTTTGGTCCTTTTTAGTTTTTTCCTCAAATGGAACTCGGAGATCCTTCAATGTGTTGGCGCCAAGTGTGTTTGACAATCTGGTTGACAATGGGTAAATTGCTCTGCTGCAGGGCTGTACTTAAATGGAATGGGACCAAGTGTACCGTGAGCTTCAAGCACGAGCGCTCGTGGGATAATGATCGGATGTTGAAATGGAAGAATACCGCAGTAAGTCGTGGAGTAGGAGGTAAGGAGGGAGACATTCACCAATATTCGTTCAGCCGCTCCATAATATTGTCTTTGCCCAATCTCGCGATTGCCCTGTGAACCTTCGATTCTTGGGCACAACATCTAGATTGTGGTCCCAGACAGCAATTTCCAGCTGGCGTTCGCAAGGGTCAAGTGTGAAACAACCCCCCCTCTTTTTCATTAGCGTGGAGTATGAGATTGAGATCTCCTCCAAGTATGATGTTATGCTTTCTTCATATCAATGCCGCTTGAGAGAAGTCCAACACTCGTGCTTTTATCCCCGTAGTGGTTTGGAGCATAGACATTGTAGATGACAATTTTTTGGTTGCTCATTAGATTCTCTAGAGTAACTTTAATCCAAACTTTAATTGGTTGATTGTATCGGGGCTTGGTGCGTTCTAGGCGTGTAGTTCCAAAGAGTGGCGATTCCCCCCGAAGCTCCCCTAGATTCGCATGCTTCCTTCATATTTCTTGAGGCGATCAATAATCCCTCTCATTTTTTGGTATCCTTGCTTTGTTTCTTGTAGCAAGAATATTCCGGTTTTCCCGATTTATCAAATCATTTAGGGCCGTGATTTTAGAGGGGTACCCTAATCCCTTACTATTCCAGGATAGGACTTTCATCATTGGTGAGGGGGTACGAGAGTTGCTCGCCCTCCCCGATCTTTATATGCCGTCTTTTTACCGTTTTGTCCCAAGATGTAAGTTTATAGGGTTTTGAGTGCCCATGGCAATATCTTTTTTGGGCGTTTTCTTTTCCGTTGTTTGGTCGATCTCCTCGCCCGGCCCCGGTTTCCTATGAGCTCAGATTGGCCCCATGTTCTTTAGAAGAGCTCGGTTGAACTTGATGGAGGAGGGTCATGGGAGAATGGAGGGAGAAGGGTTTGCGGTGGGGAGTGGGAGCAAGAGAACCCTCCCCGAGATGAAGGTAGAGTGATGGGGGGGGTCATCATCAAGGGAGATGGAGGAGAAGGGATTAGAGGACTCTAAGGATTTCCATGGAGGAGGGCGAGGGAGTCGACGAGGAGGAAGGATTAGGTTTGAAGGGGAGCGTATTTGGGAGGAGCTTTAGCTAGCTGTGGTAGCAAAGTAGTTTTTTCCTCTTGAGCGCTTTCCTATCGATTCTCGTGCCGAACATTTTCATCATTAACAATTTTAGAGTTGGGCCGATTGGCAAAATAACCGTACTCGTGACATACCTTGCATTTAAATGGGATTTGTTCGTAGTCCAAACTCGCCGAATGTGTGTCCACTATCCACCTTCAGCCTTTGGATTAAGCTCGGGAGAACTTCTTGCCGAGATCAACTTCAACGCATATACGCGCACAAGCTTGTATATTGTCCTTGGGCTCACTCCTATCGATGTACTTCCCCACAAAGATTGCCAATGGCGCGAACCGAGTCATCTCCCCAAAGAATGGAGTGAGAGATGCGAAGCCGACGGGAGAGCGTACCGGACAAAGACTAGGGACATCCAACTCGGGATTGAAGTCTCGGTCCATTTGTTCAAGTACAATGGGCCTCCGGGAGTCCATAAAATAAGGACCGTTTCTAAAGATTAAGTCCTTGTCGCCTCTTGTTTTAAAATGAAAAGGTAGTAAATCCTTTCCCACAAAAAACGAATGGAAATTTTGCCACCGACTTTGTCCGCCCAGCTTTTCTCGATCCAACGTTGAACAAGCTTTGGGAGATGGCCATAAACCAATGAATTGGCCCAATGAGCCCCGCTCGCAAGTGAGAGAGCAAACCCATTCTTGCGCAGCAGAGGTAGGACGACTCCTCTTGCAAAACCATCCAAACCTTCTTGACAAACTTCAAAGTGATGGACGAGGGCGTTGAGCGGTAGTGATTTGACAAGGGCATAAAACGCAGTTTGAGCATCGGCCCCCTCCGTAGCACCGTTCGGAGGGGCCATGGCGGCCAGCGACCACAAGATGGAGCAGCGTGGCTAGGTCAGTGCGCAGAGAGGTTTTTTCGCCGACATTTGAAAAAAAAACCAACATATAATTCTAAAATCATTTTATAACTAACATGGATTACAAAATCTAAAATCAAACCATGTTTATTTAGAGTGTTATTATATATTGTCAATGTGCAAGAGTTACATATACTTATAACTGAATAATGTATTTATTTAAATTGAATCTTAGACATATACCCCGAACATTATTGGTTGCCAAATAAAGATTGACCAGTAAGTCGTGTTGCAGCTAAAATGATACGCGTACACTATTTGGTAAACTTCGTAAATGATGCATTAAACTGTAAGCAGCTATATAAATTAATACAACGCGTGGATATTGCAAATACAAATTTTCTTCGATTACAAAATTATACCCCATTAGACCTGAAACCTCTTGAATCTGACACGCCAAATAAAATTCCACATTTTTTCCCCAAAAAGTTCGTAGGGAATTTTTTTATTTTTTTTTCTCTTTTTCAATCAACGGAAAGCCATACACCTGTAAAAGGGCCAGTGCCAAGGAATTCTAAATCGAACAGATCAGAGCTCGAATCGCTGGACGCATCGGCTGAAACTCTGGCCGACGTTAAATTCTCCAGAAATTCCAGCCGTTTGGATCTCCTCCTTGACTGAAATCTCTTCAGTAACCAACCCGTTTTGGCACCATGAAGATCGTTTACGCTGTGCATTGGTCTGAGCATACACTCGAAATCTCTCGGCCAGTTCGGCTGCGTCGCCACATAAGCTGTCAATGGAGAATCGAGAATCTAAAGTCTTATCGGCAGCAACCAAGAAACCTGAAGACTCCCTCGTACCTGCCACAAATGCAAATGAATCCAGATGAATCCTTTTGTTCAAAAAATGGGGGGATTATTTTTAATAAGTTGATTTCACATCAATACCTCAGAAAAAGTTACCTAATAGAATGGTTTGTTTTACATTACATGAAAATTTTACTCAATAAATTTGTTTGAGATGAAGGTCTTATTCAGAGTTTTAAAGGTTTTTTTTCTCCAATAGTTCAGTAGAAATTTGTTTGAATCACAAATTTTGAGTTGTGAACTTTTCATAATCTAAATGTTCTAAGATTCTATCTATACATACTCTAAAAAAACAAATTTAAACAACAAACAAACAAACAAAATTAAAAAATTAATCAAAACTAATTGATAATAATAATGAGACAAAGCATTTTTAAAGTAAAGTTTTTAAAATTTGAATTTAATTATCAATGATTAACAATAAATTGAATATAAAAATTCTATCAAATATCAAAATAATAATTTAATTTCAAAACCAACACCTCAAACTTTGTCTTATCCTAAAATTTTACAGTATGAAGTAAATGATTTGCATGATTTGCACAGAATATTGAATTTGTAATGTAAGCACACAATATGACAGGAATTTGTTAGAATCACAAGTTTGAGTTGTGAACTTTCCACAATCCTAATTCTCCAAAATTTCTAGTGTTGAATCCATATATACAATTAAAAACAAAATCTAAACAATGATTAACGATAAATTGAACATAAAAATTTATCAAATATCAAAAAAATAATTTAAATTACAAACCAACACCTCAAACTTTGTCTTATCCTAAAATTTACAGTATTGAAGTAAATGATTTGCACACAACATTGAATTTGTAATATAAGCACACAATTAATTTAATTATCAATAATTAACAATAAATTGAATTTAAAAACTTATCAAATATCAAAATAATAATTTAAATTACAAACCAACACCAAACTTTGTCTTATCCTAAATTTTTGTTATTACTGATTAACAATAAATTGATTATAAAAATTTATCAGATATCAAAAAAATAATTTAAGGTACAAATTTTCAATAATTAATAATAAATTGAATATAAAAATTTATCAAATATCAAAAAAATAATTTAAATTACAAACTAAATCTCAAATTTTGTCTTATTCCTAAAATTTTACAGTATTGAAGTAAATGATTTGCGCACAACATTAAATTTGTAATGTAAGCACACAATATGACAAGAATTTGATAGAATTATAAAGTTGAATTGTGAACTTTTCCACAATTCTAATTTTCCAAAATTTCTCAGAATGTTAAATCTATATATACAATTTAAAACAAATTTTAAACCCAAAAAAAAACAAAATTAAAAAAAGAAGAAATCAAAACTCCAAAACTTATAATAATTAAACAAACCTTTGTTAAAACAGTTTTTTTTAATACACTGAAAATAAATTTATCAAATATTAAAATAAAAAATAAAATAATAAAAATTAAGTAAATGATTTGCAATGGAATCACAGAGCATTGAAATCATAAAACTTGAAAATGGAACTGTCTTATCCTACAATTTTACAGTAAGAGAAAATAAGTAAATGATTTGCAATGGAATTACACAGCATGAGATATCATAAAACTTGAAAATACTTTCTGCTAAAACCAAGCATATGATATGATAATGACATAAAAATCAGTCTTCAAAACCTTACCTTCTGGTCTAGTGTTTTCTTTCCCCTTTTCTCCAGATCCCACTTCATTCAACAGTTCTTCAGCAGACCTAGAGTTGTCTTCCCTTCTTGTGTTAATGTGATTTAGAATCTGCAATTCCTTCTGATACCCATTAAGGTATTTATCATCTTCAGGCCTTGAATCACTAAGAACGTTTAAAGACTTAGTCTGGATATTGCTAATTCTTGTCCTTGATCTAAGACTCAGACTTTTCATAAGCAATCCAATGAACTTGCTCCGGGGCTCTCAGTCCTAAAATTTCCGGTTTCTTTACACGTGGTTATTCTACTGGACTTGTTGAATCTAGACAATCTGGTGGCCTCGGCATTCTGACTAGCTGGAAACAATAGATGAAGCTGAGACTTGAAGGGCTCCCTAGCAGATTTGCAAGGCTATTTGGGCGTTCTAAACAATTCTCTGGAATGCCAAAGAAAATTTTATCAATAGCATTCTGGCATTCAGATTTTTCAGAGTTACCCGAGATTTCATTTCCTGACACTTCTTCATGCACATCCACTGAATTAGTATTAGTATTCATCCGAATACATTTAACAGGCCTCGGAAGGGAAATTTCTTTGTCTGAACAGGATTCATTCATCTTGTTAGCTGCACTGAAATCTGTAGCAAAGTCACAACTCAAATCAGGAGTTCTGGGAAGATTTTGTGCCTCAGGAACTGCCATTTTCTTCTCAGTAGATTTTAGACACAGGATAACAAACCAGTCTCTGTTTTATGATCTTTTATCATTGCATATGTCATTATTCTCTGTCTCCTCGTTCACAATAGACTTCTTTTCTGACTCATTCTTGAGATTCAGGTTATTCTCTGTTTCCTTGTTCACAACTGGACTTCTTTTCTGACTCATTCTTGAGATTCAGATTATTCTCTGTCTCCTCGTTCACAATGGACTTCTTTCTGACTCATTCTTGAGATTCAGATCTTCAGACTTGATCTGCAGACAATGGCTGGCCAGATTCCCCTAAGGGATTCTTACACCCTTGTTCGACCTCGTGAGAGTCACTGTTCACATGATCCACTGGTAAAACCAGAGGACAATCATTAAAACCATCCTGTTTAGACAAACATGCTCCCATTGTAGATCAGGCACTAACGACAGACTCTCTGCTAATTTGAGCACCGTTGCGGAGAATGTGGTGATGCCTGAGTGAAATCTTGCTTAAAACTTGCAAGTTTTATTGAGTACAGGCAGGCTTCTGAAAAAGGAAATCATAAAAAGACTCACTGCACAACTTTCTCTGGCAAGATAACATGGATGAAGATACTGTCACGCTTAACTATGAGATTGGTGCACTAAATTAAGGTCTTTCATTCGATTTAGGTGGCTTTAATGTAAGCCATAGAAATCTGCAACATTCTGATCTTTAAGTTATGATTTAAAAAGGTTTGTAAGTAGGTTTTCCTGAACCTGAACAATGTAAATTTGCAATTTCATTATCAAAGGTCGGCAATGGAAACAAAATCATTTAAAGTGAGATAAAGACGTGATTTAAATTTAAAGATTAATTGTTTTCTTTTTAAATAATTATAAAGGGTTATAATAGTTTGATCACTTTAAAGGGATTTCAACACTTTTACTTGTGCAGTTTTATCACCTTTTATTCAGTAAATTAATGGAAGTGGTTACTGGTTATGAAATACAAGTACGAAGTCAAGTAAATTCATTTATATAAGTAAGAAGTTAGTTATTATTTAAATTAATTTAAATGGTTATCTATTATGAAACATAAATAAAAGGTTGGAGCTTTATTATCTTTATTGCATAATGCTGGTTTTATGTTTGAATATGCAGTAAAAGATGTAATAAAATTAAACGTAATAAATATTATATTAAAATAAATTATATATATATATATATTTTTTTTTTTGGTCTAACTTACAAGATTTAAATTTTGATTTTTTTTGCTTTTACATATAATTTCATAATAATATTTTAAATATAATATTTGAAAACATATAAAATACTAATAAATTTAATTAATAAACATGAAAAAATTTATTATCATATAAATCCAAAAAGAAAGAAAAAAAAATGAAATTATAGTTATATATATATAAAGAAAATATAAAATGAATCAAAGAAAATGCCAATATGTATAGATATAGTGTTTTAATAAATAAAAAAAATTTATATAGTATGCAAAATTTATATTAATATAAATAGTATTATTAGGAATTACTCTGGATTCATCTTAATTATGGATTTATCAAATATAAGAGGAATCAAATCTAGAGTTAAAATACTTCTTCAAATTTTGCAATCAAAGATATGTTTGAGAAATTTGATCCTCTAGATTGAGTAAATATGGACTAGATATTATTGGGTCTTACTAGGTATCTCCACTAAGTGCAATTGGTTGATTTGTTTTACCATGTTGCTATCAAAATTTGTCATCATTTGGTAGAAGGAACTTAGCTACAGTGATAAGACACATGTTTCTTATCCCCAACTACATGGTTCAAGTGAGACAAGTTGTAAGTTGTCATTTATGGAAAGTTATTCTACCTAGTGAAATTGTGACTTCATGAAATAGTTATTATACTCACCAAATAATGGTATTTATGAAATAGTTATTCTATATGTAAGCATTTCACTAAGTGGATTGTACTCCCTGCATGTTAAAAACTCACATCAATCATATTTTAGGAATACTTTAAAATCTATAATCAAAATAAAAATGTCTGTCATATTGCAAAATCCAAAATGTTCCATAAATTATATAGACATGAGTTTGACTTAATTCATATCTATCAAATATATGAAATATTCCAAAATCTTTTTGATAAACATGACTTTGACTTAATTCATATTCATCAAATTTATAAAATATTCTAAAATCTACTTGAAGTTTTATCACCTTTTATTCAATAAATTAATGGAAGTGGTTACTAGTTATGAAATACAAGTACGAAGTCAAGTAAATTCATTTATATAAGTAAGAAGTTAATATTTATTTAAATTAATTTAAATGATTATTTAATATGAAACATAAATAAAAGGTTCGAGCTTTATTATCTGTATTGCATAATAAGGGTTTTATGTTTGAATATGCAGTAGAAGATGTAGTAAAATCAAACATAATAAAATAATAAATATTATATTAAAATAAATTTAAATTATATATATATATATATATATATATATATATATATATATATATTTTGGTTTAACTCACAAAATTTAAATTTTGATTTTTTTGTTTTACGTATAATTTTATAATAATATTTGAAAACATATAAAATACTAATAAATTTAATTAATAAAAATACAAAAAGTTTCAAAAAATGAAATTATATATATATATATATATATGGAAAAAATATAAAATATATCAAAGAAAAATGCCAATATGTATACACAGAGTGTTTTAATAAAAAAAGATATTTTTATATAGTATGTGAAATTTATATAAATATAAATCGTATTATTAAGAATTACTCTGGATTCATTTTAATTATGGATTTATCAAACTATAAGAGGAATCAAATTTAGAGTTGCAAACATTTCTTCAAATTTTGCAATCAAAAATATGTTTGCATTTTGAGAAATTTGATCCCTCTAGATTGAGTAAATATGGACTAGATATTATTGGATTTTAATAGGTATCTCCACTAAGTGCAATTGGTTGATTTGTTTTACCTTGTTGCTATCAAAATTTGTCATCATTTGGTAAAAGGAACTTAGCTAGAGTGGTAAGACACAAGTTTCTTGTCCTCAACTACATGGTTCAAGTAAGACAAGTTGTAAATTGTCATTTATGGAAAGTTATTCTACCTAGTAAAATTGTGACTTGTGACTGCATGAAATAGTTATTATACCTACTCAAATAGTGGCATTTATGAAATAGTTATTTTATATGTCAATTTCAGTAAGTGGATTGTACTCCTGCATGTTAAAAAACTCACATCAATCATATTTTAGGAATACTCTAAAATTCATAATCAAAATAAAGATGCCTCTGCCATATTGCAAAAAAATCCAAAATGTTCCATAAATTATATAGGCATGAGTTTGACTTAATTCATATCTATCAAATTTATGAAATATTCCAAAATCTTCTGGATAAACCTAAATTTGACTTAGTTCATATCTATCAAATTTATGAAATATTCCAAAATCCACTTAATAGACATGAGTATGACTTAATTCACACCTATCAAATTTATAAAATATTCCAAAATCTACTTAATACATGTACAATTTGACTTAATTCATATCTATTAAATTTATAAAATATTCCAAAATCTACCACTAAATCACCACTCTCCTTTCTTTCTCCTTTCTTCTCTAACAACTGTGAATTTAAAAATAGATATAAACTGAACCTTATATAAACCACTTCATCTCATCAATATTTTAATCACCGCGAAGAGTGATGTTGATGAGAACCAAACCTTTCATAAATTCACCGCACCTCATGAATTTTTTACTCACCGTTCTTGTAACAAAGGAAATTTAACCAGTAAAACAAAGTATTGTACAGAGTACGAATTGTCATTTTGCGTGCAAAGTATGTTTAAAATTTGAGTCGGTTCACGTCTGTTACAGAAAAACCACCTTTTCAGTGCACTAGATAGTTTGCATTATAAAGAAAAAGAAACCAAAAGGTGAAGGTCCATTTTTCAAAGCCATCACAGAAAAACTTGATGATAATGAAACAAAAGTCCACTTTGCCGAGAAAAATGGCCCTTTTGTGTCAGTCACCCTACGGTATGTGGACGATGCGATTGCTGTGGGCAGACTGTTGCTGCACAGTGGCGAGTAATGTAATTGGAGCGAAAATACAGCGTACGTAGCTGTTTAATGTCACTTCGCGTGTCGCTTGGGTTCTGCAAATGAGAGCGAATGTCTTTTCGAAGAAAAAAGCTGAGGACCGCTGTACACATATCACGTCGCTTAAGCCCATCAGATCCCGAAGGAAGGAGAATATCCATTGAAACGTTCAAAATTGATATGAGGAAAAATGATCGTCGAATTTTTCAGAGTACGCTGTCAAATCAGTGCAGTGAATAATTAGAAAGAACTAGAGATGAATGAAAGCCAACTTTGTTCCCGTATGATCTCCCATATCTTGCATCTTCATGGGATATGTGACTGGGCTCTCTGTGACTATTCTGTATTACACAGGAATGACGAGACGTTGTGATTTTATTATTTTTGAAACGAGAGGCTTTTCTTTCTACTTGCACTGTTCCATCCTTACATCGAACTGTAACGGCGCCTACAGAAGTCAGTTGGGATGTGATATAAGTTGTTATAATGAAGCTTTATATGGAAAATATGCAGCTTGTAGCTGGGCGTTAAGGAGTTGTTTACCAAGGTCGCGTTTTGGCCCGGACTGCAGAAATCTGCCGGAATCCGGTCAACTAAATTTTAAAAAATCAGGTAGTTGCAGTGCTTGGAATCCATTTTTGATAGTGGAAATGGATTCAGCACTATAAAAAACCCCTGGATCACTCAAAATACTAATGTTTAACAACTGTAAACAAGATTCTGGACAAATCTTTGCCGGATTTTCTGAAAATCCGGATTCTGGGTCAAACGCAGCTTCGGTAGACTACGCGAGGCGTTAATGCACAGGGATTGCATATGTCTATTTTTGAATTTAACTAAGTAGTAATTATGTCTATAGAAGTCAGTTGGGATGTGATATAAGTTGTTATAATGAAAAAGAAAGTGTTATAATGAAAAATATCCAGGTTACTAGTGATGAGTACTCTTTTTTCCAACCTAAATTAAGAACAAGAGAGTTTGAATCATATTTTTGATAATGAGAATGGATTCAGTGGGATATAAACCCCTGAAGCACCTAAAATCTTCATAAACACCTAAATTAATCTTAAAGCTTGACAAGTGTCACTAGTATCCAATTTCCATTGTTTACCTGTTAAAACAATTCCTCGTTAAAACACTACGAAAGAAAATCAAATGGTTTAAATGCTCTCCCAATTTTGAGGATTCACTTTATTTTAGGTTTCTGATTATGATTTTGTTGCATTGCATTGTTAAAACATTTCACTAACATGCCTAAAGAAGTGTAGATGGATGTTGTGTGTTTTTCACTTTTTTGATAGGGTCAAGTGTGTTTTTACTTATTGACTCGGTTATAGATTAGACGATGTGCTTGACTTTTTATCCACTTATTAACTTTTGATTTTCTCTTTCTGGTTAAGTAATAAAAATAGCAATTTTAACAAGAATTATTTTGTTATGAAAGACAAAAAACCTCTATGAGACTTCCTTATTTCAAATGTGACTAGGTTAAAATTTCAACCAATTTTTTTTAATAAAAGAATGTGAAAAAGGTTGTCTATTACTTCCATATTTTGTTTTTTTGGTTGAATCTTACCTTACAATTTTAATCAAGATTGTGATGTTTTATTATTTAAAATGTGTTTCTAAGTAAAAATAAATAAATAAATCTTTAAAAAGACTACAACTTTAGAAAAATAAACCACATTTTGAATGTTCCTTATCTTGTTAAAATGTAGTCATTGTTGCCGATAGGCATGATAAAAAATACGAGAAGATACAAAAGATGATGTCATCATCAAGTACACAAATATTTAAAACATTTTTGAGTCGAAAGTTGCACATAGCCATGATAAAAAATACAAAAAATGTTGATGGAAAAATGATGCCATCATCAAGTACATCAATTAGCCTTACAACAAACATGATTGCGTGAAAATAATTATGATGATAATGTAACATAGTCAATGAAACTTCCAGAAAATATTTTTACCATCGTAACGATACAAAACATTTTGAAGGGAAAATAATGTTATAAAACATGTTCGGTGAAAAGTCATATGGCCGACATATTTCTATATAGCATCATTTCAAAATAATGCTTCCATGAAGAAAATTAAAAGTATTGAAATACCGGACAAAGAATGTTACCTAAAACAACGTTGATAAAAAATCTCGAAAGAATTTTACAACATATCGATACACAATAAAATTTTAAAAAGGCATTCTACATATTCTAGTACGATTCGAAAATCGATATCTTGAGAGTCGAACTCTCACACTTCGAATGAAAATATTTCCCAAATTATATAGAAATTTTGGTGAGTTTAAATTGGCTCTTACCTTTGTCATGCTTTGTTCTATGCATATTCAGGAAAACATAGGTCTAAATGCAATCCGATCCTTCCTCTTAGCTTTTTCTATTAGCCCAGGCCACATCCGTATAGTTACACAAATAGCAGGACCATCATTCAAATTGATATCATGTGTATACGATGCATATATATGTATCGTCGAGTAGAGAAGAGGAGAAATATAGATTCCACATATACAATTGTATAAATGGTAATCATTAGTTACCAAGGATATCATATGTATATACATTGTATATCTTTCAATAAAAATTAAGAGGGATAAATATATATTTGATCTTAGACAGAAAAGGAGGCGAGAAATGGATCGAAGAAAAGGAGGCAAGAAATGCGGATCGAATGCAGCAAAGCATGTTACAAACCGACCTCAGTGGTGTTGTGTGGGTAGTGAATGGCTCCCCGAAACGGTGTTTCCTCGTTTCCCATTGATGATCGGGATAATTCCCGTGTATGTGACTTGGGCTCGAATTCAATCCTTTGAGTGTAAATATGGAGATCCACAAGTAGAAACCCGCGAATTCAATGACGTGCTACTTGAGATGGCCATGAGTGAATGAATTCTCATGAACTTATCGAAGGAAAGAATGTAATGTGCCTTATTTATATATATTTGATTTGCATGAATATTATATATGAATTTGGTCTTGGAATGAAATAATATAGGCCCTTGTATAGGAATATATATTAGGTACATCTGCAGGTCACATCGCAGCTTTCAACCTGCCCTCGCGCCATCATCTAAGTTCATACTCAAGACCATCCATGGCTAGCATCGTGGAAAAGAAGAGGGAAGGTAGTGGGATTATATGGAGTTACAGCTTCTCCATGTCCAACCTAATTCAAGGAAATTAGTAATTAATGAGGAGTTGAAATGCCCAAGTTAGAGGCAAACCCTAAAATGGAAGAAACTTAGAATAAACACTGCCCTAGAAAACATAGAGTACGAAAGTCATGGAGGAAACATGGTGGACGATGAATCTTGTACAATATCACCAGGAATAAACTCATAAAAGGAACACTATCAAATTAACTAAGAAAATTCAACCTCGTCAACTCCTCTAGAATACTTCCAAACAATATATTATCAGATGCTTTCAAAATACTCCGAAATCGATGTCGTCCAATTTCTACAAGAATGCTTCCACCGAATCGATTTTTGGAGATATCCAGGCATGAAGGGTTTGAATTGGTGATCTCCAAAGGAATTAAAACTTCAAAACTATTGTGAGAAATATGCAACACTTCAGAGCATTTGGAGAACTCCACAAGCCTAGAGGTACTTTCCCGCTCAAAGGTTCTCATCAACACCTAGTGCCACTAATGTTGTGAAAGAGGCCAAAGACAGCTGTGGGAGGGTTCTCATAAATTTTATTGAAATGGTTCTCATCAATACTTGGTGCCAATAATGTTGTGAAAGAGGCCGAGATGGGGGAGGGTTATGCATTTTATTGAACTATATATATATATATATATATATATATATATATATATATATATAGAGAGAGAGAGAGAGAGAGAGAGAGAGAAGACAAGCTATGGCGTACTATCCCACCAATATGTTTTTAGATATATATAAGACTTTCCACTTTTGAACCAGGTGTTTTTTTTTTTGTCCGCATGGAGTTTATTTTTCCTCGACATGGTGGTCGTTTGCACCCTATTTTGGATAAGGAGTCACAACTTGTTATGTTTTCTTACCTTTCTTAGCACTTGGAACATAAGAAAGCAATTGCAAACAAATCTTGTTAGCTAAATACAACCAACAAAAATTCATATCATAGTATATCATAAACTGCTCTTCCAGACAACTAAGTACGTTTTGTTCAATGAAAATATGGGAAAATTGTCTTCTTCTTATTGTACTAATGAGATTCAATTGTCGCCAATACCACCTCCCCGATTTCAATAAACCTCCTCCTAATGTTAATAATGAAAGTGAGTATAGATTCCTAAGACTCGGACAATAATGACAAACTCTTCACTTCCACTATATGTCTCTCTAGTGCTCTTACAACACAATGTCTCATATTGGTGCATAGACTTCGAACTGAACCAATTTAATAAGAATTGCCTACTTCGTGATCGTGTGCTAAAAAATATGCTCAAAAATGAAAGTTGTTGAATTAGTGTGTAACTTGAACGACCGCGTAGATCTCTTCATTCCCCGAACTTCGGGCGCAACTCGTTTCGGCTAGTAAAATGATACAAGATGCTCCCGGAAAAGAGTTTTGTTTGTTTTCCCAAATAGGAGAAATGTTGGCAAAAATTGTATAGGATGCCCGCTTAGCAATCCGTAAAACCGACTCCGCATGGTTGATTGGGCTCGTTGGACTAATTAGGTCTCGCCACTTGGTCAATTATATTGTCGTTGTCGTGGGTGAATTATATTGGTTGGATGGTGGCCAACCACATGATGCCGCCACATGGCCCAACCAGAGGCTATCACGTGTCAACATGGGGGCACCAAAAATTTGTTTAAGCTTGAATTAACCTATGCAAGGAGTCGATATCGAGACCTCATCGTGCAAACAACGCAGAGCCTTAACCACTCGCGCTAACCAATGGTTCTTATAACCATTCTCCCAACTTGTATATAAAGTTTATGGCAACCGAGTATGGGGTAAGGGGCCGTGGCTTAGCCCTTCCCCCCCTAACAAACTTACCATATGATCGTTGGTGTGGAACCTAGGTGTAGCCCTATTATTAATTTTTTTATCAATTAAAAAATTCGGCCTTTAAGCCTTAGCACGCATTTTAATTATCCCACAAATTCTCGCTCCGAATTCCGCCAAAATGACACTTCCGTTGTGGGGCCACCCGGGCGAATTTGTAGGACTCGGTCGCATTTTGGGACCAGGAGCTACTAGCAACAGTTAGGGAAACTCATAACTTCTTCATTTTTCGACCAATTTGGGAGCGTAAAGAGGCTAGAGGGACATTTTTGTTAGTTCTCGCTAATGGAACAAGGTTTGAAGCCATTGGAGCACTCTAAATTAATGTGTTAGGTCCCTATATTACTAGTGTAGTCCCTTATTATATTAGTGTAGACCACCCATTTATTTTTGTACCCCCGTAACCCCCATATTTTTATTATTGTGCCCTTAAATTATTATTTTTAGGTCGGCTAGGATTACATCATGGCCCCACTCAGATTACATCGTGGCCCCATGGACTCCTATATATAGAAAGGAGGTTTTGTAATTTGTACCATCCAAGAATTGTTCATTCATGTAATGTATTGGAGGTTTCCCCCAAAGTGGCTTATTTATGAGGCGTTGATATCTCTTTTTCTTCTTTTTGGAGCCGGGTTTCACAACATTTGGTATCGTAGCTTTGGATTCTAGGGTTTCGCTCGCTCCAAACAGTCATCGTGGCATTTTCGCTATAAATTTTGTTCTACGAAGGTTCGAAGCTGAAATTGTTAGAGTGTGAACACGAAATCTTAGAGAACATCGTCGCAAATTTTAGAGCTTGTTTCGGCACATTTTCGGAGATATGGTCCGCGGAAGTTAGGGCTTTTTTGCAAGATCCCGAATTTAACCTAAACAAAGTCATCGCGAAATTTTCACTATAACTTTTTTTCTACGAAGGTTCGAAGCTGAAATTCTTAGAATGCGAATCCGAAATCCTAAGGAACATCGTCGCAAAATTTCAGATCTCGTTCGCAATATTTTCGGAGATATGGTTTGTGGAATTTAGGTCTTTTGGTGTGCTCCCGAATTTCATCTCAAAGAGGTGATTGTGGGAAAATATTCATAACTCTCTCTCGTGAGCATCAGATTGGAATTTTGTAAAACGTGGCCGCAAGTATACGGTCCGTAGTTTTTTATCTATAAATTTCGTAGCCAAAGGAGGAAATAGTGACACGTGGCAAGTCGTACAAGTTCGCTTTAGTGAACCAAATTCATGATTAGGTCATCGTAGGAGATCGTGGGCACAACTTTGTTTTCAAGGATCCAAATAAGGTCAGCTCCGTGGCATTCGAAAGAGAATTCGTAGATAAATTATGCCAAATTTCGATATTGAAGATTCGAAATCACGTAGATAATTCAGTTTCAATATCGAGCTCATCAAAAAAGAAAAAAAAAATGTGTATTTTTTTTTTCCAAATTGCATAAGTCTTGTGTAAAAAAGCAAACTTTGAAGTGATTCCAAGGGCATATTGAAGAATTTTTATCAATATTGGGTTCTATAATGCCTCCAAAATAATTCCATACCCATTAAGCGCCGTAAAACTATACTATGACGCATGAAGAGGAAGAATTGTAATATGAGATATCAAAATTACTAAGACAAAGTGCAACAAATTTCGATCTTACGAAGAGAAACCAAAGATGACATAGATGGTTTGGTGCTTAAATGGAGGCTAAGTTGGATTGTTTGAAGGATCAAATAAAATCTACTATGGATGATAAAGTAGTGGAATATCACATCGAGCATCAACAACAAGTTCTCCAACTCCTCAAAGGGATAACCTAACTTTGGTGCAAAATCAAATGAAACAACCAAGATCAACATCACATCGAAAGAAGTTCGCGCTCGCGCGTAAACAAGAACTCGACAAGTACAATCAATTTCAAATTATCCCGTAAGTGGAAGAACTTTCCGTAGAATATTCCACATGGGAGGATGAGAATTTTATACGAAGCATCAAGAAATAATCAAGCGTTGAGGACAACACTTGTTTGAAGGAGAGGGGCATGTTAGGTCCATATATGACTAGTGTAGTTTTTATTATGTTAGTGTAGACCCCCTTTATTGTTATCGTTGTACCCCTATAACCCCCATATTGTTATTATTGTGCCTTAAATTATTATTGTTAGGTCGGCTAGATTATATTTTGGTCGCACTAGGATTACATTGCGGGCCCTATCGACTCCTATATATAGAAAAGAGGTTTTGTAATTTGTATCATCCAAGAATTGTTCATTCATGTAATGCATCGTGAGGTTTCGAAGTGGCTTATTTCTAAGGCGTTGATATCTCTTTTTCTTCTTCTTGGAGTTGGTTTCACAACATAATGTAACCACCATTTTTTAGAATAATGATATAGGGCCAAGCCATTGGAGGCCGGACCAGGAGATGTAGCCTAGAGGGTGAAATCCTTCTTCAATTGTTGTGTTGTGGTTATTTTATCGACGTATTTGTATGTTGTTTTCTCTTGTTTAGAGTTTAAATTCAAGTTTTATGTATAAAAATTTAACATAAAATATCACAAAACTCAATTTTAATACTTGCAATTTATACATCCTCAAGCACATTTACATTGAGATTTAACACTGATCAATTTTGGTACCCGAACATACGTTTTCTTTGTTTTTGTGATGATTTAATTGTTTGCGGTGTGTTTCTAATGCTGTTAAAGGTTGAAGCTTAAGAGAGGAGAAGGAAATCTTTGTGGGTGCAGGTTCTCAATTTGAAACAAGGACAAGGAGAGCCCATTTATATTTAGGGGGAATTTGAGGTCTAAATGGACCTCCCAAGGAAATTATAAAATAATAGTGGAAATAACAAAATAAGATTTGATGACATCATCAAATTTTAGAGGGAAAAAGAAAAACTACTTTTTCAACTCATATTTTCAACTTATCTCCCAAAGTTTGACTGTACTAAGCGAGAGTACTCATCGATGCAAAATTTAATTCCTCATCCAAGTGAAGTACCCATGTTGTATAGTTTGGATGGACTTCAAGTATATCTTAAAAATGAGAAATACATGAAAAACGTGATTGTAATCACTTTTTTCATGTATTTCTCATTTTTCACGTAGGAAGGTCCATCGAAAGTAGAATATGGTACCCTTGATGAGGAATTAAATTTTTCATCCAACGAGTACTTTTGCTCGAAATTTGAGTAAAAAAATTGGGATATAACTTGAAACTACGAGTTGAAAATGTAGTTTTATTATTTTATTAGTTTTAATATCATCTCTTTACTTAAAAAATGGTGAATTATCCCCCATGGTTGACATCATCATCTTGAATCCTAGATTGCTCTTATAAAGTTTATTTTGGTTGTACATTTTTCTTAGGAGGCCCATTTTAGACCTCAAAATTCCCCTAATGGTCTCAATTCCACCACAAGTTTCACCTCAAGTTGTACTGCTTCGGGTATATGTCACATGAAGGATGAGTCGATAATATGTCAAGATGAGAAGAATTTTAGAAAGCTTTCTTTGACATGACCGAAATGGTGAAGGTTCTCTATGAAGAGAGAAATCTGACAGCAGGTGAAATTTCCAAGCCTTCAAAAGGATATGGTTCTTCTCGAGGAAAAAGGAGGAGATGATGACAAGCCTTCAAAAGGAAATGGTGACCACCCTTTCTCCACTCATCTTCACCTCCATCCTTCGCCTTCTCATCTTTCTTCCCTTCACAACCACTGTTACTCAAACACATCCACATGCCCAAAGGGTTCATGTTAAAACTCCATTATTAAAACTTGATATCAAATTCGAACTACCTATGTATAATGGTGAAGTGAATGCCGAAAGACTTGATAATTGGGTTCGTCAACTTGTTTTATTGTAGGATTCGTAACATCAAATATGATGAAACAAATATTTAGTTGGCTTTATTAAGGTTGGAAAGTGTTACACGCACTTGGTGGGAAGCCAAAACACAAGAGGATATTAACAATCATGGTAAGGTCTCAACCTCTGGATAGAATTTATCGTTGCACTTAGAAGACAATTTTTATCCATTAGCTTATATGCATAAGGCTCTTATGGATTGACAAAATTTTAGACAACTAAAGGGTCAAAGTATGCAAAGTTACACTCAAGAGCTTAGAAGGTCTTTGATACTAGCTTTAGACTTGCAATCACAAGACACTTTGTTGAAATATATTGGGGCTTCATACAATTGTTTGAGGCATACTATCTTATGTTTAATCCTAAAAGTTTAGATGAGGTTTGTGTTCGTGTGAAACACATTTTGAAGCAAGAGGGAAAAACATTTCACAAGAGGGTATCAAGAAGCCATTCACAAATGGAGACAAGACTAAGAGTAAGTTCAAAGGGAAAGGAAAGAAGAATGCATCCGTCAAGAAGGAAGGAGAAAAATTAGCATGCAAACATTGTTCCGAAGAGGGTCATGAAAAAGCTCATTGTTGGAAGCTTCATCCCGGGATGAACCAAAGATGTTTAACAACAAAGGGAAGCAAAAGACAACTACAACTACACAACATGACTTAGGCTCGATTCAAAGGAGATGAAACAAATATCACAAAGAATGGGAATGAAAGGTAAGGACATAGCAAGCACTAGCTCTTCAATTTTCCCTAATGATACTCAAGATGAGAAAACAAGAATTGAACTTTTCCATATTCGGGTTATTTCAAAGCATACCAAAATTGATACAATTTTCGATAGTGGTTCACAAGAAAAATTGATTTCGAAGACTTAGTCAAGAAGCAACTTAGATACCATTCCTCATCCAAGACCTTATCCTTTAGGTTGGATATGCAAGAATGCAAACTTATAAGTGACTAGGCAATACATAATTAGATTTTCAATCACAACAAACTTTCGATGAATTTGAACTTGATGTAGTTCCACTTGATATTTCGGAATTGTTTTGGGATGCCCATACTCAGATGACAAGAAAGCTATTTTCATCGCCATTAAAACAAGTATCACTTGTTCAAATATGGTATTGAGTACATTGCTAGAGCACATCGATAGAAACTCGAATCTTTCACTTGTAAATGTTGAACAAATGAAGAGACTCATTAACTCTAGAAAGACTTTTGTGCTTTTAATGGTCAAACAAAAGAATGATGTTGAGAATGAAGCTTTTCAAGGTTGTGACTCAAGATTTGAAATCTGATTTGGTTGAGGTTGTTAACCAATATGATGAGATGTTTCGAGAACCAAAGGGATTTCCTCCCAAGAGGGGAATCCAACATGAAATACAATCGCAACAATATTGTCATCTTCCTAACATTGGCATGTACAGATGTCGTTGATGGAAAGTGTAAATTAAAAAGAAAACTCAAGAGTTGCTGGAAAAATGGATCATCATACTACAGAACTATGCAAAATACCTATTTTTTTTGTGCCGAAGAAGGATGGAACATGGGCATGTGTGTGGACTTTCGTGCATCAACAAAATTGACAAGAAGAACCGTTACTCCAATTCCTCGAATAGATGATTTACTTGATCAATTGAAAGATGCAAATTATTTTACTAAGTTGGACTTAAGGGAGTGGATATCATCAAACTAGAATCGCTAAAGGTGACATATGGAAGACAACATTCAAAACAAAACAAGGTTTATTTGAATGTATAGTTATGCATTTTGGTATTTGCAATGCTCCCGCTATCTTTATGCGTGTGATGAATGATGTATTGAGGCCATTTCTAGATGATTTTGTGATAGTCTACTTAGATGACATCTTGATTTTCCAAGAAATCTCGTGAAGAACATGTCATGCATGTCAAAAAAGTACTTGATGTCCTAAAGAAAGAAATGCTTTCTTTTAAATATGTCAAAGTGTGTGTTTGGAAAAACTTCTTTAGTGTATTTGGGTCATATTGTTGGAGGAGGTGAATTGAAAATAAATCCCTCCAAGGTTGATGTCATTTTGAATTGGCCAAAACCCAAAACAGCTTACTTAGAGGTAAGAAGCTTTTGGGAGCATCCTAATATTGGAGGAAGTTTATTGCTAACTTCTCTTCTATTGGTGTACCATTGCATGCATTGACAAGTGTGAAGTGTCTTCCAAAGGGGGGAGGTAAACAAGAAAAGGCATTTGATGCATTGAAGGAAAAGATCGCTTAAACTCAAGATTTTTGCACTTCTAGACTTGAGATGTACATTTTAGATTAATACTCGATGCTAGTGACTATGCCATGGGTGCAATCATGCACATGATAGCCCATTTGTTTTCATTCAGAAAATTTTAATGGTGCAAAGGATTAATTATCCTAAATATGACAAGGACTTGTATGCATTGGTGCAAGTGTGAAAATTTTGAAACACTACGTGATGTGGGTAAGGAAACAATCATTCACATTGATCATCAACCAAGTAATACTTGCAATCACACACAACTTTGCAAAGAATCAAGGCACTTTCGATGGATGGGTTTTCTTCAAAAATTCCAATTGGTGATAAGGTATAAGAAAGGTATCTACAATAAAGTTGTTGACATGCTTTCTAGGCCTATTGTTAATGCTACTACTATTCTTAAGCATACTTATGTTTTGCATAAGAGATATGTCGAACAATATGTTTTAGATAGTGATTGTCAAGATGTATATGCAATTTTGAGTTAAGGGAACCAAGTAGAAGAATTACCAGTCACATGCATGATAACTTTTGTAACCATCTTGGTAAGCTTTGTATTCCACAGGGAGAAAGAGGTCAGCATTATAAGAGAGGCAATATGCCTCTCTTATTGTTGGTCATTTCGTGTAGTAAGACAAAGGTACATCTACAGAGGTATTGTTATTGACCTCGTATTCTTGAAAGTGTATCACATTTTATTAAAAATATGTTCATTATGTGGCCAAGTTTATACTAGCAATAGAAAGTTAGGATTGTACACACCACTTCCAATACCTTCATCCATGGGAGAGTACTTATGGACTTGTCGGAGGTCTTCCTATGTCAAAAAGGAATCATGATTATCTTTATGTAGTTGTGGATAGGTTCAAAAAAAATGTGTATTTTGATGCCATGTAAATAAATAAATTGCGGTTGAACAAACTACTCAGCTTATTCTTTCGAATGTATGGGTGAATTTTGATTGGCCACATCCATTGTTAGTTATCGAGATTCTCGCTTTTTTGGGAATTTTTTGTCAAGCTTATGGGGATTCATGGACCCAAAACTTAAAAAAATTACAACATTTCATCCACAAACAGATGGTAAAACAAGAGGTGGTGAACATGACGATGATACATCTTCTTCGATTAGCTTCGCAACAAACATCCTGCTCGTGGGATGAAAATTTGCACTATATTCCGCCGTTCTACAACCGGGCCAAGCACTCTTCAACTCAAACATTTCCATTTGAGGGCATGTTTGGGATACTTGCCCAAGTCTCCTTTCGTTGATTTCATTTTTGGAGAGGATGTTGCTATTATTGGTCATAGTGACATGGACAAAGCTAAAAGGTTCATTGAACAAATCCAATTGGTATATCAAACAAATACCAAGAACAAATCGGAAAAGAGCCAAGTCAAGTACAAAAAAGGCATGATAAGTATTGAGTAGATCATAATTTCCAAGTCGGTGATGAAGTTTGGCTTCACATTAGAAAATAAAGGCTTCAAGGAGAAGGTAAAAAATCAAACCAATTCGACATGATCCATTCATAATTTTAGAAAATATTGGTGATAATGCCAGGTTGGATTTTCCCTTCATATATGCAAATTTATGTTGTTGTTAATGTTGAGAACTTAAGGTTGTATGAGCCTCATTTGATTGAATATCAAGGAGAGAATGTTCGCATTCCTTCTATTGAGGATTTATCTCCCGAATACCTTGAATAACTACAACAAGACACCATTCTTGAAAAAAGAACAAGGACTTCAAATGAGGGAATGTGGAGTACCTTCGTGTGGGGCTCAAAGGAACAAATCCAAGCAAATCCAAATGGATCTAGATTGGAAAGCCGTGGGAACTCTAACCTCATATAATGAACAACCGAAAGTGATATTTTGGGGTCCAAAAAAGCTTCCAAATGCTATGAGTGATCGTGTGCTCAAAAATATGCTTAAAAATGAGATTTGTTGGAATGGCCTGGAACTAAACGACCGTGTATATCTCGTCGTTCGAATCTAGAACAACTCGTTTCATGGAAAATGACATTGTATGCTATTGAGAATGAGTTCCGTTCATTTTCCCAAACATGAGAAATTTTGGAAAAAATTGCGCATGCTGCCCGCCGAAGACCGTACAACATTGGATCGGGCCTCGGCGAATCGGGCATGGTTGATCGGGGCTCGTTGGACCAATAAGGTCTCGCCACTTGGTCATATTCTACTCGGCATTTTTGTGGCTGAATTCTATTGGTTGGATGGTGGCCAATTGGCGTCGCCACGTGGCCCAACAGAGGTTGCACGTGTCACATGGGGCCACCAAAATTTGTTTAAGTCCGAATTAACCCCCGCATGAGTCGATACCGAGACCTCATTGCAAACAAATAAGAGCCTTAACCACTCGAGCTAACTAATGGTTCTTATAAACCATACCCCAACTGGTATATAAATTTTATGGTAGCTTACAGTATGAGGTAGGCCGTGGCTTAGCCCCACCCCCCCAAGAAAATTACCATATGACTATCACGCATAACTAGTGACGCGACCTCTATTATTAAATTTTTTTTTACACTAAAAAATTCTTCCTTTAGGCCTTTGCGCGCATTTTAACTATCCCACAAATTTCACCGAATTCCGCCAAAATGGCGCTATGTTATCGGAATTGCAGGCTTAATTTGTAGGACAATTATGGATTTTGGGGAATTTATGGAGCGACTAGCGTAAAAGCTAGGGAAACTCATAATTTCTTCATTTTTTTACCAATTTGGGAGAAAAAGAGGCTAGACAGACATTTTTGATAGTTTTGAAGCAATGGAATGAGTTTTGAATCTATCAAGCACTACAAATTGATGTAACCACCATTTTTTAGCATAATTATATAGGGCTAAGCCATTGGTGCTCTGCTACCTCAGGAGACGTAGCCCAGGAGGGGGTGAACTCCTTCATCACTTGATGTGTTGTGGTTATTTTTATGGTGTATTTGTATGTTGTTTTCTCTTGTTGAGAGTTTAAATTCATGCTTTTATGTTTATAAAAATTTAACATAAAATCTCACAAAGACTCAATTTTAATACTTGCAATCTATACATCCTCAAGCACATTTACATTAAGATTCTACAAATCATTCTCGTAACCTCGTATACCTTATGGCACCTTATGGTATCTATGAAAAATCCCAATGCATTTTACGAGCTACGTGACACACGATCAATTCGAGAAAACCTCAATCTAGCGAATAAGACCCATCATTTCATGCTCCTTGACGACATGGCTTATCATACCGTTGACTACTCCGGAGCCTCGAAGTGGATGTCTCCATGGTCGAAAAATGCAGATCCTTTGCAATTCCAATTTCGCATCGTTGTTGCATTTTGTAGCAATTCCTAGTCATGTTACCTCGCAATCATGCCACTTTCGAGCCCGAAATCGATCGTGGAACTAGGCATGCATCGCCTATATTAAGGTCCTAAGTAAGTTTCCTTATATAAAAGTCAATAAATTTCCCGGGAAACCTAATGTCGAGTCTAGTAATTCCCCGAGCATTAACAACATAGCCGGGATCACGTCGATCTTGGCAATGGTTGTTTTTTTCTTCTCATCTTGATAACCACTGATCATACTAGTGCGAAGGAGTTGAGCGAAGGAGGCAGTTTAGTCAAGAAGCCATTTGAATAAATAACATAGAATCCTTGTTGAAGATGCTTCTAGGTTCACTTATGTTGAGCTCATGGAAGTCACTGCAATGAGCCGACAGGGTCAGTATGTTGATGAAAAGGGAGGCGACATGCTTTCCGCAGAATCGAATCACTAACAAATCTGGAGTGCATACCATCCGCCATCAAACACAAACTCTGCATTCATTGCCCAATTGCGTAAAATGAGAAAGTGATCTCTTGTACAAGGAACTATTGAGATTCGTGACACTTGTTGAGGACGATGAATCTCAACAGCGTTGTCACAATTTCCAAGTCTATGATGAAGTTTGGCTTCACATTAGCAAAGAAAGGCTTTAAGGAGAAGGTAACAAATTGAAACCAATTTGATATGGTCCATTCATAGTTTTAGAAAATATTGGTGATAATGCCTTCAAAGTTGATTTTTATTCATATATGAAAATTTATGTTGTTGTTAATGTTGAGAACTTAAGGTTGTATGAGCCTCATTTGATTGAAGATCAAGGAGAGAATGTTCATATTCCTTCTATTGAGGATTTCTCTCCCCGAATACCTTGAAGAAATAAAACAAGACACCGTTCTGACAAAAGAACAAGGACTTCAAAACGAGGGAATGTGGAGTACCTTCGTGTGGGGCTCAAAGGAACAAATACAAGAAAATAAAAATGGATCAAGATTGAAAGCCGAGGGAACCGTACCTCATATATCAATAATCGAAAGTGATCTTTTGGGGTCCAAAAGATTCCAAAGTGGGGAGTAGTGATCAAAAAGTTAAAAAATATGCTCAAAAATTGGGACCATGGAATGGTCTCGGAACTTAAACGCTTGCGTATCCATCCTTTTGAATCCGGTACAACCCGTTTCATGGAAAATCGACACCCGTATTCTCTCATAAATGAGTTCTATTTGTTTTCCCAAACATGAGAAATTTTTGGCAAAATCGCACAAGATGCCCAACAAGAACCGCACAATGAGGTCCCGCTAACCGGCTTGGTTGGATCGGGACTCGTTGGACCAATCAAAGTCTCACCATTTGGTCACACTCTACCGGAATTATTGTGGGTGAATCTATTGGTTGGGCGGTGACCAACCACATGCTACCACGTGGCCCAACCGGAGGTCGCCACGTGTCAAGACGGGGCCACCAAAAAAATTGTTTAAGTCTCGAATTAACCTCCGGGCAGAGTCGATACCAAGACCTCATTACAAACAACGCAAAATCTTAACCACTTGGACTAACCAATGGTTCTTATAAACCATACATCCCAACTTGTATATAAAGTTTGTGTAGAGTATGAGGTAAGGGGTCGTGCTTAGCCTCGCCCCCAACAAACTTACCATATGATTATTGGCATGGAACCAGGGGAGCGACCCTATTATTAATTTTTTTTACGACTAAAATTTAGGCCTTTATAGCTCGGGCACACATTTAACTTTCCCACAAATTCCACCTAATTCCGCAAAAATGGCGCTCCGTTAGCGAAATCGAGGGCGACTATAGGACAATTCCGTATTTTGGGGAATTTGTGGTGCGACTAGCAACAAAGCTACCGAAACTCATAACTTCTTCATTTTTTCACCAATTTGGGAGCAAGTAAAGAGGATAGACAAACATTTTCGATAGTTTTGAAGCCAATGGAAGGGTTTTGGAATCCATCGAGCACCGTAAATTGATGTAACCACCATTTTTTAGTATAATGATATAGGGCCAAGCCATTGGAAGCTGGACCAGGAGACGTAGCCCAGAAGGGTGAACTCCTTCATCACTGTTGTGTTGTGGTTATTTTTATGGTGTATTTGTCTCGTTGTTTTCATTTGTTGAGAGTTTAAATTCACGCTTTATGTGTATAAAAATTTAAAATAAAGGCTCACAAAGAATTAATTTTAATAATTACGTTACACAACATTTTATCACCGTCCCCGCAATCCCCAACTCGCACATTGGAGGGTCGTTTCTATGACCAATAAGTAGTGTCATGCTTTGCAAATACCATCCTTGTATCCCTTTTGATTAAAGTAACATTATTCTTTTCGACATTTCCCGAGAAGAGTTGTTAAAATCCTTATTTTTTCCTCGGCATGAGTAGCCAATTACAACCTTTGCGCCGACCGGGAAATTTAACACCGAGCCTGCTGCCCTAGTTGGCGCACCGTGCCGCTAGACACCCGCGCCAAGTTGTTTATGGAATGTTTTTTGCAACAGAGGTGGAGGTTCCATTCCAACCACCTCGAGGATGAGTCATCGGGAGTGGTTGAACTGAAACAACCATAGACTCCTTCCTTTAGTGAGTAGTTTCCACCTCCCTTGAACTCTCCTAAAGGGTAGGACTCCCTCCCACCTTTGTAGGGATCCCAACTTCCTCCTTTTCCTCTATAAAAGAAGCTATCTCTCTTAGCCTGCCTAGTCAACTCGGGAGAATTATACATACTATAGCCGAGCTACTAGAGAAGATAGAATAAGAAGGAATTATGTTGAGAAGCTTGATTCGATAGACTTCCTAAGAGAGCTTGAGTCCATGCCTTCATCTCGTCCCAATTCCCTACCGAACATTTGAGACGCGCTCGCTTAAACCCCACTAGAGGAGACCGCAATGTCAAAGCATCGATTGTACTCTTCCTTCTATTCATTTATATACATGACTACCGTTTTGGTTCCAATCGTTATGCTATGATGTTTATTTGATGCGATATGTTTAGCCCTTCTTTGACCGGATAATAGTTGTGAGTGAAAACTATTATATCGTATGTTGTTCTGTTCTTCGTCTTATGTGCAGACCGAGCATGACATCGAACAGATTGTGATTTGCCAAGGCAGAGCGAGAGGCCACTACTTCTTCGCAACAACGACAACGTTGGATTCAAGGGAGGTCAATCTACCGTGTCTTTTGTCTATCCATTAACTAGGAAGCAACAATTTATCGTGTCCTTTTGTTACTAGACCCACCCTTAGGCTAGAGGGATCGTTCTCCGTCCGTAGAGAGGATTTACCTTCATAACAAATTGGCAACTCCGCCGCCGGGGACAATGCGAGTTTGTCATTTCATCCTATTGGCCGCTTGATTATTGGTTTAGTTATCTCCGTCTTTTTCTCTCGGTTTTTTTGTTGAGTTTCCATCCTCTACCAGCTCCGCAGTGTCAAGGTTGACCTATGCTCATTAGGTTATGGTTTTTCCTCTTTTCCCATAGGTATTCGCCTTTGGCGCGTTTTTCGGGATGTCACGTATTGGCGAGTTTATCTTTACACCTCGCACTTCCACTCCCTCGTATGGCGCAGATACGTTTCCTTGAGGCCGGTACTCAACCCATGTAGGTTTTGGTGACCCGATTAATGAGTGTTTTGGTGATTTTTTCTTGCTCATGGGTTATTTTTCGATGTGCTTTAAGCCTTTGAGATTGTGTCGACTATTATACTTTCAGAGTCAGCTTCTGTCCATTTTCCCCTCCTCCCCCGTCGGTGTCATTTAAGACCTTGGTGGTTTAAGTGTCTCCACATCCAGTTTCTTGTTCGAGAACAAGTCTCTTTGATTGCTGTCGGCCTCGTTTTGGCCCTATACTCCAGTTTTTCGATCCTTTGGTTTTGTTGCTTGACCGGTCTTTTCGGTTTTTCAATTAGTCCTTCTTCTTCAATACTTTGAGCATTGATTACTTTGCTTGTTTGGGTCATTTTGAGAAACTTTCAAAATTGAAAGTTTGCTCCATTAGCTTGTTTTTGTGTATGTTTCGTTTTGGTCATTATCCAATGTCAACTTTTACATTCGCAAAACTCAAACTAGTATTTATTTTGTTTTCCATCAATTTAGTACGTTGTGTTTATTTAATTGAAATATATATATATATATATATATATATCTTTTTGTATTCTTTTGCTGCATTGAAAATGAAACGTTCCTTTACATAAACTAGCATTTTTTAATTTGGGAAGGACTTTCATTTCACTGATTGCAAGATTAAATGTATTAGAAGTTTCTTCGTATACTTTCCTTGCTTGCTTGTTTGAAATATTTCTCTCCCTCTTATAGCTAGCATTCATCAAATTGAAATGATATTCATTTGCATATAGCTTGCATTTAGGAAGTTGAGCTCCAATTTCGATAGGCCCCGAAATTGAAACATAATCCAAGATTAAATTTTTAAATTTACCAATGAACCTAAGGCAACATTGAAACCCAGAACAACATTTCTAGTGGTCTAGGCCGTAGACATGTTTCGTTGTCTTTAAACCCAGTAGTTGTCGCCGCCTCTGGCTTCAGACAAAGGCTAGTACGGATCTGTGCTCCTCATACCTGCCGCGTATATAAAGGGAGACCCCTCTAGGTTGCAATCCATTATCCATAGGAAGCCGAGTCCGCCGCCTTGTAACCGTGATACACCGGAACACAACATTCGGGGAGACTACCCGCACGTACATTGTCCTCGTCATTTTTATTTTCATTTGATCACCAAGGTGTATATGGCGCTCACCAAAACCCGGTATACCCTCTCCAAGCGAATACCTCGAGTAGTCATTTCGATCTTTTCGTGACTTTTAAATAAGTAAAATATCATCGAGCACTCGTCCTTTCACGCTCGCTTCAAATTGAAAGTGACTAGAGTCATATTTTTTCTCTTTTCTTCACTCTAAAAACATGAAACAACAAATTTTGGTTTGTTGTTATAAAATTAATCACCTACGATTACACGCCTATTAAAAGTTTGTTACTTGGTCCGATTGATTTCCTTAGTTTTTGATCTTGGAACCTTCGATTGGTTTTCCTTTTTTCCTTCGTTGCTCGATATACGGTCAAAGTGGTGGAACCTCCGGGCTTTTTCATCTTCACTTCCTCCTAGTGGTGGTTTGCTCTCGGACGTTTCTTTCGAAATCCCTCGCCCACTAGGTCCGCCGAGTTTTCGCAAATTCTCATTCTACCGTCTATCCATCCCCTCATACTTCGATATCCGTTTGACGAGCCAATTGAGTTCAATTGGCCTCCTTCAAGTGCTTGGTCTCGGTTTTGGGGACGAAGGAGAATCTTCCTCCTCTCATGTCTGGATCGCCTTTTTTGTTGCCGCGGTACCTCCTAGTCCCCGTAGTATTTTCGAAGATCTTACGAAAGACTCGTACATGGATTCTTCAAATTTACCGGGGCAAGTGAAGGAAGGCCCTCGTGTCCATAGGATAATATCAACTCTTTCCTAAAGATCTATCTCATGCCTCTCCGTCCAATCTTTCACCTTCGGTGTCACTTTCGACCGGCTATAGGTCTTTGAGTCAAATTATGTCCGGTGTTGCGTCCATTGTACAATTTAGCATAGTAACCCTCTTCGAAGTTCGGTACTACCGTCGCTACCATCACCTTCGACATCAAATCCGTCATTTACTCGTTACATCCGTTCCAATTCGACCTAATGTCCGCATGGCTTCGACTATGCCTTTGGTTTCTACTTATGAGTTTGACGAGCGTATGTTGGATACTCACCGACGTTATTCTCCTTCGATGGAAGCCTCACCTCGCATCTAGTTTAGTTTCCACTACTCCCCGTGATTCCCCGCGCTCTTACCTTTAAGGAGTATCTCGTTGGTTGTTCACCGCAGACTCCTTAGGTTCTCACCTGTGCTCCTACCCACCCTCTCGTTTCATCACTATGATATGGCTGGAAATCCCGTTTATTCATATCCGCTTTATTATGATGACCGTGGTATTTCGGTTTATTTTCCTCCTATTGATCCTCATCAAGTTGTTTCTCAATTTAGACCTACTTTGCCCTCGTGCAACCTCTCGGCTTACAAGGACAACCCTCTCAAAGGGACAAACTTCAACTCAAGAGGGGCCCTCGCTTTTGGTCCTTGCAGGACAACCATATGGTCCACAAGGCCAACCTTTACAAGGAAAACCTTTTGGTCCAACATGGACAACCTCTCGGTCTCTAAGTTAACCTCCGATTCAACCCGAATCATCTTTTGGTCTTGGGGGAAAGTTTATCCACTACAAGGACAACTCCGTCGCACCTCAACCTAGCCACATGTGCAACATGGCCCAAATATTGTGCAACTAGGGACAATCCTACTGGCCCTTCTCCCAGGTCAACCCGGTCATCAGTGGACATTTTGGACCGTCTCAACCATCAAAGCCAACATTTACCACAAGGTCAGCCCGGTGGCCCTCAACAACCATTTCAATGTACCTCGGTTCAACCAACTCGCCAGCCTATCGTTAGGGCCTCGCCCACCACAGAGCCCCTTCGTTTCCACAAACTGGTTTTACCCTCAAGCTTCACATCAACCGGTATATATCGCACCCCATATTCCGTATCATCAAAGTCAATCAAAGATATAGCTCACCTTAGATTCCTTACTCTCAAAATCAACCAAGGTACCATAAACCTCAACATCAACCCGTGTATCAGCAACCTCAAATTCATGCTTACATTCCTACAGCCAGGACCCTTATGCTACTCAAAGAAGGACGCCGCTGGTCTCCTTCGAATCAATATCCTAGTCCTCAATCCCAAACATCAACCGAATTATCCTCAGTTTCTAATCCCTAAGTGATCCGAATCCTTAGGGACAAACAAAAGGGGGACAATAATCCCACGTGACCGGGTGGAATGTACACACAAGTCCTTATCAAAGACCTTCGATGACTTTTAATACTCAATTATCGTTTCTTAAGGTGTTGGAATTACCCGATGTGTCGAAGTTGACAAATGATCCTATTTGCATAATCCATATTGGCCTCCGGTCTGCCAAGATTCCTAGTGATTGTCCTAAATTTGAGGGTAAACCTAGTGAAGACCCCCAAACACATGTTATGACATACCACTTGTGGTGTTCTTCTAACTCTTGGGTTGACGATTCTATTCATCTCCATTTCTTTCCTCTCAACTCTTACTAGTGCCGCCGCAAAGTGGTATATTGAGCTATCTCATGGAGTTTTCCAAGATTTCAATTCTTTGGCGATGGCGTTCCTTACAAATTTTCGCCATCGATATGCTATGAGACCACGCACCTCCTCACATCATTGAAACAGGATCGAGGTACTCATATCTCGGATCATATTCATGAGTGTGGCGTCGGCTGCCACATGATCAAATTTGAGATACCTCGATCACTTTCGACTTAGTGGTTCACTACCTCCCCTTTTCAATCGTATTTCCAAATACATAGATATGGCGGCATGTGTAACCGAGGAACAAGCCATCGCTTATGCCTAGTACATTGATCTCGTGTATTCTCACCGTACCTTATATGACATCTTTCTTGATGCTTCTCGACCCTCGGAACTTCTAAATTGCCGGGGCCGACTCCATCCGTTGATGGTATTATTGGTTCCGTATCGTAGACTTCTCAAAAGTCTCCTTCATCCAACTCCGGGAAGCGTGTCTACTTCTTCCACAATGTAGCTTCTCACCAACTTCGAATTCTATAAAACTCACCGAAGAATGATGTTCAAAATCCTATAGATAGCGCTTCCAAAGGTAAGAAGAAGGGTAAAGGTAAGGCCAAAGTCGATACCCCGAAACATGATTCTCCAAAACCTCGTTTTGCCGGAGAATTCTCCGCGCAAACCGAAATATCGTTGTTTGATTTGTGATGATGAGAACTTCACCAAGGACTCATTCTCAATGGTTTGAAGTGAGTCGATTGCTCAAAGGCACCCAAGAAGCTCCGACCGTTCTTAAAGAACCTTTCCCTCAACATACCTAGATGGTAGAGCACCCGCCCCTTCCGCCCTATCCGGCTCACAAGTGTTTATGATGACCGGGTTCTGCACCAAGCTCTTATCGCTACTCGATCGAAAGATTATTCTCGTTTATGCCAGTAGCGGGGAAGGAGATCGCTCGACGTCCTCCTCCTCCTCCACATGTTTCTCGGCTCTCTTGAGATTGAACGCCTAGCAACCGAACTTGTCCGACCGCCTTCAAAGGTATACTCCGTAAGTCTTCATATATAATCCTAACGCCCATGTCGCTCAACATTCCCGCATTGTTGAGGATTTGGCTCGTGCGCCATCCGTAATGTATGCATTAGAAGTACTTCGTAGTTGTCTATCACAACGAAAGGCTTTGTTATCCGCGATAGGTGGGGTCGATCCCGCCGACACTAGCCTTCTCACTTTCGATTTAGAGAATTTGTCCCGTGACTCCCGCACCAAATTGCGCTCATCATTTAAGTTGGTATTAATGGTTTGAATATTCAATCGGCTGCCGTGGACGAGGGTGCATCCACCTATGTTATGTCATCTCGCTTGCCGGAAAGACATTGGTTCTCCAAATTTCCTCACTACTTCATCGAATGCCCTTGAAGTGTTCGATGGAAGGGAATCTAAACCTCGGGTGTTCTTGCTAGTTTACCCGTTACATCGAAGGGAAGACAATCAACATTTAGGTTTAAGTCGTTGATGCTAAACTCAATTATAATCTTCTCCTGACACACGGACTCATTCCATGCCGTGCGTTCCGTCCAATCTCTTTCGTATTTTGAATTTCCCACATAAAAGGAAAGATTATTACCGCCGATCAATTGTCTTTCTTCACTTCCTCTTCCGAGAACAACGTTCAGGACATGGATAAGATTCCTACTCCCTACGAGAGCGTTGGGCCGAGCCTTTTCAAGGACCCTTCCTCATGGGTATTTTTTCTTTTCCACCACCAAATACCGTTCGTGTCAACACGATTTCGCACCGATGACCCATGGATTATCCTCTCCCGAATGCATCGATTCGTTCGTATATTTGATGCCATTGAGTCCAATTGAAATTGATTATTGTGAACTCATTACCGCATTGGACACTCCGTCCTCTCGATTCTACCTTCGAGTGTGACTCCCGACATCTATTCTCAACTTTGGCTTGGTGATTTTGATTCATCGGATCTCAAAGAAGTGTTTCCTTCCGATGAGGCTATCGTGGAAACCCCGTCTCTCGACAATCTACCATGGGATGATGGTCATCATCGTTCCTCTTTCTGTACCAAGTCTTGGGGCCATGTCTACCTCGTCTTAAGTGTTTTTCCTCTCGGTTCCTTCTCCTTTGCTTCAAACACCCTCGTTCCTCTTCATCCCGTCATTACCATTGGTCCCTTTGCTAAGTGGGGCATCGATTTTATGACATGTAACCCTCTACTCGGGCGGGGGTATGCTTATATTATCATAGCCGCCGTACTACTTCTCCAAATGGGCCAAAGCAATGCCTACACTTGCTCATGGTGTCCCTCAAGCCATCATTATGAATCATGGTTCCCATTTTCAGCATTATGTGGTGGTGGAGTTGACTTCTAAGTCAGTCCGCATCACGACAGCCTCAACGCCGTACTATCCTCAAGCCAATGGCCAGGTTGAAGCCGTGAACAAATTTATTGTCATGATGCTTCAATGTACGTTTGGGATCCACAAATCCAATTGGCATCTCATGTTATTTTCGGCTCTTCGTGGGCATACCGAACCTCGCTAAGAACGCACCCAAGTTCACTCCTTCAGCTTGGTTTATGGCCCGGAAGCTACTCTCCCGATTGAATGTGAAATAACTTCACTCAAGTTGGTTGTTGAATTACTTTCGAATACTTCGCTAGAAAAAGAGCATCTCCTTTATTTAGAAAGGCCGGATGAAACCCGCCGCTTTCGATGCCTCGTTACCGCTACGTAAAAGCGGTTGTTGAGTCTCAAATCCGCATCTTTCTTATACACCTTTCTAGACCTTTTTTTCATTCAATTCCGGACCTTCTAAGTCATCAATATCATTGCATATTAATTGTAAAAGAGCATTTAAAATAGTTTTTAACTATGTTTTGTGTCTCGCCGATTGAATTATATTTTTGCTCATTTAGTCATGAATCTCGTCACTTTCCGTGCCCATTTTGTTAAAGTCTATATTGCGGTGTATTCGGAAAATCGAGCCACATGGGCAAGTTAGAAATGACATGGACATGGATCGTGTCCTATTGGTCACTAATCTTACCTAAGAAGGTCATGGGTCAAAGTGACCAAGTGGAGGTCAACCGAAGAGTCCCACTACGACGTAACTCGTTTCTCATCATGTGAAGACTACAGGCCGTTTCTAAATCACTTCGGGAGACATATCAACACCTCGTAAACGGCTCCATAAGCCGAATCCAACAACCACTTCCATAGATTTAATCCTCACAGCGGCCACAATGCTAGATCTCCGGACGTGATGGTTCACGTGTCTTCTATCGCCGCGTACCTTAGGAAATTAGTTATATCACCCTCTCGTTATAAATAATGCGTTCTCATACGCATAATAGTTAGCTCCGTAATGTAATTGCGTTGCCATTGTGTCGTGACATTATTTCTTTGTTATGACCGTATTTTAATATATGAGAAGACTCGTTCATAAGCGTAATTCGTATTTGAAAGTCAAGCCCCGAGGTTTGTGCAACGAGGGCCCCGCACACGCTGAGGTTTTGTGTATTACCGTATAGTTTCATGCTTCATTTCTTTAAGTTCATTGTGCCATAGTCATTCATGTGTATATATATTACATCTTTCATGGTATTTACGTTTCATCTTTGTCCATAATCTTTCATGCTTTACATTTTACTGGCCCATAATCTTTTATGTTTTATGTTGTTGTTAATTGATCAGCTTTTTGTTCCGTATTACAATATGCACTCTCGGGAATTTGCACATCATTTTATAATGACTAATGACATGGAATCAATATTAACTTTTCCGCTGATTTCTTTTTCTTAGTTTTTGTTTAATTCCAAAGATCAAGCTTTGTTTATTTTACTTTTCACATTTGCTTTAGTAGTTAGATTAGATATTAAATTTCTCATGTCATTTTCAGCTTACCTCCGAAAGCCATAGCAAGACGAATGGTGAGGGATTGAAGTATGAGTGTGTATTTTGATATTAGTTTACTTTTCTCGCAATTTAGATATTAAATTGTTCATGTCATTTTCAAGCATTCGAAAGCCATAGCGAGACTAATGGTGAGGGATTGAAGTATGAGTGTATATTTTGATATTAGTTTACTTTTCTGAAAGATAGCTATTAAATTTCTCATGTCATTATCAAATAACTCCGAAAGCCATAGCGAGACTAATGGTGAGGGATTGAAGTATGAGTGTGTAATTTGATATTAGTTTATTTTTTCTCGCAAATTAGATATTAGACGTTTCAAGTTGTTTATGATTACCTCCGAAAGCCATAGCGAGACTAATGTGGTGAGGGGTCGAATATGAGTTGATGTAATTTGATTTTAGTTTTATTTTACTTGCAATCTTTTCTTTGAGTACAGCTTTCTTTTGTGTTTAGACAAAATAAAGAAGGGTAATGGTTTTCATGATCAATAGTTCACCTGCTTTTTTTTAACTAGAATAGTGGCACATTTTCATTTCCTTTTAGGAACTAATTTTCTCATTGTATACTAAAATCCTTTTGAAGTTTGAAGTGTGGTAAATTATTATAAAGGACATCATTGCCTTGAACAATCATAACCATATACTTGTTTTTTTTTTTAGAATTTCCTATTTCACATTAAAGAAACCTATCAAGATAAAAAGAAAAAAACCAAAAACGACAAAAAGTAAGAGATAGGTTATCTTGGTACATATATGCGCCACACTTCGCTTTCAAATGCTTAATCCCGATTGAAAATTAATGTAGCAATTTAGGACACACTAAATTGACCAAACATTTTGGCGCCGTTGTCGGGAAGGTAACTAGTAGCCAATTTCTTAAAAAAAAAACAATAAAAAGAAGGGAAAAACTTGATAACTTCTTTGAAGTATGCTCTCCCTCTTGCACCTAGTGCGATCTCGAGGATCGTAAAAGAGAGTTATTGGTTCGATAATTTCTTAAGTATGCTCTCTTCTTGCACCTAGTGTGACCTCGGAAGATCAGAAAGAGAATTATTAGCCCAACTTAAAAAAATAATAAAAATGACATGTATAGAGCAAGAGATTCTAGGGGAAGGTTTATAGCTAAAGCCAAGAGTTCGATTTTCACAACTCCATCTTCTTCAAAGCATAGACAAGATTCACCACTATCTACCCCTAGCCTTAAGATTCTTGGAATTCAAGGAGCACCGAATTAGAGGATTCTCCTATACCACCTACTAAATCTCATTTAGAAAATGATCCTTTCTTTACTTCTGGCCAGAGAGTATATCAGAATCAAAGAAGTAGAATCACCTCGAAGAAGAAAAGGAAAATACTCCCTCTCATCCTCCCTTGATACAAGAACCAGAGGACTTTGAGGACTCTAAAGAAACTATCAAGTAAGGGGAAATAGATGGATTTGGAGGTAGAGGTAGAGGTAGAGGAGGAGGAAACAATGGAGACAACAATGGTGAAGGTAATAATGGAATAAATAGGGAAGGAGACAACTTGTTTGGATTCCCTATAGTTGATGAGGAAACTCATACAATGATGAGAAACATCTCACCATCCGTCCTCCCTAAATTTTATGGATTGCGAAGTGAGGATCCCGAAACATTTCTCGTTTGAGTTTGAAGTTGTGTGCCGAACCTATGACTATATGGAAGACTATCAAAACTCAAATTTTTCCTTCAACATTGAAGGGAGCCACTTTGAAATGGTTCATGGGATTACCCACCCAATCATTAGGACTTGGAATGATATGAAACAAACATTTTGGATAGATACTGGATTATTGTATGCCCACTAATCACAAGGATGAGGTATTCAAAATGGTGCAAAAAGAAGATGAAAATTTGGAAGATTTACTTGAAAGATTTCAATACAACTTAAAAAGAGCAAAGATGAGCAATTTAGATGAAGAAACTTTGAAAGCCCTCATATTAAAAGCCATTAGAGATGAATGGATAGATATTTTAAACATGATGGGGAAAGGAGAATTTCTCAACTTCCACTTCGTGACATACCGTAACTATGTGTCCATCTCTCAAGAGGAAAATCTAAAAATGAAAAGGGCCTAGGGATCCTTCTCTTATCGTGCTAACAAATTCCGCAACTGATCGTTAGCAGGGTAGAGATTGGAAATATGCTTCGATGAATTCAAAACTGATATCTTAGGGAGCCTTAGTGAACAACTAGACACCCTTAAGATCCAAAACAAGCTAGTGCCAGTAAATGCATGCTCTAGCCATCTTTTGTCCAAAATGTAGGAATAAACATGCTTTAAGGGAATGTCCTTTGGATGCAAAAGTTGTAGAAACATGTATGATTTTCTCGCAGAATCATGAGACCAAGGATTGTCCTTCAATTCCCCGGACTCAAAGCCGACTTTCAAGAAGACCCAAATTCAAGAGAATCTCTCTGCTGAGCCAGAAGAAGACCCAAGGTGGACAACAAACTCAAGGGTTTAACAATCCTATGAATCTTCAAACCCCACCAAATTGGAATCCTTGGCAACAACCTCGGGCCCCAACATCAAAATCCATATCAACCATGGGTACAAGGGATGCAAAATCCTTATGGGAGATTTGCTCAATTTTATCAATATCCTCCATCTTTTCAAAATCAACAAGCTCCACAACTTCCAAACCTGTAAATCCACAACTTCTACTGCTACTTCCACAACAACAACCTTCTCAACAAAATCCAAATCCTCAACTCATGCTTCCATACCAACAAAAGAAAAATCAACTTCCAAAATTTCACAAACCCATTGCCAAATCCTAACAATAAAAATCCTCGTAATACTTACATGATAGAAGGACAACAATTTCCTACCTATATGATTGTTCCTCTCAATGATGTACAACTCAGATTTGGTAGAGTTTTAGAAAACCTTCTATAGATGTCCAAGAGCAAGATACCTTTGAGGAGGATTCTCTTAAAGCCAATAAAGGTTCCCCGAGGAAGTATCTCTTCAAAACTCAAACATTCAAAAAGAGAAAGAAAAGTTAACACCCACAACTCCTATAGTTGAGCAACCTGGCATCTTCATCCACACCTCCTTTTCCCGAAAGATTACAAATTGATAAAGGGGTGGAAAAACAAATCTTGTTGCCTAACTATGATTTTCTTAGATGAATTAAAGAATGTTTGTATCAAGATTCCCTGCTACAAGCCATTCGAGAGATTCCTATTTTAGCAAAAATAATAAAGGAGTTGAGTCTCAAAAGACCAGAAGGAAACTAAAGACAGAAGAAGAATCCACCCGGTAGGAAAAATTGCGTATATTATGATGGGAAAAATTAACATGCGTAAGTATGTAGATCCGTGTAGTCCAATTGTCAAGACACATATAAATGGGATAGAAATTCCAAACACATTGATTGACTTAGGGGTCGCTATCAACATTATGAGTAGACAGACTATGGACTGCCTAAACTTCCTAACCTTTCTTTTTACACCTACTTTACCGCAACTCACAGATCGATCAATTATTAAACCAAACATGGTTGTATTAGAAGATATTTCAGTCTCCTTAGATTCTTGGGAATATCCAGTAGATTTTATGATTTTGACTCCCAAGAGTAATCTAGGAGGGCACCCACTTATCTTAGGAAGACCTTGGCTAGCCACAGCTGATGCTTTCATTAGTTGTAGATCTGGGGATATGTACATCTCTAATGGTAATTCGACAAAGAAATTCAATTTGTATCCTCCAGCAAAAGCAATCACAGAAGTAGGAGACAATGAATGGGTTGATGATGAGGACACTATACAACCTGTCTTTACCATTTCGGAAATCAGTGAGGATAGTCAAATTCTAAACACATTAGAAAATTTTGAGACATCTTCAGAATATGACCCCACACAATTTCAGTTGGAATCTGACATAGAATATTTATCATCAAGACAAATGTCTCTTTACTCTGTGGAAGAGTTTGGTAGTTCTACCATTGAGATTTTTCCAGGAAAAACATTGAATATCAACAAACATTTGGAAAAGTCACAACAAGAAGAACTAACCAAAATCTTGCAAAAACATTCTACTGCATTTGCATGGGAGTATACTGATATGAAAGGTATTGATCCTAAGACTTGCATTCATCATATCTATATTGAGGAAAACAGTAGACCAATCAGACAACCTCAAAGAAGGATGAATCCAAACCTTAGGGAGATAGTGAAAGAAGAGCTCCAAAAATTACTCAATGTAAACTTCATTTATCCAATTTCAGATAGCCGATGGGTTTCTCCTTTGGTTATAGTACCTAAAAAGAATGGTAAATGGAGGTATGCATTGATTATAGGGAATTGAACAAAGCAACTTTGAAGGATCAATTTCCTTTGCCTTTTATCGATCAGGTATTAGATACATTAGCTGGTAAAAAGTACTTTTCATTCTTGGATGGTTTTAGTGGCTATAATCAAATTTAGGTAGCACCTGAAGATCAAGATAAGACCACATTCACTTTTCCATGGGGAACTTTTGCCTATCGAGTACTTCCTTTTGGGTTATGTAATGCACCCGCAACATTCCAAAGAGCAGTACTAGGAATTTTTTCTGATCTAATCCATGATTGTGTAGAGATTTATATGGATGATTTTACAGTTTATGGTAATTCATTTGAAGAGGCATTAGAAAATTTGGAAAAAGTTCTCATAAGATGTAAAGAAACAAACCTTTCATTAAGCCATGAAAAATGCTTTATGATGTTTACTGAAGGGATTGTTTTAGGACATCATATTTCAGGAAATGGGATTAAGGTTGATAGATCAAAAGTTGAAGTCATCTCCAAGTTGCCTATTCCAAATTGTCAAAGAGATGTTAGAAGTTTTCTAGGATTTACTGGATACTATAGAAGATTTATAGAAAACTTTACTAAAATAGCATCTCCACTCTTCAAACTGCTTACAAAGGACTGTGAATTCAAATGGGATCCTGATTGTCAATCAGCCTTTGAAACTTTGAAAACAAGAATATCTGAAGCACCTATCTTGAGAGGACCAAATTGAAAACTCCCTTTCCATATTTCTACAGATGCTTCAGATACAGCTCTAGGAGCTGTGTTGGGTCAAAAATATTTAGTTCCTTATGCCATTTATTATACCAGTAAAAATTTGACTCCCACAGATTTGAACTATACTGTGACTGAAAAAGAGTTTTTAGCTGTTGGTCATGCAATTAATAAGTTTAGACATTACATAACAGGCTATGAAACTTTTATTCATACTGACCATTCTGCAATTAGATATTTAATGAACAAACCTGTTACTAATGGCAGAGTGACAAGATGGCTCTTACTTTTGCAAGAATTCAATATTACTGTGTTGGATAGACCAAGAAAACAAAATACAGTAGCTGATTTCTTGTCTAGGATTCAGAATTTTAAAGAAGATTCTCCTGTAGAGGATAAGTTTCCTGATGAATACTTGTTTGCAGTAACTATTAAGACTCCTTGGTATGCAGATATTGCTAACTATTTGGTTACAGGGAAACTGCCTTCACATTTGTTTCCAAGTGAAAAAAGAAAGATTATTCAGGAGAGTTCAAAATATTCATGGATTTCTAACGAATTGTTTAAAGCAGGGCCAGATCTTGTGATCAGAAGATGTGTCAGGGAAGATGAAATGCCTGATATTCTTAAGGCATGTCATGATGAACCATGCGGCGGACACTTTGCGGACAAAAGGACGGCCTATAAAATCCTTTCCTTGGGATATTATTGGCCTTCTCTCTTCAAAGATGCAAAACAATATGTCGAAAGGTGTGATAGCTGCCAAAGAGTAGGGAAACCTACCCTTTCAAATGAAATGCCATTGCAAACACAGGTACTCATTGAACCCTTTGAAAAATGGGCTTTAGATTTCATAGGACCTATTAATCCACCATCTAAGCAAAAGAAGTATATATTGGTTTGTACTGATTATGTTACTAAATGGGTAGAATCCAAAGCATTAGTATCTGCTACTGAAAATTCAGTTGTTCATTTTCTTTATGAGGATATTTTTACTCGCTTTGGTGTTCCAAGAGAAATTGTGACAGATCAAGGAGGCCAATTCACATCCAACCTGGTGGAGAAGCTGATGGAAGAATACAAAATCAAGCATAGAAGATCTACTCCTTACCATCCACAAGCAAATGGTCAAGTGGAGTCTACCAACAAAGTTCTTGAAAGTATCATCACCAAAACTGTTCATCTACATAGAAGAGATTGGGCAGAAAGGCTTCCTGAAGCCTTGTGGGCCTACAAAACTACATGGAGAAATACAACAGGACATTCTCCCTATGAACTTGTTTATGGGAAAGAAATCCTGCTCCCCATTGAGTTCCAAGTCAAAACCTTCAAGATGGCAGTTCAGTTGGGGATGGATCTATCAGAAGCCCAAAAGCATAGAATGGAGCAGTTGAATGAGCTAGATGAGATTAGACAAGAGGAAATTCTAAGAACTGATCTAGTTCAATATCAAAGAGCTAAATGGCATGACAAATACATCAAAGAGAAGAAGTTTCAAGAAGGAGATTGGGCATTGCTATTTGATTCCAAGTTTAAATATTTTAAAGGAAAATTTCAGACTCATTGGCTTGGGCCATATGAGATTGATAAGATCTTTAGCAATGGAGCGGTAAGAATAAAGACCATTGATGAATCTCAAACTCCTCTTATTGTGAATGGCCACAGATTAAAGATTTATCATAAGCCACTCTCAAAAGAGGAATTTGTCAAAATGTTTCAAGATAATTCTGCAATGAGGCTGGTGAAGAAGAATTCTTCTTCTCCACCAGCCTAGCCTTTGTTCTTTTCAAGTGTTAAAAAAAAAAAAAAAAAAAATTGTATAAGCCTGAAAACCAATCACTGATTGGCAGTCTTATACAGAAAATGTAGGGTGAAAATCAGGAACACCTGACACCCTATATTTTCCAAAAAAATTCCCTCTCTCTCTCATTTCACAAGTTTTATGACAACCCACTCCATTTCATTCCACTTCATTCCACTCCACTTCATTTCATTTCACTCCATTTCATCCATTTCATTTCATTTCATCAATAAAAATTTTATTTCATGACCATTTTCATTCAGTCAGTTATCATCTATCCATCTCCATTCACCCAAATAATTGTTGTGTCAGTTTCCGCAGCTGACACCAGTTTCCGCAGCAAGAAGCAGTTTCTGCAGCCACCACTCTGTTTTTCAAAAATTTACAGTCAGATGTTAGTTCAACAATCATGAAATCAAATGCAGGTATGAAGACATATTATGAAGACATGGGGCATTCAAAGACATCAATGAGGAGCAACTGATTGAAGACCAATGAAAAATGGCAAGAATTCCAAGGTATGAGTAAAAATTTATTTCAAATGGCATTCAAACACATTTTTACATAGTTATAAACCATAGCTCCATTATATGCAATGATTGTGTTGACAAAATCCGTAACCATTCCACGATCTCTATATGATCCTCCCACAATCCTTGCATTCATTTTCAAACGGTCCCATAATCAAGCCTCCGATCTTCACTCATACTCTGATACTCCACCTGTGATGATGAAACGTGGTTGATTTGACTACGGCTTCTTTCAGCCGCATAAAATCCGTAGCCGTTTCATAAACGTGCTTGCATTTACTCTGCAACCACCCAATTTTAAATACTGCCGGATGCGTTCTACTCCTCCTACTGTTCTATTGATCTCACAGCTGCATTTCCACCGTGCTCACGTAACCCTTCTCTGTTCCGCTTCACCCCATTTTGTTCTCTGTTACGCTACATTTCGTATACCTATTCTCTGATATCCGCTTACAGTCACTGGTCTCCTTCATAAATCGTGCTCATTTCCGCTCATTCAGCCGTCTTACCTCCGTTAAACCCTCCTCACGCAGACTAGTTTTAAAGAGTAGAAGGAAGGATGGGTCAGTTGTTGAGGACAGAACCAGAGGGACTCAAATTCATGGAAGGATACCTGCAAGTCAAAGATATATTGAAAAAGGAAAAATGGCTTCGGTTTATTCAAAAGTTTAGAGGCTACCATAAAGAGGTGACAAAAGCTTTTGCAAGGTCTTTCAATGGTCTAGAGGTAGAAATTGGGGACCTCAAATTTACGGTGAATGAGGCATCCATAGCAGCTGCTACAGAACTCCCTCAAGAAGGTGAACGTTGGTTCAAGAACAAGAGCATTAGTGATGAAGCCTGGAGAGTGATCCTACGTAACCCAGGTATGGATGTAACTATTTTTAAAAAGGGAATTCATGTTCATGCTTTAAAAGAGGAGTGGGCCAGTTTACTGTTGGTCATTCAAAAGTTTATCACCTGTGAGGGACGTTTTGGATCAATGTATATGTATCATACCCGATTGTTGATTAATTTTCTAGACAACCAGACCCTCAATCTGCCATACTTTTTATTAAATAGTTTGAAAAAGATGTCTGTAGCCATCCAAAAGCATCTGGGGGACGTAGAACCACATTTGTATCACCATGGTCTTGTGAAAATTTTGATTTAAAAACAGTTAAAAGAGAAAAAGGACACATGGGAACAGTTTTTAATTAGGAATTTCTTTGAAGAACCCCAAGAAACCCCTGAAGGCAGTACACCAAAAAGAAGGAGAAAAAGTGATAAAACTCAAAGTACTCCTACTAACACAGTTGAAAGAACTAGTAGAGAGGAAAGACTGTCTAAAAGGAAGAAGGAAAAGACTGAAGAGAGAAAAAGCATTGAGGTTGTGCATCAAACCCCTTCCTCAGAAGAAGATCATCAAGTGTTATCTGAGAGACTAGTTCACCTTCAGGAACAGTCATCTATGGCCAAAAAGAGGGGAAAAGAAAAACAAAAGGAAAAAGACAGTAGTCCACAGTATGTAAGAAGAAGTTCCAGGCTTAAAGGAAAGTGGAAGAAAACACAGAAAAAAGGACCTCATTTTATTGATTTGGGAGAAGGAACACCTGAACAAACTCCAGTTGGCCATAGTCCATCTCATTCTCAGTCAGACATTGGCCATAGTCCATCTCATTCTCAGCCAAACGCTGAACATAGTCCACCTAATTCTTAGTCAAATGTTGAAGCTAGTCCTCAAGACGTTGACATGAGCCCTTTTCAGCCAGATTTTGAAGACAATTCTCCTCCACAGTATTTTGGGGACAGCCCAAGGAAAATGACACCTGAGATAGATCCAAAGTAGCAAGAGGTGTACGATTACATAGAATCCTTAGAAAGGACAGCCACGGGCCCCAGCACTTCATCCACTCAGCCTCACACAGCACAAGAAGCTCTAGTCCAATCATTGAAACAAGAAGTCTTTGAGTTGGAGGTTTTAAATAGACACATTAAAAATGAAAATGAGGCATTAAAGGAACAAAGAAAATTGGACAAGATCATTCATGACAATACCATGCTACATCTGGGACTGTGGCAGAAAAAGAACAGGAAATTGAAGAAGAAATGCCAGAAGATAAGTAGAGCACTGATTAATCTTAAATTCAGATGCTTAATGAAGAAGCCCAAGATGTTAGCAGCACCAAGGAAGAGGAGAAGAGGACTGGTTGTACTGGCAGAGGTATCAAGGTATATGAATTGAAGAAGGATTATCAAAATTTTGGTTGCATGAGGACATGCAACACCTTCACAGTGGGGGTATGTTGAGTCCCAAACTTGCATCTTTCTTATACACCTTTCTAGACCTTTTCCATTCACCTGGACCTTCTAAGTCATCAATATCATTGCATATTAATTATAAAAGAGCATTTAAAGTGGTTTTTAACTATTTTTTGTGTCTATTGTTTGAATTAGATTTTTGCTCAATAAGCTGCGGAATCTTGTCACTTTCCGCAGCTGCTGCAACTTTCCGCAGCCATTTTGTTAAAGTCTATATTGCATGTGTCTTCAGGCAAATCGAGCCACATGGGCAAGTTGGAAATGACATGGACATGGATCGAGTCCTATTGGCTCAGTCGAATTCACCTAAGAAGGCTGTGGTCAAAGGTAGCCAAGTGGTGGTCAACCGAAGAGTCCCACGGTGACAGAACTCTGTTTTTCATCACGTGAAGATTTGCGTGGCCATTTCTAAATCACGGGAGGCATATCAACACCTATAAACGGCTCCATAAGCCGAATCCAACAGCCACTTTCCATAGATTTAATCTTCACGGCAGCCATGATGCTAGATTTCTGGACGTGGTTGTTCACGTGTCTTCTATCAGCGCAGACTTTAGGGAATTAGTTATATCACCCTCTGTTATAAATAATGCGTTCTCATACGCATAATAGTTAGTTCTTGTAATGTAATTCTGCTGTAAAGAAAGCCACTGTGCCGTAACACTTTTTCCATTGTTATGACTGCATTTTGATTGTATGAGAAGACTCTGTTCATCAGCGTAATTCGTGGTTGATAGCTGTTGTCCGAGGTTTGTGCAGAGGGCCCCTGCACACGCTGAGGTTTTGTGTATTGCTGTATAGTTTCATGCTTCATTTCCTTATGTTTGTTATGCCACAGTTATTTATGTGTATATATTACATTTCTTATGGTATTAACATTTCATTTCTTTCCATAGTTTTTCATGCTTTATACTATTGTTAACTGATCAGTGTCTTTGTTCCAGATTACAGTAGGCAGCCTGGGCATTTGCATATAGTTTTATGATGACTAATGACATGGAATCACTCTTTTCCTTCTACTGATTTATTTTTCTTAGCTTTTCATTCCAGCACTTTTTTATTTATTTCAGTTTTGTACATTTGCTTTAACCAGTTAGATTAAATATTAAATTTCTCATGTCATTATCAGTTACCTCCGAAAGCCATAGCGAGACTAATGGTGAGGGATTGAAGTATGAGTGTGTAGTTTGATATTAGTTTATTTTTCTGCAAGTTAGATATTAAATTGCTCATTTCATTATCAGTTACCTCCGAAAGCCATAGCGAGACTAATGGTGAGGGATTGAAGTATGAGTGTGTAGTTTGATATTAGTTCATTTTCTTTCTGCAAATTAGATATCAGATTGCTCAAGTTGTTTATGATTACCTCCAAAAGCCATAGCGAGACTAATGGTGAGGGGTCAGAATATGAATTGATGTAATTTGATTTTAGCTTTACTTTACTTGCAAATCTTTGGATTTCTTTGAGTACAGTTTCTTTTGTGTTAGAAAAAAAAAAAAAAAACCAAAAATGACAAAAAAGTAAGAGATAGGTTATCTTGCACATATAGTGCACCACACTTCGTCAGCTTACGAATCCCGGATTGACAAATTAATGTAGCAATTTAGGACACTAAATTGACCAAACGGATTAGTGTGAAGAGGAATTGTCGTCCTTTGATTTTGCTATATTGTCTAGGAAAACTCCAGGATCGGTTGAGAGGAGGAAAATTTTCTTTGTAGAGATGCCCAGAAGTGCAGTTGCGGCTTCGTCGAAACCAACCACGTTTTCAAGGTGGCCAGTGTGGTCTTGCAACTGGAGCCGGAGGATGTAGCGGTAGTCACACTCGATGAAGGAGCCTTCACATTTTGAACATCACCAGGTGTTGTCATCTTGTCGTAAAGCCTTTTTCATGCATTGCATCCCATCAATGGTAAGGGGGCATGCAAGGAAGTAGAAATCATCCATGTTAATTGAGGTAGCAGTAGCATGGACTGAAATCCTTGGAGTTTTTTCGCTGGGCGGCATTGAGAGAATTTCGGAAATTGTTTTTGCATTAAGGGGCCTCTTGCTCATGCCGATGTATTTTCGGCTGAGCGAGCGCGAGGAATATTTTATGCCTTCTTTGTTAAACCATTGTTTGAGTTGTCGCGTTTCAGCGATATCTGGACTTATAAGCAGGGAAGTGGCAGGGATTGTGCTGATAGTTTGGCCATTGAACTCGATGACTCTCCCCCCCAATTTCAAGTTCAGAAATGGCATGAGCCATGCGAAGTTCGAAGATTGTGCGACCTTCAGCATGGCAGTGTTCCCCCCCACAAGGTGACATCGATGCTTCTCCCGGACATGTCACGAAGAGATATAGATTTTTTTGGAGTTTCGGAGCCATCACGTCTGCGAACAACATAGGTAGGAGAGAGTGAGGCGAAAATACCTATGACATCAACGATTGATTTAGGAGGTGAAAGTTTGAGGAAACTGATCGGCACGAAGTGAAAGGTATCAGAAGGTATTATAAGGTCATCATCGAAGAGTTGAGACGCTATTGATGAAGAGAAGAGGAGGATTTCGAATGGGCACATTAGATGGTTATAGGAAGGGTTGGGGACCTTTATGGTGCCATTCGCAACATTGCAAATGTGGCCAACTTGAATGAGAGCATGTAGGGATTTTGCCAAGTCATTGAAGGTGGAAACGTGGATTTGATAGTCATCGCAGTCGACAAGGTAAAACCCTAGCAATTTTCCAACGCCACGTGCATTGCTATATTCACAAGGGGGTGTTTTTGGAAGCACTCTACCTTGGATGGACCAAGATTTTCGAGTATGGGAGAGTGCTTTAAAAGGGAGAGCATTTGCAGATGTTGGGGTGGAGTCTTGGGAGAACAATGTTTGATTTTCAAGGGAGGGTGGTGATGAAAAGGGAGATGCAAAAGAGGAGGACGAGGTGGCTTGGAGCATCTATTCAAGGGAGAGAATAAGAGGGTATGGGTTGCCAACCAATGATGCAACACGCTGGACTATATGGAGCTCCAGGACATAAAGCGACCTGCAAGAAGGAGCATTGTATCAATGAAGAGGGGAAGTAAAACGTTAGGAATGAGAAGAAGAAATAAAAAAGGGACATAAGAGGAGAATCATAAAATGGAGGAAGGGGCGGGTGGTTTTTACATAATGTACATGGATTTATGCACATATGTGCACGAGCTTCTTTTGAGGAGAAAAATGGAGCCTATTTTCAAGTCCCTGTTTTGTGCAAGGCCAATATGCGAAGAAGGGAGAAGAACAGTATGTTTGTGAGAACCATCAGAAAGGGAGACATGGTAGCGAGGCGTCGCAGTCCGAGCATAACTTATCTGTTCAAGTGCAATGACCTGGAGGGTTGGTTGTAGGTCAACAGCACCAACGAAAAGTGAACAAAGAGCATTACGAGTTAACGATGTCTCCATGGTGATGCGGGCGCCTTGTTAAAAGAAGGTGCCATTTTGATTCAATGAAGTTTCGGTGAATGAAAAAACTGGCTAATGCTTGTACACAAGTGACACAACTGAAAATCAATAACATACTTTTGGAAGGATTTGTCACAAGCATAATAGAAAATCTTATGTGAGTGGCAATAAAAAAATTTCCTTCATTTCTTCAGTTGAAGAATTAAGTCAAATATGCGAAGGAGAGGAAGAGAAATCCCAACACTATAAAATAGATGTTAGCAGAGGAAGACAAGTCACAACTTACCCGTTATTTTCACTCAACAAAGTAATCGTAAGTCCTTCAAGCTGGAAGTCGGCAAGTCGTTGAGGCTGCAAGGTGGAAGTAGGCAAGTCGTCGAGGCTGCAAGTCCGATTGGAAGGTTCTGAAACAAATGGAAGGTAGGAGAGGGTCGTCAGAATATATGAGTAGGGGAACGAAGTGACCGACTGCAGAGAAGGTGAATGCAAATGAATGGGCAGTATGGCTGAAGGGGTTAGATTTCCGAGGCAGAAGGAGAAGGGTACAACAGCAGGAGAGGGGAGTCATGAAAAGGCATGGCCACGGAGAAATTTTGTATGGAAGTACTACATTATCTTTAACTCTCCCTCCTCGAACTCCGTTGAAGTCTCCCAACAGTTATTGGCATGGAAAAATATCTGCTTCATCGGACTGTGTTGAAGTCTCCTGATGGAAAATTGGGTACTATCAAGGGCCCGGTATGGAAAAATGGGTACTGTCAAGGGTCCGGTATGGAAAAATGAGTATTGTCAAGGGCTTTTTAGAAGTGTCATGTAACATCTAGTAAAGAAACTGTCCAGGTGTTAAGTCTAAAAAACTGTCGCTAGAGGGGCCAAGTTGAAATGGAGGATTTTCATTTGTTGGAGGATGTGCCACATGTCCAAATTTTATTGGTTGGAAGGGCAATAAGAAATGCTTCTCATTGGCTGGGGTGAACAATGTTTCTCACCCCAAGCCATCAAAGAGAACACCTTTTGGCATAATTAAAATTTTAGAATTTTACATAAAATTTACAATTCAATTACAATTTTACATATATACAATTACAATTAAAATTAAAATTACAATCATTTCACATTAATACAATTAAAATTTTACAAATATTTTACACACAATTACAATTAAAATTACACTTACAATTATAATTACAATTACAATTTTCCAATTTCACATACAATTACAATTACAATATTTACAATTACAATTTTAGAATTTTAGAATTACAATTACAATTACAATTTTACAATTTCACTTACAATTACAATTAAAATTAAAATTACAATTACAATTACAATTTTATAATTTTACATAAAATTACAATTTTACAATTTTACATATATACAATTACAATTAAAATTAAAATTAAAATCATTTCACAATAAATTAAATATTACAATTACAATTAAAATTTACAAATATTTTACATACAATTACAATAAAAATTATAATTATAATTTTACAATTTTACATACAATTAAAATTAAAATTTCAATTACAATCACGACATAATATTTAATAAATATCATGATTTAATATTAAAAATAACATCACGATCATGATAACCATCGTACAAACATCATATTCGACTAAAAAACACATTCAAATTCGCTAACATCATCTAATCATCGTGATCATGATTATCTAACAAAACATAAGCATTGTATAACATCATCACAACACAAACATCAAACATACATCTCATGTCAAATAACAGCTATCACATACACAACTATCTGCAAGCTGCATATTAAATGAAAATATCTAACATGACCTAACAATATACACATCATGATGATCACCAACATGTAAATTAAGTACAAGTGCAACATGAACATAAAATACATGGACTATATATCTATATATATATATATATATATATATATATAATGTCAAAAATATGCAACTATAATATAAATTTCAAATATCAGCTGGTGGTACATCATCAATAGTAGTACTAGTTGAGGCCTGCTCAGTCAATGGTGCAGCCTCGACAAGCTCAGATAGATGTTGATCATCACGTGCCTGCTGATATGGTGGTGTCTCATGCAGATCAGGATCAACTACTTGCTCATGATGAATCGACGTGGATGGTCTAGCCTGCTCATGATCATGAGTATTGCTAGATACTGCACACAGCTGATCATGATGACTCGACGTGGATGGTCCATCCTGCTCATGATCATGACTGCTGGTCGATGTTGCAGGCTACTCATCTGCAGCGTGAGGTGAACGATGATCACTCCCCTAATCGTGATCATCAGATGATGTGTCTCTACTCAGCTATCGATGTACTATGTCACGACCATGCCTACGTCAAATGGCCCTCCTCAACCACACCACTAAGCTGGTAGCTCCTACGACATGCCGCATCAAGGTCAACATATCATGTGGCATGCCTCTCCACATCGCTACCAGCCTATCATCGGCCTATATCTCTCTGATAGTGGCTGGCCTGACTCCCTCCTCCACAAGCAGTCGACAAAGTTGGTCGCCCAACTCCATCCTAAATCTAGTGTCAGGCCTATGCCTTACACCAACCGGTACCTACGCAACATGAGGACCAAGTCTATATGCACCGGCCTGATCATCGACATCTACCATCTCCTGATTATCATTAGGATCTACACCTAGATCATTTAGTGGCAGTGAAATCTCATCGCCATTAAATGACCCAATGTCTGCAAAATATATATAAGTACATAACAATAATTAGACAATTTCATTAAACAGTTTAATAAAAACAAGTTAAAGAACATGTTATAATATATTTAAAGAAAACACTAATATTACCTCTATCATCCGGTAGCTCATCATCTGTGAAGAGGATGTTGGCTTATCCTCACCAATCCAAACCATCATAAGTAAAGGGGACCAAAATGAAGGCATGCTCTTCAACACTAGCTAGCAACTCCAATGCGTCATGCGATATCCTCATATAAAATTATGACTCGCCCCTCTTGGGCATCATCTGTACCCACATCTGCATCTGTACATGTGGCATCACCCTACGAGGTTTCGGCACTAATGTATCTCTGGGAGAACACCAACTGACTCCTTGATGCATAGCCGACGGGGACCTCTAGGAACGAGGGAAAATCCTGCCCTCTCCTCGATAGGCTAGTAATAAATAAATGTCCTCCTCAATGGGCGCATACCACTGGTTAGGACCAACCCGGAAAGCCTATCGGTGGGAATTCCACCTAAAGATAAGCTGTTGCAATAACCCACCATGGCCCTTCAGGGATGTAGCCTCCTCATAGAACTTGAGTAGGCCTACCTCCCTTAGGAGTGCATGGGTGGCTGCTGTAATAGGGCGAGGGTACATATCTCTCTCCCTCTCTTGTGCCACCCACAGGCGAACCACATTATATTGGTCTACCATATGTTGATGTTGTTCCCTCTCTTCTCTCCTTTGATGTCGCTGAATGATTCACATATTAAATACAATTTTTTTATTAAACGAGAAATGTATTTACAAATATATATATATATATATATATATATATATATATATATATATAATTTTTTTTGAAAAAAAACAGTCGGTGCGCCAAAAAAAAAAGGCATGCACCGATATTGGTGCGTTTGTTTTTATCGCACACTGGCCGCGGTATGCCTGGAAATTTGCAGCGCACCGCACATCATGAATTTTAATTTCTCAAGTGGTGTGTTGACTAAAATATCCATCCCGGGGTAGATAATTCCATCAACGCACCGCCAAACATCAGCTAATGGTCAACAATGCGGTTGTTTAATCGATCGCATCGTTGACTATGTACAAATTCGGGAGGGCGGTGCACTGACCAAACTACTTGCCCTGGGGTGGATAGTTTCATCAGCACACCACCCTCCTGACATCATTACATGGTCAATGGTGCGGTGGTATAACCGATCGCATGGTTGACTATGTACTAATATCGGGAGGGTGATGTGTTGACCAAACTATGTGCCCTAAGGTATATAGTTTAGGTAGCGCACCACCCTCCTGACATCACTACATGGTCAACGGTGCGGTCGTTTACATGACCGCACCATTGACTATGTCCAAGTTCGGGAGGACGGTGCACTAACCAAAATATTCGCCCCGCAGTGCATATTTCGGTCAACGCACCGCCCTCCCGAACTTGGACATGGTCAAAGGTGCAGCCGAGTAACCGACCACACCACAATTTCTGTAATTTTAAAAAAGCACGGTGCGTCGTTTCGGTACCGCACCGGAATTAGTGCAGATACCGTTAGCACCGGTTGTGGTGCGGCTTGTAAATTTACAGGAAGCACCGCGAACCGGTGCAAGCTAAACGGCTTGAGCGCACCGCGCAAGATTTTTTTTTTTTTAATGGTGAATTTTAAGTTATTTTACAAAAATAATCCACTAAAAAGTTTAATAATGGAAAAACAAGTAAAATACCTTTACATTTAGGTGTCGAGGAGGCATATTTGCTGTAGAATTTGCAAAACTAAATTTTCCCATCGTTTTGCAAAATTCCAAATGGAGATGGTGGGCAATGGACATCAACAATGCGTGCAATGGGAGCACCGATGGCAGGGCGCCTCACACAAGGTAAATTTGCACCAGTGCTTGAGAGCTCTGGGGCACTGAAAAGTGAAAAATGCGGAGTTTTTGCCGTAATTTTTTATTTATTTAACCCTGTTCCAGTGTGCGGGTTTTTGAGGCCCATTGGGTGGTTTCTTCCAACCGCACCAGGCTATTTCAGTTTTGGCGCGGGTTTTTAGGACGCACCAGGGCTGAATCTATGTAGAGCACCGGTGCACTACAATAATTAGACGCATCGGGTGGGTTTGTATGAAGAGCATTGTGCCCCGGTGTGCCAATTTGTAGTATGCACTGATGCTTTTCCAGTGGAACGCACCAGTGCGGTGTAGGATGAGAAACACACCGGATAAAAAACATCCACAAAAACCACCACCTACCAACCTCCTCTAGTAACCTTTGCTACAAATGGATGTCTGGGCTATTTTTATAAGGGGTTCCTCAAAAACATCCGCTAGAGGGTCTTTTCCTTGTAGTGATAGTGGAAGCATGGTGGACCCATAACCCATAGGTCATAAGATCAAAACTAAATATGATACCAAGTGTGAGACTCACTTCTTGGGGTCTCAAACTTGTGTTAAAAAAACTACTTAGCATAAAAAAAAATTGTTTGTTACAACTACATAACTAATGTTTTTCTATTCATTCTACAACATATTTATTAGTACCACTATATATTTAACTACATGTTTTAAATGAACACAATTTTATCCACGAGCAATTCATATAATTTTGACAAATAATAAATAACAAGAGAAATGCCTATTTACAGTGGCTCGGTTGCGGTGCTCCTATTGGGGCCACTCGACTGAATATGCCACCCTACCAACTAGGAGTAACCAATCCAACTTCCTATCCCAAGGAACCTCCATAGGTTCCCTAATCCCCCGAGTCCAAGTCCATACCACATTCATAGTTTGTGCATGTTCTCAATGCCAACACCTTCCCAATGTGCCACTCAAAATCCACCTCATTTTCAAAAACTCCCTCCTGCCTTCTCTCGACCCTCCTTTCCCAAACTTCTCCTTCGCTTCCCATGACCAAATGATTTCCAACCAAAAACCTCCAAAGAAAAAAAAAAAGTCCCCTTCCAAAATTCTCTCTCTCCCACTTATCTCCCCATGGATTTCTAGTCTCCCCTCCCCCCTCCCCCACATTAATGGCACCTAACTCTCATTAATGACCCTTTAGCCACATCAACCTTATCTCTTCCACCTACCCCAGTGCCCCTAATTAATACCTTGGGCGGTCAAGTCATTCACCCACCCCTTATTGATGTAATATAAATCATTTAAACTTGTAAGGGTCTGTCAAATCAATGAATTTATAAGAATCCTAATTAATTTCAATATTAAATTAATCACAATAAAATATAAATCATCAACCACTTATTAATCAAGATGAAGGGAAAATCATTTAATTAACCATTAATCAATCTTAAGGCTAATCATAAGCTTCATCATTAATCAAGCTTAAAGTTGAGCATATCTTAATCATTGACCAAGCAAGGTTGACCATATCTTAATCATTAATCAAGATTAACCATTAATCAATCATTTAGCATAATATGCCATAGAATACTAGCGTATTTATGGGAGGTATTTGTATAGGCATGTGTATGTAGCTAGTATACACATACCTTGTAGGTATACTAATAACATCACTAAGGGTCCATCACATCAAGAAATCTCACAATAGGTAGACTAACATTCTAGCTTAGCATAATAAGATAAGAGAGTGGGAATTACATTTAATTTACAAGCTTGGTGGTTTAAGTATTTACATAGAATTAATAGAGCTATATTAGTTAAAATTTTATTTGACAATGTGGAGAAATGAAAATATAGATAAATACTTTGAGTAGAATATAATATTTTCTTCGTTAAAATTTATATTTATTTAGTTTACAAATTTGGTGTTTTACATAATTTTTGGGTTAAGAGAGAGATATGAGGAGAATTAAAGATTATAAATAAATACTTTAAGTAAAATATAACATTTTCTTGTTAAAATTTATATAAATATGAGATATACTTTATAATAACTATAGAGATATTGGTTTGTTTTTTGTGTGAAGTTAGGCACTTTGCATTATGTCAAATGATGATTACATAAGCCAACATTTTAAGCTATATTTTTGCCCCAAGGGAAACCAAGTAACATAATTTCAAAGTCTTGAGCTTCCTAGGTTCTCGTCTAATTAGAGCATCTTGTAAATAAAAACTTATAAAAATAGATTAGTTGCTGGAGACCTTGACATACATTGACATGCAAAGACAAAAAAAACTACACTTGTAAATAAAATCTTATGACATACATTGACATGCGAAGACAAAAAAGACTACTAATGTTGCAAACAAAAAAACCATTGACTCATAACAACTATTCAACATAATCTCCAAGCATTTGTGTTGGATGATTACTATCCTCATCTGAGGAGAAGGAGATGTTGGTCGATCTCCTGGCTAGAATGGCTAACTTGCACTCTATACTGTCAATTTTTTCATCTAGTTCTACAAATATGATAGAATTCTCTAATGAGTCCTCATGTAACTCCCTATGCCACATGCAATATTTAAATGACATTTAACCTTGAATCAAATCCCTGCAATGATCAATGAAGTGATGGGAGTAAATGCAAAGAATAGTGAGCATTGCAACTCCTTTAGTGTGAGTTACCATCATATGAGGGGGAAGGGGGCACAGAAGGCTACTCCTAGATGCCCTTAGTGAGAGAAATTATAAGGATATTGTTATAAATGATTAAGTTAAACATTTATGTTATATAAACCTATATATTATAGGTATAATATTTATTTAAAAAGTGAAAAATGAAAATATATATATATATATATATATATATATATATATATATATATTTTTAATTTATTAAATATAAAGAAGGATTACATTATTAAATAAATAAATAATTTTTTAAAATATAAAGAATTAAACAAATATTTATATTTGTTGTATTTTCTCTTAATATTTAATAAAATTCATAAATAATTTAAATTTAAAATTATTTAAAAATAATTGCTTTTAAAATAACATTAATTTTTAAATTTAAAACAAATAAAAAAACAGAAACATGACTTATTCACATATGGAAGTGAATAGTGACTGAAGAAAGTTGTCTCTTGAATTTGGATAAAAACCAAATAAATACCATGTGTCATAGGTGATCCATCAAAAGCTATTGGAAGCAGTGATCAAATTTGAAGGGCGGGTCTTAATTTCAATTAGAAGGGCATATATTTATGTCGCCCTTCCATGATGAAAAGCTTAAAAAAAAAAACATTTCAATTGACCACAATACATTATTTTTACATTTCATTTTCAGAAAGACAAAATCATCAATATTTATGTTAATAAAAGACTTTTACATATACAATAGTGAAGGAGGTTCCATCTTACAGTATCCTAGGTACACCTTTGTGGGCAAATTTAGAGTACATTTTCTGAAGAATAAACATTGGGTTTGTTGGGGAAATAAAAAATGCAGAAAAATAATAGTCTTTGCATTTCACATCACACAATACAATTGTAAGAGAAGTTCCTAGCTGTAGTAAGCTACTCCCATGTGCATGTAAAGTGAATAATACTTTAGAAGTGCAAGCGAATGAACTGTTCGAGCTATGGATTGGAGCCATATTCTTTCAAAGCATTAAAGCTAGTGCAATCTGGAAAATGAAGATAATATGCATGGACCATCTCTTGATGAACATCACAAGTGTGTGGAGATGAATCGATGGCTCTGTTTTAGAGAAACTACTGTTAGATGCTAGCATCCAATGAAGGTTATTTTCTTAGTAAAATTAAGGGAATATAAGTCAGAGTTTTCTAGGGCACAAGCAGCTTATTATCTTGGTTCAAAGGAGGCAATGACATGGTTGGATATGAATGAATATTGTCTCAAAATTGATTGGTTCATCCCCATATGTTGAAACATATGAGAGAGGACAACAAATACAGAATATACAGAGAAATTTGAAAGACCATACTCCTTAGGGGCTTCTATGCCCACTTTGGAAACTAATAAAGATTTTTTCCACCAAGATCATTATTGGCAACTACCTAGCATTGATAGTTGTTATATTTTTTAGCGCTGCTACAAAATGCTTAGGTGTATAGGGTCTACAAGAAAAGAAACCGGGCGAGTAAGTCTGTCTCAGGCAGGTTGAAATGTTTGGATCATAGTAGAATCTAGATTACAGAGATAAAACTGATTCATATTCCATGCTTTCAGACGTCAAGTGGCAATTTGGATAGCAGTAAGGATGTTCCTATTGCTTATCCAAATAAAGGAAAGAAAGGCCCTTGGTACCATCTGAGTTTTCAAGGCTGAATTTTTGCACTGCGCGTTGAACTGAAAAACCAATATCAGATAGATGCTGTTGTTGGTCGCTTTAATTGTTTAACAATTCAAGCTCCACATAAATTGTCAACCCGAGGAAGTCTGTTTATTCCAAAGACAATCACACACTGGATATGCTCAATTCCAAAAGCAAAAATAATGTTGTAGTAAAAAGCCACACAATTATTAATCATACAAATCTAATTATTCACACCCTATTTAATCAAAGCTGAAGTTACTTATGTTATAGTAGAAGTAATTCCTCTATTGCAGTTTTTAAGAATCCAAATAAAAGGAAATCATTCTGCAGGAAAGGAAACCAATCAACCATAACAGGGAACATGACCCTATTCCTTTAAATAGGAACTTCATCACCTGCTGCCTGACACTAATCACTCTGTAGAGAAGATAAACTCAAGAGAACAGGACCCTATTCCCATGAACAGGAACCTTCAGCACCTGTCTCATGTTTCTAATCACACTACAGGGAAAAGAAAGGCAATCAATGGGAATAGGACACTATTCCTTTGTACAGGAATCTTCAGCACCTGCTTCCCAGCATCAATCATACATTCAAAAAATAACAGAAATAGATCCCTTAACTTCTTAAGATTGAATGTACTAAACACATGCAACGTTAAAGGAAACAGAATGCTCAATAAACTACAGAACTGTGTAACTGGTGTTTCAGCAAACAGAATTAAAGTAAAGTGCGAATATCATAAAGAAATCTAACAAACTACAGGAACAGTCGGGTGAATCTTGTGAGGAAGGCGGGCCCTTTCCTTCTCACAAGATTCCCCAGGGAAGGATTAAATTGAAGCGCTCAAAAGGAACTTTTATTCATCTGTCAAAAGAAATGATACATTACAAATGGAGTCTAGCTCCTGTCCTCTCAAACACAATGTTCTCCTGTATTTTTCGAACTCCCTTCTAATGATGATGTCTCCTCTTTTTAAAGAGGAGACATCTCTTACAATTACATTAGAGCAAATCTATGTTTATCCCAAATCTGTTCTTCTTTCTTAAAACAGGGCTATTCTATTCTTCCATAAAAAGATATCGTTACAACAGATACAAAAAGAGTACTATCTTCAGAATAATCCGTGTAACCACGTCTTCATGTTGTTGCCATTGTTCCAAAAAATACTCTTCCAGAATCGCAAATTACGAATAGTGACGGAATTTGCGTGCTTGCTGACTGTTTCAGCAATGGAGTCGATTGTTTCAGCAACGGAGTCGACTGTTTCAGCAACGGAGTTTGACTGTTTCAGCAACGGTCGATTGTTCCAGCACAGCACATAAATTATCTACGATATTTTAGACTTATGTTAGCATCAATCTACCTTCGATTAATGATGAAATATAAGAGTAATATGGAATTATATGTAAACAGATAAAATATATAGTAAAGAAGAGGATTTTATATACCTTTGGATAAAGTGAATGAAAATGATGATGGAATCCTTTTTAAACATGGTTATAAAGGTAAGGTGGTGTCAAAATATATAATAAAAAAATGGTACATAGTGAGGTCCTAACATCCCCCCCAGCTGAAAGGGTTGCATGTCCTCAGGCAACTCCTAGTCTGAGTCAGAGTCTGAGTACTGACTCTGTGCATGCAAGTTGCTCAAGCAGTAGCTGGAGAAGGTAGCTTCTGTCGGAGCTCGGAATCCTCGATTGTTCTGCAATTTCTGCCATGCTACAGCCTCATCTCTGTCAGCCAATTGGTAGTGACACTGGTATTTTTCTGCAGGCATCCATAGAATTGGAAAATGAAAATGGTAACCAATCCAGTTTGCTCCACAATGCTGAATGCATCTGATGTAGTTAGGTACCCTGGAGAGTGCAGCTTGAAGATTATCAGGGCTGAAAGGGTGATACTCTTGTCTTTCCTTACATGATTGTTGCCAAAACATAGTGTTGGCATTCAATGCAGCAGCCTCCTTTACTCTGATTAGCTGTAGACACTTTAAAAGTGTTGAAGCCTGCAGTTGTTGTATGTACCTGTGCATTCCTGGCTTCTGCAAGAATCGGTGATATTGTGCTACAAACATAGCCGGATTTGAAGGTTCCGGTCTAATCCAAAGGAGCCGATTCTCCTCATTATGCCTACTTGCAATGAACGCAGTTTTCCAGGTGAGCTGATTGGCCAGGAATGAAACGAATGCCCTTATTTGTACATCACCTACAATTGGAGTGAGATTGACTTTTCTATTCTCAGGCATGGCCTCATTATGGAGATAAAGTTCACACAACAAATGTTGGTCACTTTCAGGGGCCTCAGCAAAATTCTTAACAAATTGTTCCGCAGTAAGCAATTCATGAGGTCTGCCATCCTTTATTGCCTTCAATTGAAAATAAACCAGACGTTTAGAGAGGAAGAGAGAATAATTCAAGGAGGGTTTTCGGGTAGCCATCAATTTTTGCACTAATGAAAACATCAAAACCAACTTTTCCTTTGATTCTTTGACTTCTTTCTTGGAATCCCTGAGCTGTTGCAATGTCTGTTCCCAAATATCCCAGTTGGCATACATATGATTCTGCCATGCTAACTTATGCTGCTGTAATATTTTATCTTGATCTACAGCATATTGTTTCTTCCAGTTGTTCATAAGTTCTAATTGTTTCCATGGCAGGGTCTGTGTCCCGGCATTAGAAGTACTGGGTTGGGGCATTGTCTGAGTGGCTGAGCTGACTAACTCAGGGCTGGATATCTGTGGTTGGGGCATTGTCTGAGTGGCTGAGCTGACTAGCACAGGGCGAGATATCTGTGGTTGGGGCATTGTCTGAGTGGCTGAGCTGACTAGCACAGGGCGAGATATCTGTGGTTTAGTTTCTTTTTCCAGACTTTTTGAGGGCCCTACTGGTTCTTGTGTGGCAGTAGGGCGTTCTTCTTTAATTGCAGCTGATGTAGATGCCTCAGATACCTGAATTTTGACTACTTTGTATCCTGCCTGTTGGTAAATGTTACCACACTCATGGCACATGTATTCTCTGCATGGATCCTTATTTTGTGCTGATGCTGTGTGTGCTAGCATGTAGAGATTCAATTCTCTATCAAAGGCTTCTCGTGCCATGATTAATTCATTCTTATAGGCCTCTAGTTCTGACTTCAAAAACTCATTTTCCTCCAATAAAGATGCCATAGTGTGTGAACCCTGTGTGCTGGTTGATTCTGCTGGAGTTGTCTGCTGATCCTTAGCTGTAGCTGGTTCTTGTGGAGCAGCTACAGCTGGTTTCCCTGTATTATCATGCTTGGTGTATGATTCTTGTACCACAGTGGCTGGTTCTTGTGTTTCAGCCTCTGGGTAAGTGACTGGTTCTTGTGTGGCAGTCACTGTTTGAGCAATAAATGATGTCATGTTATCCCGGGCCACTGGTTCTTGTGTGACAGTGCCACAGGACGAGACGGGTTGGGGAATTTGGAATGGTGGTGAGGATTGAAGTTTTAACAGGATAGTGGCGGGGTCAGGGGAAATGGGAGTAACTCCTGTTTCAACAGTCATTTTCATTTTCCTTTTTGGTAGGAAAGCAGAGAAGTCAGTTTCTTTCCTTTTCTTTGTAGGAGAAGATTCTTTTCTAGGGGAAGGGCTTTCGGAAGAAGTGAAAATTTGGGATGTGGCCCTTGTTTGTCGTTTTGAGACAGAGACTGTTGGGGTTCGTCTCTTTCTTTTATGAGTAGGTGGAGATGGGGGTGTTGGAGAGTCATTGCTAGGGATAGGAATAGTGGAAAGGGGTGACTCTACTAAGTGGGACGAACTTGGGGGTAGGTCAACTGGTTCCGAGGATGGAATTACTGGGGGGTCTGGGATATCGTCCAGTTGCCTTTCATAAGAACTCTCAGGAGTTTCTTGGGAACTTCCGGCTTGTTGGGGAATTTCGGCTTGCTGGGGAATGAGGGGTGGATTATTCAGAGGGGGGTTTTGCTGAGAAAAACCCCTCTGAATTAATAATTGACATAAACGATGATGGGTAAGGGATAACAATGGGAATTTAACCCGTCTGCAATAATATGACATGTTTTTGATACAACCAAGCAGATAATAGGGAATATTGACTAATCGACCATGCCTCAAATGATTCATTAAAACGAAGTCGTGTTGATAGACTACCTGGTAACGCCCTTCACATGTCAAATAGTGCTTGATGAATTCAGCTACTGTTGGCCATGGTCGAGGTAATGAATGCAGACTTATACCGCGGCCTTTAAGTTCAACCGGTTCTTCTGGAAGAAGAAAATCTTGCTGTGCATTTAAAATAACTTGTTTCTTATTGAACCAGTGAGCACCTATAACCGGCAACCCTGAAACTTGTGCTATATCTTCCTCTGTGACTGAAATTCAGACCCCTTGAACCACTGAATAATTCCCCTGAAGATTCTGTGCGAACTCTAAAACTTGCTGCTGATCAAATTCTCCTAACCTTTCGAAGTATGTTGTCCATCCTGCTTGTTGAAAAATTTGGTAGGCCTCCGGGAACAATTGAAGAAGAGTTATCGAACCAGGCTCGTGTCTGATAGCCGACCCTCCCATAGCTACTAGCTTGAGTCACATGAAGAGGCGCAGAGAACAGAAACACAGGCTTTGGTCAAGCTAATTGTTGCAACAGAGGATATGGAGTCTCAATGACGGCTTGTCAAATTAAAATGCGTAAAAAGAATAGTCTTTGTATTTCACATCACACAATACAATTGTAGGAGAGGTTCCTAAATGTAGTAAGCTACTCCCATTTGCAATAATGAACCGTTCTCGAGCTATGGATTGGAGCCATATTCTTTCAAAGCATTAAAGCTAGTGCAATCTGGAAAATGAAGATAATATGCATGGACCATCTCTTGATGAACATCACAAGTGTGTGGAGATGAATCGATGGCTCTGTTTTAGAGAAACTACTATTAGATGCTAGCATCCAACGAAGGTTATTTTCTTAGTAAAATTAAGGGAATATAAGTCAGAGTTTGCTAGGGCACAAGCAGCTTATTATCTTGGTTCAAAGGAGGCAATGACATGGTTGGATATGAATGAATATTGTGTCAAAATTGATTGGTTCATCCCCAGGATATGTTGAAACATATGAGAGAGGACAACAAATACAGAATATACAGAGAAATTTGAAAGACCATACTCCTTAGGGGCTTCTATGCCCACTTTGGAAACTAATAAAGATTTTTTCCACCAAGATCATTATTGGCAACTACCTAGCATTGATAGTTCTTATATTTTTTAGCACTGCTATAGAATGCTTAGGTGTATAGGGTCTACAAGAAAAGAAACCGGGCGAGTAAGTCTGTCTCAGGCAGGTTGAAATGTTTGGATCATAGTAGAATCTAGATTACAGAGATAAAACTGATTCATATTCCATGCTTTCAGACGTCAAGTGGCAATTTGGATAGCAGTAAGGATGTTCCTATTGCTTATCCAAATAAAGGAAAGAAAGGCCCTTGGTACCATCTGAGTTTTCAAGGCTGAATTTTTGCACTGCGCGTTGAACTGAAAAACCAATATCGATCCATGACTCGTTGGTCGCGACTGTTTTAACAATTCAAGCTCCACATAAATTGTCAACCCGAGGAAGTATGTTTATTCCAAAGACAATCACACACTGGATATGCTCAATTCCAAAAGCAAAAATAATGTTGTAGTAAAAATCCACACAATTATTGATCATACAAATCTAATTATTCACACCCTGTTTAATCAAAGCTGAAGTTACTTATGTTATAGTAGAAGTAATTCCTCTATTGCAGTTTTTAAGAATCCAAGTAAAAGGAAATCACTCTGCAGGAAAGGAAACCAATCAACCATAACAGGGAACAGGACCCTATTCCTTTAAATAGGAACTTCAACACCTGTTGCCTGACACTAATCACTCTGTAGAAAAGATAAACTCAAGAGAACAGGACCCTATTCCCATGAACAGGAACCTTCAGCACCTGTCTCCTGTTTCTAATCACACTGCAAGAAAAAGAAAGGCAATCAATGGGAACAGGACCCTATTCCTTTGTACAGGAATCTTCAGCACCTGCTTCCCAGCATCAATCATACATTCAAACAAATAACAGAAATAGATCCTTTAACTTCTTAAGATTGAATGTACTAAACACATGCAGCGTTAAAGGAAACAGAGTGCTCAATAAACTACAGAACTATGTAACTGGTGTTTCAACAAACAAGATTAAAGTAAAGTGCGAATATCATAAAGAAATCTAACAAACTACAGGAACAGTTGGGCGAATCTTGTGAGGAAGGCAGGCTCTTTCCTTCTCACAAGATTCCCCAGGGAAAGGATTAAATTGAAGCACTCAAAAGGAACTTTTATTCATCTGTCAAAAGAAATGATACATTACAAATGGAGTCTAGCTCCTGTCCTCTCAAACACAATGTTCTCCTGTAGTTTTCGAACTCCTCTCTAATGATGATGTCTCCTCTTTTTAAAGAGGAGACATCTCTTACAATTACATTAAAGCAAATCTATATTTATCCCAAATCTGTTCTTCTTTCTTAAAACAGGGCTATTCTATTCTTCCATAAAAAGATATCGTTACAACAGATACAAAAAGAGTACTATCTTCAGAATAATCCGTGTAACCACGTCTTCATGTTGTTGCCATTGTTCCAAAAAATACTCTTCCAGAATCGCAAATTACGAATAGTGACGGAATTTGCGTGCCTGCTGACTGTTTCAGCAACGAAGTCGACTGTTTCAGCAACGGAGTCGGCTGTTTTAGCAACGGAGTTTGACTGTTTCAGCAACGGCCGATTGTTCCAGCACAACACATAAATTATCTGCGATCTTTTAGACTTATGTTAGCAACAATCTACCTTCGATTAATGATGAAATATAAGAGTAATATGGAATTATATGTAAACAGATAAAATATATAGTAAAGAAGAGGATTTTATATACCTTTGGATAAAGTGAATGAAAATGATGATGGAATCCTTTTTAAACATGGTTATAAAGGTAAGGTGGTGTCAAAATATATAGTAAAAATGGTACATAGTGAGGTCCTAATAATGACATTCGTCCAAATCATCAAATATTGATTTGGACAAAATTGAAGTAGCACGCTAGGTGGAGATATTTTAGTGTTGTTTTAGCTGCAGTTTTCTAGAAAAGGAAGGCAGGGATCCTAAAAAAAGAGAGTAAGGCAGATATCTAAAAAAGAAGGCAAAGATCCTAAATAAAGAAAACTAAGGCAGAGATCCAAAAAAATTCAGAACAGAGCATACGGTAGTCAAACAGAAATGTAATTTACATTTAATTTCCGAGAGAAGTTTCATTACAAAACCAGAGATGCTGCTCCTTTTAACCACATCAGAAGATCCTTGTTTCAGCTCTCTATTTAAACACAAGAAAAACACCCCTGTTGAGCTCTGTTTTCGCAAGAACTAAAAAAACAACATAAACATCACTTTCTACATACACAATAAAATTAAATATGAAAGGAAATGGAATTCACAGGGCCGCGTACATGCCCAGCTAGACCAGTAAGAAAGTACACCAGTCAAAAATTGAATTGATTATGCATCGCTTCAGCTTTCAAAGAAAAACTATGACAAGATTTTTTTTTGGTAATCGTTGTAGCTGCTACAACACCACCCAAAATTTTGGGTATATTTAAAATTTCGGGTCCCCCTTTGCTCGCTTTGTCGTTAAGGTCTTTCACCACACCTGCAGATCCTAGCGACCTATCCCCAACCCCTCATGAGTTGTCTCGCCCTCATGATCAGGCGCTATTGTTGCAATCACGCCATGTGCGAAGGATTGCCATACATACTTTCCACAGGAAACTTGTGTGTATTTACATTAAGAGTGCTTGCATCATGGATTGTCCAGGCACTTTGTTTTAGCATTTCACCGAGCTCATAGTCTAATATTTATCATTTTGGGGGCACCATTCTCTAAAATTTAACTGTAAACTAATTGGTGTATAATATTACATACAGGTCGATCCCATGGGTGATATACTCATAAATGTCGTCACCACACTGATGAGAAGGATAAGAGCAGTACGAGTTGAAACATGAAGTGGAGGACGTCTATCGCATGTACGCCGGAAATAAGACCACGCCATTCAAGGGAAATTGCAGTCACAATGGGACTTGGGAACACATTGCAGGCTATAAGTTTATTGGCTTACTTGAAAGATCAACAGAAATGCCCGTGGCCCTTTTGTTGCAAACAGTCCAAGCTGTTAAGATATATTGTGCCTGCTTTCATGCTTTGGCGTGCAAAAGCATTACTTGTCAAGATGGAACTCTCGCATTGCCACCACTGCCCGGGATTATAGTACTAGCTCCATTGGTCCTACTTTAGAAGAAAATCGATGTGTCCATATTGCATCAAGAGTGTCCCAACTTCAAACAAGTGGTTCAGGCACTCAGCATCGATCTTTACAAAATATTGTGGTACAACTGCGAAATACATGTAACCATTCTTATCTTTTCAATGGTGTGGAACCAGAGTCATTTGAAGAAGGACCAGAATCCATGAGTTGATAAGCAAGCATTACAGCGTGCTCATCGCGTGGGTCAGATGCATCATGTTTTGGCAATAAGAATTAAACAAAGTCGAGGAGGTGATTATGCAAAGGACCCACAGAAAATTGCAGCTTGGTCACAATGTGATTGGCCATGATGATGTCGATCCAAAAGCACATAGATCGGATAGTATAGTAGGTGGAAATCTGAGGTCCATGATAATGTAAGGCCTGCACGAAGTTGACCCATCATTGCAACATAGAAGGAAGCCCTTGGTTATTAGTCTTTAGCTGCTCAAGATACATCTGATAATGGCAAGGTAAATTTTGGCTTTGGGAATTGTACAAATCCTATAAAAAGCCATTCTTTTGAACTGAAAATGATTTTGAGTTGTGTTGACAACTCTAACAAATTGAGGAAGGGAAGCATGTTTGTTAAACCTAATCTACATGGAAAGCGCACTTTCGATGGACAAAAGTGAAACGTCGAAACATTAAGACAAGGCGCAAACATATCGTGTTAAAGCCATATAAGAACATAGATTAGAACCATATGAAAACCCATTGCAATTGAGCACGAATATTTTTATGATGGAGTTTTCAAAGTTATGTTTAAAGCATGAAGCAGATTGTTGTAACAAGCCCATAATAACATGATGACTTTGGTGCATTTGAAATGTGGCGCAGTCATGCTTGGACGTGTTACATAAATTCAAACATTCAATGGCACGTTTCAATCTATGCTAAAGCATTTGAGGCAGATATGTAAGGTGGTCAACTTTACGTTTAAAATGGTGGAACGAAACCAACGTCTACGTTGCATGGAGCCAAAGACTTATATATGGACGCAAATTTTTCCATGCTGAAGTCTATGTGTTGGGTTAATATATAATGGTCAGGTTTTATTTTTAAAACGTGGAGCGGTGTGCAAACGTCGATGGAAGAATTTATCCTTTGGAGCGGACATATTATATTAACAAAACTTGTGTTTAAAGCCAGCGTTTTTTTTTAACCCACGGTAAATTTAGAGCAAACGTATATACGGTTGTCCAACGTTATGGTAATACCATGAATCAGAACTATATGAAAGTGCATCATGCCGATTTAAACATGTTGTTGGCGGTCAGCTTTACGCTTTAGATATGGAGCGGAATTACACATAGGTGCAAACACTGCGATGCCGAGGTCTGTTCTTTGGAACGTATGTTGAAATATAACCGAGAGCTATGATAAAACCACGATGGCACGTACAGTGACTTCCGCACAATAACAGTCAAACCAAGAGCTATACATTAAACAAATTACGTGCCAAACGATGCCGAGTCATGGGTTTGAACTACATCGGATTGAGATTGTTGATGCAGGTTCGTTAACCGTTGGATGTTAGCTATGAGCATGCTGTAAAATGCACAACGTATGATAGAGCAGGTCCAGCTCGCCTCTCATGCCAAGTCAGGTGCCAAGTCATGCCAAAAATCATATCACCCTTTTTCAGCCTTGTCAAAACTCTGATTGGAAGTTGCGTTATCGGCCTTGGCATGAAAAATTCTTTATTCATTTGCGCCGTTGGAATCTACCACAGCTAACGAACTGGAGGAAAAGAAAAATGCTCCATCGAATCAACACTATTTTCGTGAGAAACAACTATTTGTTTCCGATCTGACAAAAGGAAGGTGTCAGCTACGTCATGCATGGAGTAAAGCCCGCGATAGTTTACAACGCATGCCAGCCTACTGAACGCATGGCGCCATCCAGCATGATGTTTGGATGATCTTTCAGTGGAGAAAGTGAATCGTTTCACACACATTACATCCAAACGAAGAAGAAACAGTCTCTGAGTCGCATGGTGGGTGGAGCAAATGAAAATGCGACTTGCGACCCTGAGCAGTCATGCGACCCATTCAGGTCGCTAAGTCACAATGCATACCACTGGGCAAAAAGCACAACCACGCGACTGTGCGACTCCCTTGAGGTCGCAGGTCGCAGAATGACATGCTCATGGAAAGCTGCGACCCAAGGCATTCTCCTACCACGCGACCCCATTTCTTAGTCAGAAAACGCAGATTTTATGGTGATTTTGCGGCATGGGCAGCATAAATAACGTAGCCATTCAACGCCTTGCTGCATTGACTCTAGGATTTGCTGGAATAGATATTTCAATTATGTGCAACGAGAGTGCTCTTATTTATGCAGTGAATGAAAAGACTGAGATCAATATGTCACACGTTGAGGCAGCTATTGATAGAGTTTTCGGTGGAAGAGAGGACTGTAGCATATCATGAATTGGGTCGTGCTATAGCTGGATGGTTTTCGGAGCATGCAGAGCCACTCTCGAAAGTAACTATTGTTATTCTCATATTCAGGATGAACCATTTTATCCATCAGCGCTCTCTGAACTTTCATCTCAAAATTGGATAACATTTTGTTCTTCGTGCCTGAAGCCTATTACATCCTTAGTGGTTGTTTCTACAAAACACCGTCTTTATCAAATACAAAGGCCCTTCTGGTCCCAAGAGTCACATGCTTAACCTTGGTTTCCATGACTAGCGCGCTCCAATCAATACTGAAGGGCGCCCCACTGTTAGATGCCGAAAGCGAAATAGATCTGCGTATTGAGCTGTGAACCACTCGAAATGGACCCAGGATGTAGCAATACCCTTGTGCTTAACTACTTCTTTCTTATCCGTGATTAAGGCATAACTCTTGGGTGCTATGAAGAGCCTTTCATCTACAAAATACTCCAGCTTTAGATTACCCACTACATGGATATTTCTTCTTATGGAAGAGGGCTTCCTAGAATAGATGAGTCGGTATCTGTGTAGTAGCAGCCCCTTCTCGAAATATATTGGTAAAATATTTTCCCTTTTGCTCAAATGAGAATTTGTGGATGACAAGGGAGTAGCTATTTGACATGGCTTGGAGAAGGTGACAAAGGACATTGCCCAAGCTAGCACCACATAAGGTACCATAGGGTAACTGTGGAAGAAGCTCGTTCAAGTTCCATGGGGCACAATAACTCAGTAGGCTGTAAATTCCCAGATGCCATTTGTCTGTGGTCTTCAGCTCCCAAAATACTTGCTGTTATATATTCAGAAATAAGGAAGGATCCTACCAAGAAATTGTTAGATACAGAGAAATTGGTTAATCTAGATCGGGGTTTACATTCGTTACCTGAGCCTCCACGAGAGTGGGTGAAGACTCTCTGGCAGCCAGTGATTGCCGTGGGAGTCTGCATGTTTACAATCTGAGAAAACTGGACCACACAGGGATCTAAATGCATTATTTGCTAAATCTTTCCTTCAGCTAACTAACTACACTTTAGCATCAATATGTTGAAGATATGTGACCCGTGTTACGTTGTTTGCAAGTATAGGTGTTTGACACACAAAGCAGAAGCTGGGGTCCTCTCTAGTGGGCAATATGGATCTCTTCAAAGATCGAAAGAATGACTGGAAGTCGCAGGTCGCAAAATCCCCCGAGGTCACGAGTCGCCGATGGATGGAGATCGCAGGTCGCAAAACCTCTTGAGGTCGCAGATTCTCTAAGGTCGCACATCTGTTGAGGTCACAGGTCGCACATCAGGCAGTCGCTGTGTCGCACCTCTCCGATTTTTCCGCCTTTTTCAACCTCACACCCGGCCGACCTAGTTTCCAAGGTCGCAAGGTCAGATTTTCGGTTTTTCCGCCTTGCATCTTCAGCAACCTGGCCGACTCCTTAGTCCCAAGGTCGCAAGGTCGCATCTCTTCGGTTTTATGCATTTTGCGACCCCGCGACCCGGCGACTCAGTCGCAAAGTCGCAAGGTCGCAATCTCTTATTTTCTTACAGCTTGCGACCCCGCGACCCAAATGTCGTTGGGCCGCAACAGCCAGTCGCAGTGTCGCGTAAAAGACTGGTCGCGAAGCAAACTCTAACAAGCCAAGAAAATGAAAAGTCAAGGAAGCCCAAAGGGCAAGTTTTGCATTATAAATACTCCTTCGGGAGCTTGTAAAAAAGGGTCTTTGGTTTGGGACTCGAGCTGAGTACATTGTATTACCAGCAGATTATACATTTAACGATGAATACAAGCATTTTGTAAAATCTCTTTGTGGATATGGTGTTGTTTTATGTATGAGCACTCTTGAGTATTATATCTGCAGTTTCTGAATATCTTTAGATTAATGGAACTGCATCTTTAATTCATATCACAGTTGCATAAACAATTTGTTGAGTATGTTAACGGTGGTGGAGTTTATTTCACTTTCTTAGCGAATGTTGATGACTTTGTTTTATCTGCGTTTGTGTTATCATTTAAACTTTTAGGAAGTGAAGGGTGTTCTTGCCGTGAGGAATTGTTTCCTTTGCGATCAGAACAGTTTACAAGCATGACCCCAATGAAGTGTTGCTAACAACACTTCCTTCGGTCTTCATGCTTTATTATTTCCTCTTGCTACTCATTAGTGCTGCATGTACATTTAATGCATCAAGCATATGTCTTGTATCAGTTGATTAGGTGTATATCCACTGTTTTATAGAGTTTAAGCGAGACCCAAAGCAAAGGAAAAATCAGTGGTAGCCGGACCCACACCCCGGACGGGATCCCTATTCCAAACTAAGCCAAGGTTCCAAGGGACCTTTATCGGGAGATCCCCCGTCATATAGGACAAATTTCTCTTATTTTTTGGTACACAACGAATGGCAGAGTTAGGGAGAATGAATGCGGTGGTTGGAATTATTTCAAGGCTGAATTTTTGCACTGCGCGTTGAACTGAAAAACCAATATCAGATCTATATGACATTCATCCAAATCATCAAATATTGATTTGGACAAAATTGAAGTAGCACTGTTTGGCATATGATATGGTGAATATCATTGCATGTGAAGAAGCTAAGAGAAGGGCCCCTTTGACTATGGGTGGCTTCAAACCTTATATTATGAGTTCACTTGCCAACTTCACTGCATGGCCACTTTGGAGTCTTACGAATTAGATTTACATGGCATGCTGAAAATTCAAACCCATTGTTGAACATCCATGGTTCCAATATGAGTTTGAATGGTGTAGAGTCTAAATAAGAAGGACCACTTGGCTTTAGATGGGATATATCTATATATATAGAGAGAGAGAGAGTTGACACATCTGTAAAGATAAGGTTGATGAGGCTGTGGCACTTGAAGGAGGCCTTCATAACCTTTGGAAAGATAAATATTGGTTTCAGATAAATATGAAACCAATAATATCCCTGCTGTCCCAAAAGAATAGTTATATGACAGCCTTGATGAAGATGAAGAGGAAGTGTTGGGATAAGAAGATTCTCCCAATAATGATCCTATAGATCAAGGAGGATTTAGAGGATGAAGCTAAAACCATGATGATGCTGCTATATGGGAAGTCTCATGCCCAAAAATTGAAGAAGGAAGCATTGCTAGCCAAACAAAGGAGGCCATCGTTAAACGAAACTTGGACTTGGATGATGAGTGTAATTATTTTTAAATCTGAATCCAAGATCATAAGTGGTGTCTTTTGAGGGCAATCCCATATATGATTATAGAATTTCTGCTGAAGAGTACCTCCCAGAGAAGGGAATAGATCAATTATTGGTCCCTAGTTCCAATAAAGTGGGTCATGAACAGCCTGTGGATGTTGTTGGTCCCTTATCTGCCAATGAGAAGATTAGTGGTTTATATTGCAATGTGCATGGACAAAATTACTAAATGGAAGTTTGATGAGACCCTAACCACAGAAACCAGCATGTTAAGTTAGCATCAATAAAGTGGAATTGGAACAAAATTCTAGATCTGAAAGAGCTGATAGAAATCCTGCATGGTGGACAGAGTTTTCCTAAAGTGGGTGTCAAGGAGACTAGGGCTTACTTCTTCCCTCAATCTGAAGCTTCAGTGGACTTGACATCATTTTCAAACTATTTGGCAGCATTAGCAAGTTTTAATGGAGGAGCAAAAGAATGTGAGAGTGGTAAGGGGATCATGGATGACCCTATCAAAGTTTTATTGTGTATACCTAAATATAGTGGGAATGATGAGGACAGAGTACAACCAATCAAGGAGAGAACTTCCTATCTGAGATTTTATAAGAACCCTTGTGATGACGGGTGTGAAGACTTCAATAGATGTAAGAGGAGCAAGATTTCCTCCAGCAATGTGAACCTCCGGGAAGACCAGTATGGTGGACAAAAAGGGAAATTCATGATTGTATGCCTGAGGATCGAATATATATATTGGGACAATTAATAACTAGTCAGCATATGATATGTCTTATTTTGATGTTTGACCAACTCCCTGCTTATGATACTGAGAGCCCAGACTTCTGAGAAAATCATATTTCAGCATTTAAATCCAACTTTGAAAAATATCATGTCCCAGCTTCAAGTTTGAGGGATTCCCTATAGGATAAATTCTATTTTTGTGGGGGACACTTGTCCCAACAGAGGCATGACTTTTTCCTGACCTGAATATTCATAACAGAGATAGCTATCTCAGTGAAGCTTGGTATCAGTCTAGATCTGACCATCTTACTAAAGGTCGAAAAGGTTCCTTTCAATTATTCTGCTGGTACAAAAAAACGAATTCAACAGTAACCTTCGTACTTGTGAAGATGAAAATGGCAAAGCTTTGTATGATAATTACAACCAGAGAGAGTACTTGCCTTTGCATTATAATGATTAATCTGCATGGCTTGTAGTATCTCACCATTTTGTAAGTATGATGATCTATATCTAATGGTGTTTACAAATTCAAGAAGACAAGCGTTCTCCTTTTACACTGTCCAAATAGAAGATGAAGATGACAGAGCTAGGGAACTCCCTTTACTAGAGATTTCAAGTGAATCTGCTATTGACATTCGTAATGAGATCTACAAGGGCCCCCTTCAGGAATACATAGAGGAATGCAACATATTCAAATCACTAAACAATATGGAATTGTATATACACAGACAGGCCTGAAAGAGGGACGGATTCAAGGGTTTTGAGTACCTAGTTGTTTGTGCAGCCAATTGAAAATATTTTATCGTTGAGCCTTGAGTCCTGACACTCTGAGCAGTGAGACTGAGGAATGGCTCTTTCGAAATTCGCTACAGGTTGCAAACTTGCAAGTTGCAGTTCTTCTCTTCTCCAACGCGATGAAAAGAAAATCCTTAGCTCTGAGTCTGAACTTTGAAGCCCGAGTCATAACTTGGAAGTTGGTAAGGAAAATTATCACGGTTGTTACCAACTGGCTGGGAGTTGGCAGTGTCATTAATTTTCTTCAATGTTGTTCCTTCAATGCTTCCGCGGACCGCTACCACAGTCCACTGGCCAACAACACTGGAGTGACGAGTCGACGACTCACCAGTACCACAGTGCACCCGTGGGCCGTGACCCGTCCACCACTGGCAAAAAAAGTGACGAGTGGCTGACAGGATAGCACTTCTAAAAACATTTTATAGTATTATTCAATTTTCTTTTAAAACTTGCAAAAATTCAAAATTAATTTTTTTTTTGACTAGTAAATTTGGCTCGTTACTTCTCTGACGTGCTAGAGACCCTTTGAAAGGCTCTAACGTGTTCAAATTTGATCACTGATTGGAAGGACATTCGTTATGTTGTCACTAACGGTTTAGTACCTTGTAGAGTGTCACAATAGTGGATTTGAATGGATAAGAGAGTTATACGCTAGATGATTCACTTGAGTATAAAACATTAGTGAAGAATATGTCATCTAATCATGAAGCAATCTGGCAAATAACACTATCCACAATATACTTACGAGGTATATTAATTTGCATATAGTCTAAGGTCTTGCAAAGTGTATGCTCTCATGTATAAGCCATAAGCCACACTATAACACTACCATGATATGTTCATGCCACTCATATTTTTACATTGATTTTGTGTTGTTTTTATATAACATTTTGTAAAATATAAATTTATATTTAATGTATAGATTTTATTAAATTTTATAAGGTAACAATAATTTAATTTTTTAGATTATAATAATCAAGTTAGATATTAAATTAATGTATAAAATATTTGTGTTTGTGGTATAAGAGATTTAGAGGTTCATTTCTGGGTAGTTATTAGTTAATAAAGACATTCCATTTTTACATATATTTAATTACTAAAGTTTATATATATATATATATATTTTATTTTTAATTTTTTATTTGAACTTGTTAAGACACATGCTCTTAGCCATTAAACTTACTCAAACCATATAAAAATAAAAAATTATATATAAAATAACAATAATACAAATCAATCTAGATATTTTATATTTTTAATTTTTCCAATAATCTTCATTAAAATTTGAAAATAAAATTATTAATAAAACTAAATTTTTTATGCACATAATGTTTCTAAATATATAAATCAATTTCAGATCTTTAAAAACTCTAAAAACACAAACATTTTACATTTTCAACCATTAAAATTCACAAATTTACAATTCCAAAGACCAAACAAATAACCTTTTAAATTTGAATATGGTTAATAAAAACAAAAGTTATGAGAGATAACTCTCATAGTTTTGCTTTTGGATATATATATATAAAATAAAATCATCATCAAAATTAAAAGCTATACAACCAACTAATTAACAAAAATAATAATTATACCATTTCCTAAAATACTCCACCAATTAAACAATTCCATTAAAATACTCCATCGCAAAAAGCGATATATATATATAAAATAAAATCATCATCAAAATTAAAAGCTATACAACCAACTAATTAACAAAAATAATAATTATACCATTTCCTAAAATACTCCACCAATTAAACAATTCCATTAAAATACTCCATCGCAAAAAGCGTTCTGAACACTGCGCTTCTGTCAACTACGGCTATTGAATCGTGTGGGCACCAGTTTATGTGATGTTGGAAGATGCGCAGCCTGCCCACACATATTTAGCTGTAGTCAAACGAGACCACTATTTCGTCCTTAAAATAATGAAAATTGAAATCTTAATATGACTCTGAGAAAATTAAGTAGAAATTTTACTGTGAATTTTTAGGATTTTAAGCGGTCATAGATTTTTGAAAATATAACATTTCCAAATTTTTTATTTTTTAAATTGCTCATCAAATTTCAAACAGAATTTTGCCATGGGCATGGTTAAGATTGTAGTTTTGTTAGACAAACACATAGCCACTCAAATGGAAGTTGTCTATCTAGCATGTGGAATAACCAGAACGACAGTTTTTTTGCTAGAATCCGATAAAATTAAATTAAAAAAATCAAGTAGTTGGAGTGTTTGGAATCCATTTTTCATAATGGAAATAGAATTAACATTATCAAAAACCCTTAGAACACTCAGAATACTAAAGTTTAACAACTATAAACAAGGTTCTGATAAAATCTTTGCCTAATTTTTTCAAAATCTTTACCAAATTCTAGATCATTTCACTACTTTTTTTAAGCTAATGTATTTGCTCACATCGGTTAGAGTTCAGAATTTGAAAGTTGGGATTGGCAGAGTAGCCGTCCCCAGTTTCCTGTTTATCGTCAAATTCCACGCTTATACGACAGAGGTTTGTAGTCAGTTCTATGTTTTTAACGTTGGATTACGTGCAGCCTGCAAACACATATTTATATACAAACCCTTAATAAATTTTCTCGAGTGGCCGTCACCAGATTCTTGTTTACCGTCAAATTCAACCTCACATGACGGAAATCTGTAGCCAGTTTTATGTAATGTTGGAATATACGTAGCCTGCAAATACATTATATTTTTCCATTCCTGTATAAACCCTTTTGGATGGTTTCCCGGCACATTTTCCTAATTTATCCCAGATCCTTTTGGATGGTTTTCCGGCACATTTTCCTAATTTATCCCGGCTAAATTTATAATTAAAAACTAATATAAATTAAAATAAAAAAATTGTATTCCAACCAAGAATTCTAAAACAGCAATATAATAAATTATCACTAGAGTTATTAGCTTGAAAGTTGGGCCAAGCAGCAGCAATATTTTCTTGTGTGGTCTGTCCCATATTTTTGTTTACAATCAAATTTTAAGGGCAAGAGTTATTTATGGTGTTGCTGAGTTGTCATTGGGTAGTGGTTGTATATGTTTGTTATTAGATAATTTATTTGCTTAAATTCAATGGTGGGCATATACAATTTTTGTTTAGATAATTTATTTGCTTAAATCTAATGGTGGACACAGACAACTCCTACTGCTGGATTGTTACTGCTAAGGGCTGCATATGCCTATCATTACATAATCTATTTGCTTAAATTTAATGATGGGCATATACAACCCTTGTTTAGATAATTTATTTACTTATATTTGCTAGGTTGTTACTAGATAAGGACTGCATATGCCCACCATTACATAATCTATTTGCTTAAATCCAATAATAAACACATATAACCCCTATTTAAATAATTTATTTCCTTAAATTTAATAGTTAACATATACAACTCTGGCTTATTAACTGAAAGATGAATGACAAACGAACTAAATAATTCTAGCCAATTTGAAACTTGTACAACAAATATTTATAATTAGTTTAGTTTTTTCTGCCCTCCCCAACCCATCATAAGTCTTGAAACACAATCTGTTATATTTCATTGGGTACTGTCCACCTATTTAGTACTAGCTACCTAACATGAGAAGTTTGAGCCAACCCATGTATCTGGTAATTGGTCGTTTAGTGACAGATGGGAAAGCGTGCCGTTTGGGTTAGTCCTGGACTAATTCCGTGGGAAGGAACTCAATTAAATAAAAACTGTACCTGCCATACAGAGCCATTTATTTACACATGCGTCGCATTCACGCCATTGCAGGTGGAGAAAGAGAAATTAATAGAAACGAACAACGCGGTGGGAGCTCTGCTGCTGCAATGGAGAGAACAGTCTACAGACCTGGACTTGTTCGAGGTTTATTGTTACTTGTATGGGTTTTCTGTTATACGAAATCTGTTCTTGCAGGTGCAGGGTTCGAATCGCCTCACGGAGGTAGTTACCCTTCTACAACCAAGTGGCAGTTACAGAGCATGAGTGTGAGTCGGAGATGGAGGAGGGGCACAAGAGATGCAATGATGGGGCCCGGCTTTGCCTACACGAGGACTACGCCGGCTTCAACTACCAATATGCCCACGCATCAGGCGGTTAAAAATGCAACAGCAAGCAAAGTAAAATGCACAGCACAGTAAGTATTCTTCAAATATTTTTTATATTCTCTAGTGCTATGTTCTTTGGGTCTGAAATCACATTGTGGGTTGCTTCCCGCCCCCATTTTTTTTTGGGAGTCGTTGTTTACAGGTATTGGAGCGAAGGGAAAGAATCATGGCCGCGAATGCTTCCAGTGGTGTCAACAGTGGCGAAGGTGTTGGGATCTGGAGCTTTAGAAGGGTATGGTAATTCTCAGCTCACTGTGTTGGAGGCCATGAAAATGGAGGAGCGTGACGGGTACAGCAGTCTTCTGAAGCAATCTTCTACTGCACTTGTGAATGCATATAGCCGCGAGGGATTCCCATTTGCACCCTGGAGAGTGAAGACGCTCTTCATAGAATCTCTGGTTTCTCAACAGGCGGCAGCTGCCCAGGCTGGTCGATTTCGATCTGCCAATGAGGCATGTCCATAATTTGCAGGCAGGAGATCTACAGAAAAAATTGTAAGGTGCTGCTATTTTTATTTCAATGATTCGATCAGTACCACTTTAGGTTATAAGGGGCTCCTCCTAGGTGCTCCTACTGTACCTTTTAACTGTGCAATTTTAATCCTATAAAATTCCAGTAAAATTATTATTCTTTCCTTGTTTCCTTTCTATATCTTCCAGCTTTATGGGTTTTTCTCCTCTGTTTTTCAGACTTTTGGTTTTGTATTTTAACATGTTGTACTGGATATCATGCCTGCATTGAATGTATTGTATTATGCTTAAGTCTTTTCTCTTTTTTAACAGTTTAGCAAATGCATTACACCGCATCTTTTGTGATGCCACACAACCTTTCATGTTTGTTATTTGTAATTAATGTTTGAATATGGGATATGACACCAACCAAGAAAAATAAATTTATCTGATTTTCAACTGGTGTATTTTGCACTTCACACAGATGAGGAACTGTTTCCAGCTGTATATAAAGGTCATAAAGATGTTATGATATCATTATGAGGAACTGTTTCCAGCTGTATATACAGGTCATAAAGATGTTATGATATCATTATTTGTTAATTGACATATTTTTTTAATGCATAAATCATTAATCATCTTTCTGTTTCAGTCCAAACCAACGCATTTACAATTTGGAGATAATGATGGAAAAACTTATAAAATTTTATTGCAAAAAATATTATTCGATAAACATTGTAGCAACAGTCCAAACCAACACATTTACACTAAATTGGTTTGCAGAACACATTAGTAAATAAACATTGTAGCAACAGTGTTTGTATGGTAAAAAAAATTGGCAATTCCTTTGATTAAGGCTCCACACGCCTTCTTTCATTGGGATGCCTTCCCTTGAGTGGGGCACCCATGAGATGCCTTCCTGCCTTCCTTTTCTATGGGTTGGGCACATGGCATTTTGCCCTTTTGACACCCCCACTACAATATATAGTCCTTTCGCTATAAATCTTCATTCCCTTAGCTTGGGCTTGTGCTTTGAACTAGGGGATTTTTACAGCATGAGTCACATGCTATGGGTCTTTGGTTTGAGCTTGTCCTTTGAACCATATTTTGAGCATGAGCCACATGCTATGTGACTTAGGCTTGGCCTTTGAATTAGGGGATTTTTCCAGCGTCAGCCACATGTTGGGCTTTACAATATCAATATTTGTATAGATGTGGAAAAATTACAAAGAAAATAGTAATTTTTATCCTCAAATGAAAAGTGAAAAATTTTATTTTATTTTTATCTTAAATGAAAAAGTGAAAAAATAAAATTTATTTTTATCTTATAAAAAAAAATGTAATATAAAATTAGAAAGAAATGTAATATAAAATTGTAATATTATAATTATAATGTATTTAAATAATTTAATATTAAATAATCTAAAACTGAAATTTTCTTTTTTGAAAATAAATAAATAAACAAAAATTGTTTAAAAACATTTTTTTGAAAAATAAATAAAAATAGCTTAAAAACTTAAGTAAAGATTTAAAAATATAAAACTTGTAAATGGTTCAATATTCAAAATTCTAAATATAGATTTACTCCATTCCCAATGAATCGCAACATGTATTTTCCAATGCACTATACAACCTATAAACCATATCACTAAACAATTAGGAAGCAATATTTTAGTGGAGACTTATTAATAAGTGATTTTAATGGAGGTGGTGAAAGAATGTGTTTACAAAGTTTTGGTCATAATGTTACAATTTTATGTGATATTTATCACACAATCGTACACTTGTATTCCATATTGTTTTTAGGGTGTTGGTGTTCAACAACCAATATCCATGAGAAGGAAACAATCAAAAAAAAAATTTGCATATTACTTTGATCTTAATGTATTGAGAGACTTGTGCATAAGTGATTTGTAAGTGTTCTACTTGTGAAAGGTTTTCTAGAAAGTTGGAGAATGAAAGTTATTACAAAATTTTGATCATAGGGACATCAATTTCACATGGGTGCACTATTATGCTTAATAATTGATGCTCTATGATCCATGCATACTGCAACACAAAAAGACATTGGTGTTACTATTTTGTTCGAGCATACATTTTACTCTACAACACAAAAATACATTGGTGTAACCATTTTTTTTCATAATAATGATTAGAGACTGTAAAGCGCTTCTGTTCTTTTTCACGTTCTTAGAGGTGTAGCTAGTCAAACTTGCGACATATTTTGAGAAACCCCAATTAACAACCATTAGTTTACATTGGTGTTACCATTTTGTAGTTTACATTGGTGTTACCATTTTGTTTGATGATACATTTTACTCTAAATTGGTCTAAAGAGCATTGGTGCTCAATGACCAATATCCATGGGAAGTGAAAAAACCAAAGAAGGCATTGGCACATTAGTTTGGTTTTAGTGTATTGGGTCTCAACTTTGTCATCGGGACACTAAGCATTGGTGCTTAGTGACCAATATCATGGGAAGGAAACAACCAAAAAAGGCAGAGGCACATTACTTTAGTTTTAGTATATTAGGTCTCAACTTTGTCATAGGGACACCAAGCATTAGTGTTCAATGAGCAATATCCATGGCAAGGAAACAACCAAAGAAGGAATTGGCACATTACTTTGGTTTTAATGTATTGGGCTGCAACTTTGCCATAGGGATACCAGTTCAATCAATGCACATCAAATAGATAACAACTTCCCCAAAAAAAGCCAACTTTGGTCGTGGAACACTAATTATTCACTTTAGTTTGAATGCAATAAAATGTGCATTGGATGGCCTTAAGTCTCATTGTCTTCTGGTGCTTTGCTTTGGTCTTGGAGCATTGATGTTGCATTTTGGTCTTAAGAGCAGTGGTGCTTCACTTCGGTTATGGTACAAGTTTTGCAATGGAAGTTTCAAATTCTCATCCTCTTATGGTGGTCCACATTGACTTTGAAGGATGTTGCTCCACTTTGCTTTAGGTATGCTTTTGTAGCACTTCACTAGGGGTTGGGGCATTGATGTTTTAATGTTAGACCCATGGAAAATAGAGCACCGATGATATTCTATGGTATTAGAACATTTTATGTTCGTAATTTTGTACGTTGTTTTAAATTCATCTAAATTTCTTTTAGATATGGCGCTCCACTTTAGTCTAAGAGCATATATTGATATAAAATTTTATTACACAGAAGGTGTTTATTTTTTAATCATTCCACCCTCACCATAGTCGACCTTTTTATTTTCTGCCGTTGATTCAAGTAAACAACTCTCACATTGACCACCGATAGCGTTAGAAATGGAAACTAATTGCAAGGCAACGTGAAACTAATTGGACACTGGTACTTGAAATGGAAATTACAACACAAGAAATGGAAATTAATTTTGAGTATAGAAATTTTTTAATTTGATTGTTAATAGAAATGGAAACTAATTGCAAACCAGCTTGAAACTAATTGGAAACTAGTAAGTGAAATGGAAATTGCAGCACACCAAATGAAAATTAATTTTGAGTATAATTTTTTTTTTTTTAATTTGATTGTTTTCTTTAATAATTTAGAAAGCTAAAAAGCTTAGATAATTTGAGTTAAATAACCAAAGTTCATTAATTTAAGATTTGGAATTTTTTAAGAATTTGATTAGAATTTTTTTTAAGAATTGGAAACTAAAATGAAATTAAGAATTTGATTAAATTCTTTTTAAGAATTGGAAACTAGTACGTGAAATGGAAATTGCAACACACTAAATGGAAATTAATTTCGAGTATAGAAATTTTTTAATTTGATTGTTTTCTTTAATAATTTAAAAAGCTAAAAAGCTTGGAGAATCAGGAAAGAAAATCTTGAATTTGAAATTTTGAAGTTGTTTTTTATATAGATTGTTCATAAATTTTTCAATTTGATTGTTTTCTTTGATAATTTAAAAAGCTAAAAAGCTTAGAGAATGTGAGTTAAGCTCTTATGGCCAGAATTGTGTGGAAGCCTTGTTCAAATGAGCAATAGAAAGCCTCCACTTCCACCTCTGGAAGCTAAGGATTACAGTGATAAAGTGGATGTGTGGAGTGAAGAGGTGATCAGGAATATAATGCCGAGTGGTATTTTTTTTTTTGCTTCATATTTTTCTTATTATTATATTTTTTTCTTTTGTTGAAACATAAATGCAGGTACAAAAGGCAAATGATAGAGTTGAGCGTTCCTGGTACCAGAATATAGAATCCTCAAACATACTTCTCCTCAAACATACTTCCTTAACTGGTTTCTCCAAGCAGCACAAATCACAATCGGATTTTATTTATAATTAGGTGAACTATCGAAGGCAATAGTGGGTCATATCTAAACAACCAGATACTAGCAAAGTGGACAAATTGCTAGACAACCACTGAAATTAAAGTCACTGGATCAAATGGTTGTGTTTTCCTTTTTCAGAGATTTATGAATGTAGGCTACATTGAGGGTACTGAGTATAGAGCGCGAAATGATATCGCGAGTAATTGGTAGTCTTCAGTGCTCTATTACCTTTATCGGCAATGTTGTCCTTCACATTCCATAGTAAATTTGAAAACAAAACCTACAATTTTAAAATGTGTTTACATTATGTATGAGGATGCATAGTATTCTTTGTCAAAGTTATAAAATTAGTTCAATTATATAAATTAAAATAACTATTTACATACATCATATAAATTAAAGTTAATTATTTTAAGATTTGGAATTTTTTAAGAATTTGATTAGAATTTTTTTTTTTTAATATGTTAATATACTTATATTATTTTTAAATACATAAATAAATTTATTTACGATTAAAAAATATTTAAACATGTAAAATTCATAAATTTATATGCAATTTCAGCGAAATTTTCAAATTTAACAACCTCTCAAACATAAATAAATTAACTATGACAAAACAAGCACCGATTGATTCAAGTAAATTAACCTCTCAAACATAAATAAATTAACTATGACAAAACAAGCACCGATTGATTCAAGTATAATTTACGTTCCATGTAAATTTATGGTGTTGGATAGGTCAAGCAGCCTTTGATTCATTTATAATTTGTCTCTGGTGTATATTTAAGCATACTTACCAAGTTTGAATTCGGATTCAGATTCAATTCGATACCAAAAAAAAAAAATTAAAAAAAAAATTCAATATCTAAAAATTTTAGAAATTAATATTCAAATGTCAATTCCACTCAATATCTGAAAATTTTAGAAATTAGTAAATTCAAATGTCCGTGTATCTTTGCACCTTAGGGGCAACTACTAGTTTTAAAAGTTTACAAAATACCTTCCCCACATATATATACATAATTCTTCTTACTCTTCAAAAAGGTAATATTAAAAGATAAAATATAAATAACCATGAAAGAAAAACACAAAAAAAAGTATAAGTTGATTCATTCTCTTATCCTTTCATATATATATATATATATATATATATATATATATATATATATATATATAATTTATACTTTTCTTACTTTTCAAAGAAATAATATTAAAAAATGTGGTAGTCTAACTAGATTGCTTTTTCACACTGAAAATCTTGGAAATTCTGGTAAGATTTTAAGAAAATCCGGCAAGGATTTTTGTAAATCCACGTTATAACTATCAAACTTTAATATTTTGGGTGGCCTAGAGGTTTTTGATGGGGTTGAATCTATTTCCATCATCAAAATCATGATTCAAACACGGTTACTATAAGATTTCTTAAAAAAAAATTAGCCTAGATTTTGGCCAATTTTAGCCATCCAAACAATTCCTCTGAATCTATTTCCATCATCAAAATCATGATTCAAACACTGTTACTGTAAGATTTCTTAAAAAAATTTAGCCCAGATTTTAGCCAATTTTGGCCATCCAAACAATTCTTCCGTCTCGTTAAACAACTCCTTAAAAAAATAAAATATAAATAACCAAAAAAACAAAATAAAATAAAACTGTAAACTCTTTCGTTTCATTTTTATTATTTTTCTTTTTTTTCCTTTGAGAGTTTTAAAATTAATTAATCTAATTTTCCATTGTTTCCTCATTTTAGAAATATTTCTTCGTTTTGTATGATATGATTGCTTTAGCTCTACAACTAAGATGTGTTAAAGTGAACAAAACGTTTTGGCTCTCTTTTGTAACGGAATGATGGATTTGTTCATAAAGTTTTATTACTTAAAAAAAATAAAAAACCTAACAAATTAAGCGTGGGGTTCATTTTTTGTGGCATGTACAAAGGGTTTTTAATTGGTTGTGTCGTAGGATTTCTATGATATGCATATTGATTGATCTATTTAAAACGTCTTGGTGCATTGGTGTTCTCGTATTGTTTTACGGTATTGATTTTCCACTCTAACACTAGTTCTCCATGGTTACCTTGAAACATGGGTGTTCCGGTTTAGTCCTGAAGCTTCAATGCTCCATTCTGATGCCGGAATGCTCGTTTTATTGATGCTTCACTTTAGATGCGACATCAACACTTCTTTTTACACATATTAATGAATGAGTAATTTTAATTTTAAAAAAGTTTTTATGAAATATTTTACAAACAATAATTAAAAATAGTGCCTGGTTTGCCTTCTCTCCATGGAATATGGATGGCCTTTTGCTGGATGTTGTGAACTCTCTTCTGCTGTCTTTTTGCTTGCTGCTGCAGCGCCTTTTTCTTCTCAGGGGCTGTTTTTTTTGTGGACCTTTTTGATGGGATGATACAGGGGTGGAGACTTCTCTCCCTCTGCAGAGATTTATGTAATGAGTGGTTTATGCACTCTGAAATTTGTGATGCCAAGCCACTGTGATACTGAATGTGATCCGGTTTGTTTTCTGGCATTGATGTCTCGATGTTGCACAGCGGAGAACGAAATTGATGTAATATGGATGCCAAGATACTCTGATCCTTAGAATGTGATCCGGTTTGTTTTCTGGCATAGATGTCATGATGTTTCTCGCTGTTGCACAGTTGAGAACGATATTGATGTAAAATGAACTGACATATTTAATATATCAGCGTTTTTTTTCTTCTGAAAAGAAAAAAAGTTTTTATAATCATAAGAAATTTTGATTTAAATAATTTGAAATTTATCATTTGATTTTTATTTATTAGGCTATGCGAGTAATGAGATCATGGTATTTTTAATATGTCTAATTTGTAATTTTAGTATATGTGATTTAAGGTATCTAAATTGTTAAAATTATTTACTGGTTATACTTGGATTAAATTATACCACCCCTTGGTATGACTAAACTTTTACTCAAAAAAATTGATTTCTGTAATTTTTACACCACAAAATGCTTTAACAAAACACTTTGCCACTATTTTTTATGCATCTCATAAATTATTTTTATTTCCTTATTTCATATATAATTATATTTAGTTTTCAATTTTAAATATTCAAATTCATAATTTTAAATATTTAAAATTTATATTATACAATATTTTCAAAATTTAATAAAAAATATTAGAAAAATAAAATTAGAATATATTCTATTGTCATAATTTTTATTAAATAATTTTAATTGAATTGATATGTTAAATATCATGACTAATTGAGAGTGCAAACTTCTGTGATCCATAACATTTTAAATATAAATATTCCGGGAAATCACATAATATATTTTGGAACCGACGCGTTTCGAACTACCAACTGTAATTCATAATATATCCTGATGATGAACTACAGTTCGAAAGGCTCTGTTCCAAAATATATTATGTGATTTCCCGGAAGATTTATATTTAAAATATCATGACTAATTGTTATTTAAATTTTAAAAGCCTATTAAAAATTTGATTATTATATTTTAATCATGAATATTTATTAAATTAAATTAAATAATATAGGTTGGTAATTAGATTTGAAATTATATAAAAATTCAAAAATAGTTATTTATTAAATATAAATGAATAATTTATTTATTATTTAACATATTTTTATCCAGGGTTTAAATTGATTTTAAAATGTAAATATTTTGTTTATATTTTGAAATATCAAATTTTTTATTTAGCATTTTCTAAAAGTAGTGTTTCACTTTAGTTTTATAAAATAGGTATTTTATATTTTTCAAATTTTGTAAACAAATTAATATAATACATTGGTTTTCTAAAGTTGTTAACAAGATGTTTTATTTTTATTTTTTTAAATTATTTGTAAAAACTTACGTTTCCAAGTTGTATGTCTTAAAAAAACTAGTTTGTTTTAAGATTAAAATTCTTTGCCACAGACTCATTTTCTAAGTTTTCTAAGAGTAAATGAATGATAAATATTAATTATATAGAAATAATGCAATATAAGAACAATTTTTTTTAAAGTTTTGTAAAAAATAACGTTTAAATTTTTATCAAAACTATTATATAATCATTCTCTAGAAAAATACAAAAGAACATTTAATGGATGAATTCAAGGTAGGAAAGAAACAAAATATTTGCGTCTCAAAAGTTGAGGCACATTAAATGATCAAATTAAAGAAACTAAATTAGTTGTTTTAATACCTTTTTAGGAAATAAATAACACAAACTTTGATTATTAATATTCTAATATGCTATAACATGCACCATAAACATAAGTAAATCAAAAGAAAGGGTAATAGACAAGAACACCAGGAATGAAAGTGGAAAAACCTTCATGACAGAGAACACTCCACTCTAACCAATATTCTTTTATCAATCTCCAACATAATTACTATAAGCTCCCAAAGCTCCTCAATCAAATATCATCTAGAAATTATTGCAATGCATTTAAGTGAATGATCTAGAAAAGATTATTAAATACCTTAAGAGCTTCTTGAAATATAGGTTTAAACTATTCAAAGACCACTTTACGTAATGCATATGAGATAACCTATGAAGTAACTTGGTCATCCATATCAAGGATAACACGTCTCACAACTTTTATTTCAAGTAACAAGAGCCACATAAAGTATCCAAAGAGCCTATAAGTTGACATTTAATGAAACCCAACAAGTCTAATGATGCCCCAATACATGTGTACATTAACGGTAACTTGTCAATGATGACCTTACATGTACACATGACATCACAATGCCATTAAGTCATAAATGAGGCCACTAAACAAAATTACGATATATTCTAACAAAACAAATAACACAAATCATGATACCTAATGATAATCTAATCTCCTATAATGATGCACCATAAGCATAAATAACATACCCCCAAAATTGGGGAAGGGAACACATATGGGAATTGATGGTGGACACATTGCGAAAAGGGAGTTGCTACAATTTGTTTTGGACATTTGGTTTGAGTGGATATTTTCTAATTCTTGAAAGGGAGTAATAGTAATTTCTTACTTATGGTTGTCGAGCGGTTTGTGAAACTTAAGGGAATAGATTATGGAATTGTTCTTTTCTAATTGACAAGAATAATATCTTAACATTGTATATCTTCTTGATTGAGTGCACTGCCTATTTGCTTTAAAATGTTTTGTATACGTTGGGACCCCTAAATATGCAAATACACATTATGAAGGTAAAATTTTATGTATCTTAGGTTCTTTTGTTTTACATACATAAATAGTACACTTAAGTCTAGGTATGATCATAATATAGAGTAGAAAGATCCAAGTGCCTTTAGGGAGGATGGTACCTCCCTTGCTTTAATTGTGATGGTACCTCCCTTGAGGTTGTAGGTTAAATCATCCAAGGTATGAATGAGAAAATGCAAATGGAGTTTCTATAGGATGAATCAACAATCCAACAAATTTGGAGTTAAATTAATCACAACAAAGATATATAGAGGTGTTGGAGATGATAAGACCCCAAGAGTGTGAGAGAGGTGGAAGAGAGATCACAAATGCAAGTGTGTACCTAAAAATAGAGTCTCAAACTTAGGTAATAGGGGTATGTTAGGTTATTTGTTGAAGGGTATAAGTCACACATAATAGTCATACCATATGTGTTGACTTAGTATTGTGGGTTTGTTAATATTGTGCCATGGGTTGTTAGGAAAAAATAATCTCTTAGTGACATGATACATGGAACACATAAGCAATACCATTATCATGTGATATACTTACCATCAAGAGAGTAGGTGACGTTCACATATTTTGACTCATTTTTAATCCATTAATTTCAACCCAAAGTGGATTTGGGTTGTTGTGGGTCTACAATGAAACATCCTAAGTGATTATGGATTCAATAGGAGGTTTTCTTTTTCAATTGGACCCATGAATTTCTGAAATATTGTAAACAGGTGCTCCAACAATCAAAATCAACAAACCATTGACCAAATGCTAGAGATAAGGTGAAATAATAAATTCAAGGATTCTACGTAAGAACTAGACATCATCGAGAGGGAAACCATATAGGCTAAGGAAGGAGGAATTTTAGGAGGGTAATTCATCATGGGAGAACAATCTTGAGATATATTTTATCGTCATTAGTTAGATAACATATAGATGTAGCACAAGAATTGAGTGCATATTCTACCTCTTTTTGATTTGGTGTATATGAGTACTTAAGTGAGTATGTCATATGCTACATGTTAGTTATTATGCAAGATATTTTGTATGTTACATGGGAATAGTTGCAAGGATCAAGGAAGAGGATACGCAAGAAAGAAAAAGATAGAAAAAAGCATGAGTAAAAACAAAGTGATAATGCATGGGAGTAACTTAGTGTTTTCTTTTCAATGTGAGCCATTGTTTTGATGTTAGGAGGAAATCATTCACTAGCTAGGATATGATATCCCAAATATATTTGTTGAGGCCTAGATGTCCTAATCATCAATGCAAGCAAAACTATAAGTGTACTCCATGAACCATTAAGATGAAAAATAAGTAGAAGTAAAAAGAGAAAGAAAATATAAAAATAAAGAGATGCATGACACACAATAATGTGGAGACGTGAATAAGCATGCCTAACTACTATATAATAAACATAGAAATTGAATCATGAAATTGTAATGAGGATATTAAACAACGTGCAATAAATCTAACCATTATGTAAGTGAGAAAATAGATAATATGTGATAATATAGATAAGTAATATATAGCTACCATGGTAGTGAAATAGTAACTATAACATAAAATAATGCATAGGTAATACTAAAATATCATTGATCAATGTACAAGGAAATTAATACAATAATAAGGGGAAGATCATGATTCCTACACCTACTCGCTGATAAGAAATAACATTGTAGGAGAATGTTCAAATGAAATCGATACGTACGCTACACCAGTCAGTGTCTTTACTCAAGTAGGGAAAGAGATAATGACAATAACTCTAGGTAAAGGATAGGAAGATGAAAATAGAGGAAGGGAGTAGAGAGATGGCTACATTTTGTATACTTAGTGGTGAGAATATAGATGAAATGTGGTGATGTTAGGAAGACGTAGAGAATATACAAGAGGTGAGAGGTAGTGATGCTAGGGAAAACCTAGAGAAAGAACAATAGGAGAGAAGTGGAAATTATAGGTTGGACCTAAAAAATGAAACATGTATGAGAGGGGAATGATACTAATATGAACTTAACAAATTAAAGAGGTTAGAATAATGTTAATTGCAGTTTGGAAGGTGATCATGAAACTATAGTCTACAAGATGGGATAATTATGCTCAACCCCTTGTAGGAATGACATAGGGATTAAGTATAGCTAAGATTAAATCACCATGGTTGAGGAATAGTTAAGACAATGATGTAGAGGGAGAGTGGCCAAGAAAAGAAGTAAAAGAAGAGGATACCACCTTGAGTAGGTCTAAGAATCCAAGGGTAGGAAAAGAAAAGGAAATATGAGTGCCACTAAAGTAAGATAAAACTTGTGTTATTGGTAGGAGGTCCAATTTGGTCTCACAAAGGTAATGCTTTATGATGGGGCTTTATTAAACTTGGATAAATACATATTAAAATATGAAAAACTTTAAAAGATAATAAGTTTTTCTTTGGCTACTAGTGGAAGGTTGAGCATAAAAGAGAGGATTACACCAAGTATTTAGGGGTCAAATAAAACCTCACATTGGTGGGGAGAAGCAAAGAGGTGATTAGGTAGGGACCTACATGGGGTTCCCCTAAGGATGATCATGAATTTGAGGAGAAACTGTGGGTAAGCATAGAGGATTTAGAACTAGAAATTTCAAGCAAGGTGTGAAAAGAGGAGGAAGAAGTTTGGAAGAAGATGGAAAAGTGGATGGAGGAAACCAAAGGATGAGTCTTAGAAGTGGTCTTGGGAAGGCTAAAGAATAAAATGTGATCCCATTAAATGCAGTAAGTATTACCTACATGGAATAAAAATAGTTCACCCTTGAAGGCATATGGAATGACCATCATTAGCATATATCAAAGTAAGAAAAAGGAGGATGTTGTACTCCAATTCTATTATATTAAAATTGGGTAATCGTGATCTTCAGGATAATAGATATGAATATATTAATAGCCCCAATAGGATTCATATTATATTTTTTAAAACCCTGGAGGGTCCAAGGAGAAGGAAAGAAAAAAAGAACTAAGATCATGAAAAATGGGAGAAACTAGGATATTAAGGGTAGAGTTAGAATCAACAATGACTTATTTGATCATGGAATCATTACATTGGATCTTAATCAATAACAGGTTGATCATGTTTCCATATTAATCCTATACATAAGGGATGATTGGAAGGTTGACGGAAATATAATGAGCACATGTTTGAACCAAATTTAAGGACACCTCAAGAAAGGCCTGAATCCTATAACCCCTTTGGTTAGGGAACACCCTAAGGATATCCATGAAGAAAATATAAGAAGCATGATAAGGGAGGCTCTAAAAAATGAGGGAATACTAGTGGGTAGAAAAGTGAATTAAATGAATTAGATGTGGGGGAAGAGAGTGCATAAGGCTTAAAAGTATTTCTACTCAATTTGAGAAACATCTCCTATTAGATGAGAGGGAAGGGTACCCCAACATCAATTAGTGCAACAATGGGTTCTAGAATAGGTTTATTTAGAGAGACATTGACCCAATGAATCATAATGATGACATTGAAGTTAATGAATTTAGGAAAAGAATATGACAAAAAAGAAGCCCTCTTAGAACTATAAAAAATCAAAGCTCTATTCTAGTAAGAAATGGATCTCGATTCAATAGGGATATTCTAGATTATGTGGAATTTTGTAATATCCCCAAAATGGGACTGCTAGCAAGGCATGTCTGAAAAACGAATTTTTCAGAAATGGATGCTACAAAATTTGAAATCGGCCCTTGGATCCCTTAGATATGATAATCTAAGACCCAAATCCAAGAGGAGAGCAGAAACAAATCAAACTAGGTGAGGTAAACAAACCTCCCACACCTAGTATGACTTGAAAATTTCCCAAAGAAGGGATTGCAGCAATGTGCAACAATACTACTTCAGAAATAACGCAGTTTGGCTAAGCAGTAGCAGGGGGCCAACATGGAGGCTCAATATGACTATTTATAATATCAAATCAGTGTTATCTTGAAGCCCTTTCATCATAAAACAGAAAGCAATAGACTTTACATGAAGAAATACTCAAAATAAGAGGCTGCAACCAAATGATATGACTGTACAAGCTTGACAGCGTTATTTTATTAGCTAAAAGGAGCTGTAGATTACACTTCAGATCTAGAGCAGATCTGTGTACAAAAATATATATCTATATCAAATATGTACACTATAGAGTCTCCTCTTCAAAATCCCCTTGGGATTTTTAGCAGAAAATGATGTACATGGAGTAGATCTAAGATCTAACGCAGCTGATCTGCAGAATGATTCAGAATTTATGAAGCAAATAAATTAATATTCAGATCAGATCTGAATGGAACATGGATTAGATCTGTAATCCACAGATCACCACAGTGAAGGGCAGATTCCCAACACTAGAGATCTCTCCTCCTTGGAGTGCCAAAAGACTGTTACACAACATTTTGTCACCGTCCCTGCAATCCCTCACCCCGCATATTGGAGGGTCTTTTCCGTGAACTGTGAGCAGTGTCATACTCTACAAATACTTTCTTTGCATCCTTCTGCATAAGGACATGATTTCTCTTGTTGAACATTTCCTCAGAAAGCACCTAAAAACCTATGTTTTGGCATTAGCGCGGGTAGCCAGTTCACCCCTCGCGCCAATGGGGAAGATTTGCACTAAAGCCTGCGCTAGATGGCGCTTTGTCTCTTTCTTGTGCCCGTGCCAGCCTTTTTGGGAATGATTTTTAACAAATTAGAGGTGGAAGTTTCCTTTAACCACCTTAGGAATGACTCATTGCAAGTAGTTAAACTCGATAAGCCACAGATCTCTTCCTTTAGGAAATGGTTGATGGAACATTATTTGAAGATAGGACCTCCCCCATGATTATATTGATCCTAACCTCTCCTTATCCCTCTATATAAACAAGCCTTATCCCTTTACAAAAGCTAGAGCTGAACATATAGCCAGGAAGCTGAACTCGGAGAAGAGATATTATAGTTGAGTAATCGCTATAGAGAAGATTGAACCAAGGAGGATCCTGTAGAGAGAGCCCCGTCTGAATTCCCGACGAAATTTGTGAGACGTGCTCCGCTAGAACCCTACTGGAGGAGATCGCAACGTCGAAGCCTGGTTGTACTCTTCCTTATTTAAATTAATATACTCGACTATGGTATTGATTCCATCTCTGTGTTATGTTTATTTGACGTATTTGATTTATTCTTCTTCGATTGACTGATAGTTAGGAATGCGAAATAATATGTTGTGTATTGTCTTCATTTCTTGTGTATGTGTAGGTATCCGGGCGTGAGAACAAGTGGATCGTGATCTGTCAAATCAGGAGCGAGAGGTAGCCATTCTCCCAGACGACAAAATAATGCAGGACCTACGGTAAGTGATATACCAAGTCTTTGTCCATTATTAACTAGGAATTGATGTCATAGCATGTCTCGTTTGTGGCTAGACCCACTCTAGGGCTAGTGTGATCTCCTCTGTCCGCAGAGGGGATTTACCTCACCAACAAAGACCCTGCGACTTTCTCCTTGTAAATAACGCAGTTCTGGAAGATGGACTGCGCTGTAGGCTCTAGAATATGATGTGGCCTCAAGCCAAGATCTGAAAATGAGCTCTCCGCATCCAATACTCTCTTGCCAGGGGGATAGAAGGCTTTCCCACTGAAAAGAGGCACTAGAATGGCTTGGATATAAGTAGATCTAAGCTCCACTTGTTGCAGCTTACAAAGACAACCAAACCCTCAACAGGATCTGTATTGTAGTTGGAAGAAAAGCTTGGCCAAATGCCTGATAGTGGTCAAGAAATGCAAGACTCCTCTAAGAGCTACTCAATGGAAGAGGTGGGATTCCCGATCAGGAACACCCTAGTGCTAAACAACACTATTCTCAGCTAAACAACTAGAGAATGAGAAGTATCTAAGCAGAAAAATTCTTCAGAAATAATATCTTCAACAACCTTCTTCTATTGTTCTCCTCTTCCTTTTATAGGATAAAAGCCTAGAAAAACCCTAAACCATCTCAAAGGTTTAGCTCCTTTCACATGTGTAGCCTCCAACTAGAACTGCGCTGTGCATCTAGGAGGTACATTGTATCTGGAAAGCGCTGTGGATTTGGTCCTGTTGACCCAGTCAATTGTCTTAATCCCTTTCACACATAAGGGAGTTTTATTAAGGCAGCCCAAATTTAGCCTTGTTCACATGGGCATTGATTTATTTTGCTGTTTGAGAAGTTTAATTTATCCTCCTTTACAATTTTATTCTTGCAACAAGAAAATGAAAACAAAATTGTATATTCCTATTAGCTTGGGCTAATTAGGAATATTACAAATTTCTATAGAACTTTAGGAAACTAACTTGGAGAGGGGGTGATGGTTCCTAGTCCCTTTCTTTAGGGAAAACAAGTGGAGATTCCTCTTCTTCCTCATTAGAGGAATTAGAGTTAGGTTCAAGAGAAACCTTATTCATTTTCTTAGATGACTCATGTGCAATACCATTCTTAGCCACAGAGTCCTTGTATAACCCAAGCTTGGCATTTTCTTCTATGATAACCATTTTGGGTTTGGGATGGTGATTAGTTTATATTTTATCTTCATTTATTTATTTAATATTTTGTCACTATTCCATGTTTTGGATGTCCCACTTATGATGTTTATATCAAATTATGTTATTTGAGGTAGATGAATCAACATATCTTGCTATTTTGTGTGTAATATGGTTTGAGTCTCAATTTGAGGTGAGACACTTCTATTCCCCCATGACTATTGCATTTTTTGAAAAACTTAAGTTTTAGGTTATTTTAATTTTCTTTTCCTATAAAGTATTTGATATAGGTATTTTAAATATAAAGGGGAGGTATGATGGCCCATTTGGTTGACTTGATGTAAGGTCCCACCTTACTAACCATTAATATTATAGAGAAATATTGAACACTAAACTCAAAATGCAATATTTTGTTTTTGTTTCCAAATCCCAAGATAAGCCCAAAGCCAATGCCTCACTCAAACCCCAAAGCCAAACTACCAAACGACAACCATCACTTGATCCTAAAGCTCAAATGTCATGTTTACAAGAAAGAGTCTTTATTGGGATGAATAAATAAAAAAATTTACGAGGCACAACTTCCAACAAGCTAATTGTACTTATATGGTGACTAATTTGATTTTATTTTAAATAACATGCTTATGAATTCTTTACTTAAAAGGAGAATTCAAATTCTATAGGATTGCAATCCAATATTTGTAATTTCATATGTAAGCTAGCACTACAACAATTCACTTGCCCAAATTTGACTTTATCACCATGAATTTTAACTAAGATTACCACACATATTCATTGAGACATTCTAGAAACATCTTGGTTATAAATCCTATTTCACTCAGGAATTATTTTTTTATAGACAATATATAAATGTAAATATCTACAACCATTGAATCATTATGAAAAATATTTTGCAACCATACAATATACAACCATTGAGGCATTTTGTCAAACACTTGGCGACCATCATATCTTAAGACAATTTTGACAACCATTACCAACATGAATATATGATTCTTACTGAACCTATTTTCCTCATAAAATTTATAAATTAAATCTTCAAATAGTGGCATCTAAAACTAAATCTTCTCAATCCTTGACCAAATACTCGAGAACATACACCCATAGTTGGCAGCAGTAATATGCAAAATCACCCAGATTTATGATCTGGGTTCTAAAAAGTATTTGTTTGGAATCAAATGGGGGGTTACAGGTTCATTAGGTACGAATAACCCCTGATGTTGGTCTGAACCATTATGAAACCACACATGGATGCAATTTTGTTAAACTAACAAATTTTCTAATTCTTGGAATCTCATTTACAGATTTTGTCAAATAGATGGCATGCAAGCTTGAATCTACAACCATGCATAACAAATATAAATATAGAATTAATTTGTAACTACTTATATATTTTCTAAATTCTTTGCCAAACAATTTCATATGCTTTAAGTGATTTGAAGCATTTTGAGATTCATTATGCATTATTTTCACTCAATCATTCCTACAAACACATGGCAAGCACCATGAGCTATTGTAATACATATAAAGAGATACTCCAAAATAAGAGTTAACTAGTGATTATTATTTTAATTGATTATGTATGCTTACTTGTTATCTACATTTGCAAATATTGCACGCACCTAATGACTGAAATTACCTCAATTATTTTCTTTGAAACTCTTGGCTGCCATTATTTATGCATTTTTATTTTAAGGGTTGATCCATTTATTCCTCCAGGTATACTTTTGATATGTGTCTATTTCATTACTTCTCATGTAGGCTGCAAGTTAGCACTTATTCATGCATAATAATTTTCATATATATTAAAAAGAATAACATTTCCCATTCATGGATTTTTCAAAACACTTTGCAACATAATATGAAACCATTTCCAAAACATGTCTCTAATTACTTGAAACAAACCATTGAGACTTTAAACAAAAATTTCAAGTTCTTAGAATATATTACTTTCATCAATATATATCACCAGGCAAATCCAACAATAAAAAAAACAACAAAACAAAGCAATAGGCAGTTCATACAGGCAACAACAAATCTTCAAAAGAAAGTAGATTTGGGAACCGATGTCTAAAAACTTGATTTTTGAAATCAAAGTCAGGGTGACATGGTCAAAAGGTACTAATACCCCCTTAAGTTGAGATGAATCACAACATACATTCCCAGAAAGATGATTCTTCAAAACAACAAAAAAAATCCTACAATCTCATTTATTACTTCTGTCAAACACATAGTGTGCAAACTTATCTACAGTTGTACAAGGAGAAGGAAAAACAAAATTTAAGCCATTAAAATATTTTCATATAACTCATGGAAGCCTAAATGCTCCAGCCATTAGGACATGTTTTCAATCGATTCAACATTTTATAAAAAAACAACTTCTACAACTATTACAAAATTTCTTCAACATTTGGTGTGCAATATTTGATACACATGTAAGTTTTAGCCAACAACCAAATAATAAAAAATCATGAAATGAACTACAAAAGGACACAATATAATTCAATCAACATACCTGACAATGAATTTATACAACTCCAAAAGGATGGATGTATGATCCAACTCCAATGAGAGTATGCTCCAGTGCCAATATCCTTACCAACTCATTGTGAACCACCCAGTTTTCCACCCAGCCATATCCAGGGAGAACTTATCCCCCTGGAACCCCCGAGCTGTAAGAACTCACAAGAAGTACCAAAATATAACAGTAGAGAGATATACAAGGCAAGTTGAGGAGGAATGATTTCACTTCCTCTCAATACCACTCATGGTCAAATCCATTGGGTCAAGCTACTTAGAAATTTATATGATCATTTGGCTAACCTCCAAGTCTCTCCCTCTCAAAATATTTTCAAATCTCTCCAACTCTTGGTATCACAATACACCTCCCCTAAGTGAGAATACACGAGATACATATATAGGAGGAACAACAGATTCTTGTCATAAAAGAGGAGTAATATGCATGCCTTGTATTCCATTTAGAGGAGTGTAACTCATGCCATTAAGGAGAGGTATGCATGCCTTAGTTAAGGAGAGTGTAACATATGCATTAAAGAGAGTGCACGAGGAATAATTTATGACATGAATTTAATGATTGTAATAGGAATACGAAATTATTTGATGAGTTCATAAAATAGAGTGTAATGTATTATTAAGAGAGAGAGAGAGAGAGAGAGAGAGAGCCATGAGAATCATCAAGGAGAGAGGTGTGAAGTGATAGTGGAGATATAATTACATTTTAATAATAATATCATAGTATCATAAAAGATAATAATAATATTAAAAACATTGAGGATTAAGTTGATATTGAACTATTAGGATCGATTAATGACGAGTTAAGTGATTTTCCTTCAAGTATACTTGATTACCCATTGATTGGAGGTGATTTACTATTTTTGGAAAGTCATACTTGAGATGCTAGACATCACTTCCTATTATTAGAAAGTCACTCCAACATTTTCAAATATGAGACTTTATTAAGGAAAATCATCACCGAGCTTCCCATGAGTGGTATTTTTATTCTGGAGAATAGGGATTCCGCGCCCCTATTGCATGCATCTCCGTGCCTTTTTATATTGAGGACTCTGCGCCCTTATCTACTCTAAAGATCCAAGATTCCACACCTTTATATTTTTAAATATTCAAGACTCCACACCCTAAACATTGTATTTTAGATCCAAGACTCCACATCTTTATCTTTCATGTATTTAGGACTCTACACCCTAATCCTTTTATTATATATTTAAGACTTTTCGTCTTTATATTTCATGGATTTAGGACTTTGTGCCCTAATGACCATGGATTCTAATCTACTCTTCTTTGAAACTCTGCGCTTCATCTTAAGGTACTAATTGTGAGCTCATACCCATCTGATGGTCAGTTGTAAGGTCTTCTTCTAAGACCTACACACATCACAATCTCATAAATCAAAGGAATCAAATGAATTTCATAATTAATTTATTCACATTTTACCAAGGATTGTGCATGACTTCCACAACCATTTTGGTTTCGAAGAAATGACTTCCACAGTCATTTATAACTTGAGCATATTTGTTGGCAATGACCAAGTCCCTTGCCACATCATGCTTAGTATGATATTAAGCACATATAATCATACAAATCATGTATCATCCATAAATCATTATTAACCATATGTTCCACATAACCATGATCATCCATGGATCTATGTGTCTCAATCTTGGATCACCATCCATGTCATACACCTATGTATAAACTGGGATACCAAAAGAGAAAACATCAATGATCTGTTCTTAACCAAAATCAATTATTATACACACAACATAGATGTTATCATAAGCACATAACAACTAGGTGATCCAAACCAGGTCTATAGCATATACACATGTACATAAGTCTATCATTATATCAAAATCAGCCTCTCTAAGTGTCATCAAAGCTATCTCACTAAGAAGGGACACTACACTTGAAGTCTTCTGAAAATACTTTCCCTTTAATTTCTTGGATTAGGCTCTTATAAAAATATGATAAAGAGTATCTTTAGGAATCTATAACATATAAATATGGAAACATTTACACATTGATGTATGAAATGTTAAGTATGTGTTATATTATTTACATGACTATCCTCACGCATTGTAAAAATGCATGATTTGTATCACGGGGGATGTGTATCCTCAACACAGTTTTTCTTGAAAAAAATTTTTAGTGCGTGGTGGTTTTTCCCATGATTTTGTAGTTTCAGTCAAGGAAAATGTGGTTTAATTGTAATCCATGGTAAATGGATTGGAGATTCATGGATGTTGCAGGATATTTATTATATTGTAATATTGTACATAAATACATATTGAAAAATCTTGTTGGTTTTACTAGTTTTGGATTTATTGGATAAAATATTTGTGTTAATGTGTGTATTTTCCATTGCATATTTTATATTTAAATTAAGAATCTATTTTCTAAAAATAATTGTATACGATTAAAAACTACATGAAAGTTGTACAAGTTTCCTTATCTTATTTTTTGAGATATGTGAGGGTGAACATAATCATTGGTTTTGGGCACGCCAATGCGATAAATGAACTAGCTTGCTAAAATGCAGAGGTCATAGACTAATCATATAGGAAGATGGTGGAACTAGAGAATGAAATCACTCGTTAGGATTCATGGAAAGAGATTGAAATAGATATTGTTGTTATCAATATAGATGAAATATTCCATGGAAAAAATCCTTTAGGTGATGTCTCTAATGATTCTGCAAAACACTAGTATTTTTCGTAGATTTGGAGAGAGCCATATTTGTGTAATTTTAGGGTGAAAAGATTGTCTAAACATTTGGTTAAAATAAGGCCTTTTTTCATGTGCCTTCTTCAACCACTTGAGTTTGGGTTTTGATTAGGATTATCCTCTAAAGGGGGTATGTCATAATGAGTAGGTGGAATTCCATTAGCACTCTCTATATTTGGGTGAGGGAAAGGACTTGAAATGATGAAAATATGGCCATAGTTGATGCTCATGCACGGGTTACATATTTTGTTAAATGTGGGTGAAATTGGAAGAGGCATTGTAGGAATGGATGCTTGTCTCAAGAATCGAGAACAATAGGTTTAAGAATGTGTCATTGTTGGGAGGAACACTTATTTGATAGGTTGCGTAGTTAATTGGATGGAACCTTGTCCCCATGATTGGAAGCGTGTTGGGATGTCCGCTTTTCCTTCTGGTTGGGAGAAAATTTGAATGTATGCTTGTCCTTTGGGAAATTGTTGTTGGTTGTGCTTCTCCTTGAATCTATGTTGAGACATTTATTTTAATAATAGATTATATCATGGTTGTCATAAGGACTTAGCTCACCTTTGAGGGAACTATTGTATGAACACTTGTCTAAGGAGGGAATGTTGTTGAAAGGTGGGTTGGGGTGTGTTACACTAAAAAATGTCACCCTGACATTCTGCTGACTGTATGAGCTCATTAAACACTCATACATGCCTCCTTTTCAAGTCTTACAACCTTTGTTCCTCATTCCAAGCCCTAAAAATAGAGGAAAAACCCTTAAAACTCAAAAAAGCCTTGGGTACGCAGTTAATATGAGACTTACCTGCGTTCTTAGCTAAGGTACACAGATAATGTGAAGAGGAACTGCGTTCTAGAACACAATTTTCCAGTGTTATAGGTGCGGACTCCTGTAAAACTCGAAAGGCGAGAAAGTAAAGTGAAAAAGTTGAATTTTGGTCAATTCTAGAAGGTTCTAGATGAGATTTTTTGGGGATGAGTACGCTTTAGTAAGGTGCATGTATCCCACACCTTAAGGAAATAATCCCTTGATGAGCCTATCCATTTGAAGGAGGATTCTATCCCTTTAAAGGTGGAATCCTAACCTCCTCATCTGCTCTATAAAAGGAGGCATTGGGTAGCCTCAAAGGGTTAAGAAAAGTTAAGGGAAGATTTTTGAGTTGAAGTGCTGTTAAGATTTAGACTTCTTTCTGCTGAGCTTTTGAGAGGAAAGATCACATACCTCTTTGTGCCCCTGGAGGAAGAGTGCAAGAATTATCAAAGTAGAGGAGACTCCTGCTTCGGACCCCGGGAAGGCCTTTCAAACATCAAGGCTAAGGTTGTAAGGTTCTTCTGTCATTTTAAGATTAATACAATCAAGTTTTGTTTTTCTCAATAAATTGTCGTTCGATTGTTTATTTAAATAAGCTGTCGTTTGATCATTTATTTCATAGATTCCTTGATCACTATGATAGGTATGTTTTATAATTATTTGTTATACAGGTGCTACTGATATTTTCTTGTTTGTGATTGCAGATCGAAAAAAGGATTCTTGTTGCGACGGAAGGATTCTTGATGCGACGGAAGCTTTACGACTGCAAATAAGCATTTGGATCTAAGGTAGGATCGACACCTTCATAGCATTTATTTATAAAACGAATATATTTAGAGAAATACAAACTTAGTTGTTCGTTTGTTGCTAGAATGTCTTCTGACACTAGGGAGATCGATCTTGTCCGCAAGAACGATTTATCCGGCCAACAAATTGGCGACTTCGCTGGGGAAAGAACTTGTTTTTTTTTGTTCTCTTTTATTTTGATTTGAGGAAAAAAATTTCCTGGTTTTTCATTGATGGATATCTGTCTGGGTAGCTTAGTTTTTCTCTGTTTTTGAAAATTTGGAAATCTTTTAAGTTTTTCTTGAATTTTTCTGGGGACCGCACTTTGTTCTTTTGAACAGTGCAGGCAGTTTCGCGCTTTCCTTAAGTAAACAGTGCGGGACCGCACCTGTTACTTCTGGGAGCCTGCGGACCCTGTTAAAATTTTTGAAAAACTTCATATTTCTTCTTTTAGTTTAGTTTAGATTTAATTTAGGATTCTTAGCATCTACCTAGATCTGTATTTTTCTGTCAAAAATCTTTGTTTCTGAATTTCTTTCAGCAATTTTTCATCTCATCAATCTCCATTAAGTTAATTGGGTGTTTTGAGTCTCTTTTTTGAGAATTTCTTAATTTGATTTCCTTTGGTCATTGCTTGGAGGTTTGTCTCAGTCTTTTCACAATTTTGCATCTTTTTTTCTTTTGTTTTTCCTTTGGTCATTGCTTGGGGGGGCTAAATTGTGTATGAGTGTTAATCGCCTTTGAGTGTTTTTTGATCTTTGGAACTCTCACCCAATTTTCTTGACTTCCACTTGATTGGTTCTTATATTACATTAGAATCATCTTGTGTTTGAGAATTCTCGTTTTCAGAATATGAATGAAAAATGTGCATAGATTACATTTGCATACTTTTCATGTGAATTGTGCATAGATTACAATTGCATAGTTTACATTCTGAAAAATCAATCGTAGATTTAGATCAGTTTTCTTTGATTTGAATTTAGATGTTTTTATGTTTGTTTTAAAAACACAAAAATAAAAATTGTTTTGGGATTGATTTGCATTAGTTTTTCTTAATGAAATTAGTGCATTAGAGAATTTGTTATATTTTCTCTTAGTGATCAATTTTTGCATTGTTGGAAGTGGATGGAAACTCTCTCCTTACTTTAGTTAGGATTCATCGAATTGAAAAGATTACATTATCATATTCGATTGCATTCAGTTTTGGGTCGGGTCATAACACCATTGGTTTCATATCCATTTACCTTTTGAGTAATAACAGCCTAAATAACACAGCGCTTAATTAAAATTCATCTAGTAATTTTTACATTTTTAGGGCTCTTTCCACCAATCTAGCTTAGGCTAGTGTCTTGGAATAGGTTTTAGTTAACTCTTCAAGACAGTAAAACAAACAAGTAGTCGATCTTGCGGTAGGAAAAATTCCAATTGTTGCATGTATGCTCTGGGAAGCTCCTCCTAAAGGAGTCAAGCACGAGATCATATCTGAACCAGTGAGGTAATCAATCCTTCCTCATTGGGAATGATAGAAGATATACACGTATTAAAAACGGTAAACCTCGGATTGACCATTGTCGAGGAGCCTGGGGTCACTTGTCGGTATACCTTGGATTATTTCAAGGAGCCTTCAAGGGGATTGAGCTTTGTTACTCTGCCCTTGCGTGTGTATCGGATCGTAGACTGTTCCCCCAGGTATATTTGTTTCTATTGGTAACCTTAGTGGCCATAATCTATAGGGTTCTTTCCTAAGGTGACGGTGGAGGGAAGATCCCACTGTACCTGGAGCAGACATCGACTAGACTCACTTGGACTCTCTGGGGGGTTCTCTTCACTCGAGATGGTTTTGTGAAGAAACTTGTGCCAGTCTGTTTCATTAAGCAGGTTGTCGGGGTAACTGTTCCAACTGCCCTTTCTGTATTAAATTCTAAGATGTTGGATTTCATCACCAACTAGTGTTTTTAGTATGTGAAGTTACTATTTGTGTGTGGTTTGACTCCTATATTTGATAGCGCGTGTTAATTTGTTTGTTTTTACTTTTAGAGACCATAGGTGTGAATTGTGAATTTTAATTGTTAGGTGTAAATTGTTAATTGGTAATTTTAGTTTTTAATTTGTTAATAAAATTCACTGAAGTTGAATATAATGACAACTGTTCCGGAATTTACCAACCAAGGAACCCCTTTTAACGAGAATCCTAGTCCTTTTCCTTGCTTTGGAAATGTTGGTCCTCCTTATATGGCTACATTTTCATTACCTGGATTTACAATAGGTTTACCGATATGGTTATTTTCAACTTCGTTGGCCCCGAATACTCCAATTGTTCCACCTCAACCAGATGCTTCACCTCAACAGAGTTCACCATCTCAACATCACCAACCTTCTGTTGACCCTTTACCTTCTTCGCCTAATATTTCTTCCTCCATTTCTTCCTCTTCGCTTGGTAAAAGCCTTGACGCTAGTAACCAGGTGGTGAAGAAGAAGAAAGGGAAGAAGAAGAAGAAGAAGAAGCAAGATAAGAAAGAAGTCAACCAATCAACCATGGCTGTAAGTGTTAGTTGTGTTGAGGAAACCTTCAACATGCATCGTAAACCCAAATACCCTTGCAGGCTTTGTAAGGGTGACCACTTCCTTATCAATTGTCCTGGTATTCCAAAGGTCTTGGAAGTGTGGTCAGAAACATCTCATCAACTTTCCGTTGATCCATCAACCAGTGATAGTCAGGTTCCTGGGAAAAAGGGTAAAGTTAGGTTTCCTTGTAAGTTATGCAAAGGGAGTCATCAAACTCACATTTTCCCTCACATGGATGAAGCCTCAAAATTGTTGGAAAACCTTACTGTTCTACAACAAGAATTTCCAACTGGTTACTGTAAACTTTCTCCCAACCTACCGTCAACTGACGGAGTGATTGATCTAATTTCAAATACAGTCGATCCCACTCTTCCATTGGAGAGTGAAACTCATATCACTCAGGTTGATGATCCATTAGTTGATCAAGTGGTCGATTCAATTTCACATTCGGTCGATCCCATTCTCCCTGTAGAGAATGAACTTCATACTGCTCAGGTTCTTCTTGTTACATCAGATTCTTCTACGCCGGGGGGCATTTCACCTGTTTCTACAGAACCCCCTCCAAGTACCGAGGTCTTTTCCTTTGATTGGAATAGACTGACAGAACCTCATCTTCCTTCCTCCATCCCTTTCCAAATCATTGTGAAGTTTGGTGGTAGGGACATACACCGCACATAGGTAGATGAAGGTGCTTCTGTTAGTATTTTATCCTCAACTGCTTGGAAAGCTTTGGGTTCCCCTCAGCTTGTGCCTATTACGCAGAATCTGAAAGCTTTTAACAGAACCATTAGTGAACCTTTAGGGATCCTTCCTAAGTTCTCTATTACTTTGGAAGGTAAAACTATATGTATTGATCTTATGGTAGTTCGAGGTCCCTTAGATTTCAATTTACTCCTTGGGCGAGACTATGTTTATGCAATGAAAGCTGTCGTATTGACACTCTTTCGCATGATGTCTTTCCCTCACAATGGCAATATTGTGACTGTAGACCAGCTTTCATTCCCTAGTCTTGTTTCGACTACCAATAATATGACACCCCTAAATGTTCCTGATTCGAAAGTGGTATCTACCCCGCCACGGGTTAATTATGTGGCAACTAGTCCCATGTTTTCAGTTACCGATGTAAGCGAGCCTCTCACTGTTTGCTCGTCTTCCTTTGACTTAGATCCGGTAATTGACATGGAAAACTCTATGGGATTATTTGAACATGATTTTCTTCTCCCTTTTGAGTCCTTTGACATGTGTTCCTTCCAGAGAACTATTCTTCCATCTAACGAAGACCTCTTGGAAGCCATGATCAAGGTGTCCACCGACATGTGTTTTTCCAAAATGGGGCTTAACAAATAGTTTTCCAGGAGAGTTCCTTTTACCGTGTCAACTCTCATAAAAATGAATCAATGAGTGAGGGAGAGTTCCTTTTACTATGTCAACCTTGTTAAAAAATGAGTCGCTGACACAGGATATTTCCTTTTTACCGTGTCAACCCTCAAGGAAAAAATGAACCGCTAGTTACGATATAGTTCCTTTTATTGTGTCAACCTCATTAAAAAATGAATTAGTATGAGGAGCGCTCTTCTTCCATGTCAACTCCTCATTAAAATGAATCAAAGAGGTTAAGTTGAGGGCAGATTAGAAATAAGAAGCGAGAAATTGTTACCTAGTCAACCTCGTTAAAAATGAATCATTGGTCGAAGATGTTCCCTATACTAAGTCAATTCGTTAAAAAAATGAATCGTGTATGAGGATTATTTTTCCCGTGTCAACCCTTATTAAAATGAATCAGTAGGTTATATAGGTATATTGTAGAGAGTAGATTTGAGGACAGTTCCTATTACTGTGTCAACCTCGTTTAAAAAATGAAACATGTAGAAGAGGAAAGTTCATTTTACTGTGTCAACCTCGTTAAAAAATGAAACACGTTTCCATGAGCATAGTTCTTTTCCTGTGTCAAGCTCGTTAAGAAATGAAACAAATCCTCCCCTAATTGAGTCAAGTCTTTGACTAGATCTCTTAAATGTTAGGTCATATTTTTAGGTTAGTTATTTCAGTTATTTCATAATTTTTTTACATTTTTAGGTCGGGTCTTTCATATGATCTCGTAAATGAACCTTCATTCCATCTAGCTATTAATTACCATCTGTGTACTTAGTTGAATGAAATGAAGCTGGGGGGGCATGCGCTCTAGCAGTTACGCTTAGGGGGCATCAAGCACATTTTTCTCTCTGTTTCAAGCTTATGTAAAAATGAAACCACTCTAAAGCATAGTTTTTCCCTGTTTCAAGCTTTTGTAAAAATGAAACCTATCTTGAGTCAATTTCGGTTATTTTCAAGACTCGTTAAACTCATGAAAATACCGAGATTATTTTGCTATCTTTCATTCTCGTAAAACACATGAAAATGCTGAGTTATTTCCGTCTTTTCTTGCTCGTAAATTAAATTGAAAGTCAGCCATATGAGTACATTTTTATCCCTTTTTCGAACTCGTTAAAACTTACGAAAAAGTGAAAACCATGAGTAAATTTTTATCCCTTTTTCGAATTCGTTAAAATTTACAGAAAAAGTGAAACTACTGAGTATACTTTTATCACTTTTTCAGACTCTTGAAAATTACGAAAAAGTGAAAATTTGGAGTTCTCTTTTAAGCCCTTTTCAGACTCTCTAAATATGAAAAGATTGCCGAGTACTTGATTATTCGAACTCGTTAAAGTAAATGAATGATCGTCCCTTCAGTATAAGTTTACCCCTTTTACGGAATGAAATGGACTATTTACGAAAAATGTATACGTTGACTAAATACGGTCAATACAGTTCTATCCCACATTATTTTATTCTTTTTCGGGCTCGAGAGACTAAATTTACGAAAAAGTACACCCATGGAGTTTTCTTAAGTTTTTTCTTCTGACTCCCTAAAATTGAAAAACATCGAGTTTCTCCTATACCGGACTCGTTAAAATTTAACAGTAAAGGACCTGTTTAATTTTTAATAGGAACGAACCACTCCTTCTTAGGGTTCGAATCTTAAACTAAGTTGGACTCATCCGAAGGATGAGCTTATAAACAAGCAAATGTTATCCTCCTCAAGCTTATCAAAAATAAAGAGGTACTTGCCAGAAATGGTGGGGGAAAAGAGAGAAAAACGAACCTGTTTGTTACATCTTGATTATTCAGAAAACCGTTAACCACTCTTGAACACGACCCTTTTTGTTCACCTGGGTTGGGAAATCCTTTACCTAACAGTTAATCAAACCACATTGAAAGTCTTCAGCCGGTTTCTGGGTATTAGCTTTAGGTCAATTGTCACCAAACCATCTGCAGTGTCGTTATGTGTTCAAGAGGACGGTTCAAATAAACCATTCATCTGCAAAATATCTGTCATCCATTTTGACCATCCCTGAGTCAATCCTTGCCAATATATTTTCAAAACTTGATCTAGGAATTGTCAGTACCTTGAAATCTGCATGCCTCAATGGCAGGTTTCTCGCTTTCGACGACAGGTTACATCATTGACCTTCGATCGAACGATTCCGTGATGTGTTCGACTTTAGCTCATTCATTCACATTTCATGGATTGTACTGGGTACTTTGAGAGCCATTGACATTACTGGTGGTTACTCTCACATTTACATCATTGACTGGTAATCAAGTGGTTTCTACCATGTTCGACTTCAACACATTTAATCACATGGATAGAATCGTACTAGTTCGAGAAGCAGAAATGAAGACCCTGGATCTAGTTTCCACCATCCAGGCTGCGAGGAATTTTATTATTATACAGTAGACTACTCATTACAGATGGCTGCGTCCATACTGTGTCTACACATGTCTATGCTGTGATGTATTCAAAATCATTCATGTATAAGAACGATTTAAGTTTTCTAGTTAGTTTTGATCTGAGTATGGGAATGCCTACCTCAGCGATGATATGTTTACATATATATATTTTTCATTGAATGTTTTTACAGGTTTCGACTGGGGTGTCCACAGGATGATCCTTGAAATGATAAAGTACTTCACTCTTCATATATGACAAACTTCATCTTCATCTATTTCAGACTTCGCACTTTAGGGGGCAATCCGTTACACTAAAAAATGTCACCCTGACATTCTGCTGACTGTATGAGCTCATTAAACACTCATACATGCCTCCTTTGCAAGTCTTACAACCTTTTTTCCTCATTCCAAGCCCTAAAAATAGAGGAAAAACCCTTAAAACTCAAAAAAGCCTTGGGTACGCAGTTAATATGAGACTTACCTGCGTTCTTAGCTAAGGTACGTAGGTAATGTGAAGAGGAACTGCGTTCTAGAACGCAATTTTCCAGTGTTATAGGTGCGGACTCCTGTAAAACTCGAAAGACGAGAAAGTAAAGTGAAAAAGTTGAATTTTGGTCAATTCTAGAAGGTTCTAGATGAGATTTTTTGGGGATGAGTACGCTTTAGTAAGGTGCATGTATCCCACACCTTAAGGAACTAATCCCTTGATGTGAAGAGCCTATCCCTTTGAAGGAGGGTTCTATCCCTTTAAAGGTGGAATCCTAACCTCCTCATCTGCTCTATAAAAGGAGGCATTGGGTAGCCTCAAAGGGTTAAGTGAAGATTTTTGGGTGAAGTTTTTAGAGATTGAGATTCTGGAGATGGAGAATTAAGATTTTTGAGTTGAAGTGCTGTTAAGATTTAGACTTCTTTCTGCTGAGCTTTTGAGAGGAAAGATCACATACCTCTTTGTGCTCCTAGAGGAAGAGTGCAAGACTTATCAAAGTAGAGGAGACTCCTGCTTCAGACCCCGGGAAGGCCTTTCGAACATCAAGGCTAAGGTTGTAAGGTTCTTCTGTTATTTTAAGATTAATACAATCAAGTTTTGTTTTTCTCAATAAATTGTCGTTTGATTGTTTATTTAAATAAGCTGTCGTTTGATCATTTATTTCATAGATTCCTTGATCACTATGATAGGTATGTTTTATAATTATTTGTTATACAGGTGTTACTGATATTTTATTGTTTGTGATTACAGATCGACAAAAGGATTCTTGTTGTGACGGAAGGATTCTTGATGCGACGGAAGCTTTACGACTGCAAATAAGCATTTGGATCTAAGGTAGGATCGACACCTTCATAGCATTTATTTATAAAGCGAATATATTTAGAGAAAGACAAACTTAGTTGTCCATTTGTTGCTAGATTGTCTTCTGACACTAGGGAGATCGGTCTTGTCCGCAAGAACGATTTATCCAGCCAACAGGGTGTGGGGTATGGCTGATGATGTTTCTATTTCATTAGCCTAAGTTTTAATAGTTTTGAGTTTGATAATGATGTGGTCATATGTATGTCTGGATTATGTGAATCATCATTTGAGGTGAAGTTACCATAACCATCACAAAAGTGTGAATGCTTAGGAGGTCTAAGGATAAGGGAATAATAGGGAGAGATCCATAGAATTTTTTTTAATTTTCTTGTTGGTTAGAAGAATTAATATGGATGCCAAGGAGAAGAGAGTTTCACTACAAGGAAAAGACCCTCTAATGGATGTTTTTGAGGAACCCCTTATAAAAATACCCCAGAAATCCATTTGTAGTGGAGATTACTAGAGGAGGTTGGTGGGTGGAGGTTTTCGCAGATGTTTTTCTTCTGGTGCGTTTATCATCCTAAACCGCACTGGTGCGTTCAACTAGAGAAAGCGCCGATGCGCACAAAAAATTGTCACATCGGGACACTGTGCGCTCGGTACAAACCCGCCCAGTGCGTCTTATTATTTTAGTGCACCGGAGCTTTACAAAGATTCTGCACCAGTGCGTCCTAAAACCCTGTGCCAAAACTGAAACAACCCGATGTGGTTTTAAGAAACTGCATTGGTGCGCCTATAAAACCTGCGCACCGAAACATGGTTAAATAAAAAAAATTATGGCCAAAAATCCGCATTTTTCACTTTTCAGTGCTCCAAAGCTCTCAAGCACTAGAGCGACTTTCATAAAATTGACCGTTTGTAATGTTCATTATGTGATTATATTTCTCATATTTATATAAGGGAGGAATTTATGGTAACTTACCTCAATTTTTTCGAGAAACATGCATTCGACAAGCCAAACTTTTCTTTCAAGTTATGCAGTAACATTGTTGTTGTTAGAAAATTACAGAGAAATGCAACACATAAAATATGCGGAAAACAAAAGCACACAAAACCCATAAAACTAGAGAGACATAGATATATGTGGTTCGTTCAGTTTGGGTTATGTCCACCCTGAAAAACCAATACTTCCTTTCTATTATCCAACAAAATGAAGAGACACAACCTACAACAGATCCGCTGTAATATCCTCTGTTCTCTCTCATAGTCTCCCTATTTGTTTCTCCCTCTGAGAATACGCATACAATACATAGCTGCAATACAATACCCTCATACAAAAGAGGGGTTTCCTTCTAGGGAAAGAAAACCATAAACTAAACATAACTTCTATCGTTAGATCATCCGCCTAATGAACGACCCATATTGACTAGAAATTACTATACTTTTACAAGGCAATTTTACATCTGTTTTTAGCTTCGGGGGCGCTGCCCCCAAAACCCCCCGCCAGGGAGGGGGCTCCATAAAGTTGTAGCCGCCCCCCCAAGACCTCCCATGCAGCATTTAATTATGGGCGGCACTGCCTCCCCATTAAGGTACAGGGGCCCAACACTGTGATACAAAATAAACAAGATAATCATGATCCACACCCAACAATCTCCCACTTGGAGATTGATTTGTAGCAACTCCACTGTTGAGTCTCAAATCTGCATCTTTTCCATACACCTTTCTAGACCTTTTTCATTCACCTGAACCCTCTAAGTTGTCAATATCATTGCATATAAATTGTAAAAGAGCATCTAAAATGGTTTTTAACTATGTTTTGTGTCTGCTGTTTGATTTAGATTTTTGCTCATTTAGCTACGGAATCTTGCCACTTTCCGCAGCTGCTGCAACTTTCCGCAGCCATTTTGTGAAAGTATATGTTACAGGTGTCTTCAGGCAATTCGAGCCACATGGGCAAGTCAGAAATGATGTGGACATGGATCGTGTCCTATTGGCTCGGGAAAATTCACCTAAGGAGGCTGCGGTCAAAGGTGGCCAAGTGGAAGTCAACCGTAGAGTCCCACGGTGACAGGACTCTGTTTCTCGTCACGTGAAGATTTATATGGCCGTTTTTGAATTGCGGGAGACACATCAACACCTGTACACGGCTCCATAGCCGAATCCAACATCCACTCTTCATAGATTTACTCCTCAACGCGGCCATGATCCTAGATCTCTGGACGTAATGGTTTACGTGTTTTCTATCAGCACAAACTTTAGGGAATTAGTTATATTTCCTTTGTTATAAATAATGCATTTGCATACGCATATTAGATTAGTCTCCATTAGCCTCCAGATAGCTCTGTAATGTAATTACGTTGCCACTGTGCCGTAATATCACCTCTCTGTTATGACTGCATTTTAATATATGAGAAGACTCTGTTTCCAAGCGTAATTCGTATTTGAAGGTTGTTGCCGAGGTTGGTGCAGAGGGCCCCTGCACACGCTGAGGTTTTGTGCATTATTGTATAGTTCTTGTTTTATTTCTTTAAGCTCATTGTGCCATAAGTCATTCATGTGTTTATACATTACATCTTTCATGGTATTTATGCTTCATCTCTGTTTATAATCTTTCATGCTTTACATCTTACTTCTGTCCATAATCTTTCATGTTTTATGTTGTTGTTAACTGATCAGTGTTCTTGTTTCAGATTACAAATAGGCAGCCCGGGCATTTTCATATCTTTTGACTAATGACATGGAATCAATATTGTTCTGCTGCTAATTTATTTTTCTTAGTTTTTGTTTAATTCCAGTACTGCTTTGTTTATTTCAGTCTTGCACATTTGTTTCAGTAGTTAGATTTAGATATATCAAATTGTTCATGTCATTTTCAGTTACCTCCGAAAGCCACAGCTGGACTGATGGTGAGGGATTGAAGTATGATTGTGTAGTTTGATATTAGTTTACTTTCTGCAATTTAGATATATTAAATTGCTCATGTCATTTTCAGTTACCTCCGAAAGCCACAGCTGGACTGATGGTGAGGGATTGAAGTATGAGTGTGTAGTTTGATATTAGTTTACTTTCTGCAAGTTAGATATATTAAATTGCTCATGTCATTTTCAGTTACCTCCGAAAGCCACAGCTGGACTGATGGTGAAGGATTGAAGTATGAGTGTGTAGTTTGATATTAGTTTACTTTCTGCAAGTTAGATATATTAAATTTCTCATGTCATTTTCAGTTACCTCCGAAAGCCACAGCTGGACTGATGGTGAGGGATTGAAGTATGAGTGTGTAGTTTGATATTAGTTTCTTTTTCTGCAAATTAGATATCGGATTGCTCAAGTTGTTTATGGTTACCTCCGAAAGCCATAGCTGGACTAATGGTGAGGGATCAGAATATAAGTTGATGTAATTTGATTTAGATTTACTTTGTTGCAATTTTGGATTTCTTTAAGCATAGTTTATTTTGTGTTTAGACAGCAGCAAGGATAGTTTGGTTTTCATGCTCAATAGTTCACTGTTTGATTTATTAGGCTAGCAGCACATTTTCATTTCCTTTCAGTTTTGTCATTGTATGTTTCAAATTCATTTTGAAGTTTGAAGTTGGTAAATCATTATAAAGGATATCATTGCCTTGAACAATCATAACCATACTTGTTTTTATTTTTTCCATCTCACATTAGAAAACTAAAAACGACAAAAAGATAAGAAATAGGTTATCTTGCACATATAGTGCGCCACACTTCATCAGCTTACGAATCCCGGATTGATAAATTAATGTAGCAATTTAGGACACACTAAATTGACCAAACATTTTGGCGCCGTTGCCGGGGAAGTGTAACTAGGTAGCCAATTTCTTAAAAGAAAAACAAAATAATAAAAGAAGGGAAAACTTGATAATTTCTTGAAGTATGCTCTCCTCTTGCACCTAGTGTGATCTGGAGGATCAGAAAAGAGAATTATTGGTTTAGTAATTTCTTAAGTATGCTCTCTTCTTGCACCTAGTGTGACCTGGAAGATCAGAAAGAGAATTATTATCCCTACTTAAAAAAAAAAAAAAAATGACATGCATAGAGCAAGAGATTCTAGGGGAAGGTTTATAGCTAAAGCCAAGAGTTCGATTTTCACAACTCCATCTTCTTCAAGGCATAGACAAGATTCACCACCATCTACCCCTAGCCTTAAGATTTTTGGAATTCAAGGAGCAGCTGAATTAGAGGATTCTCCTATACCACCTACCAAATCTCATTTAGAAAAGGAAGAGACTCCCTCTCATCCTCTCTTGATAGAAGAACCAGAGGACTTTAAGGACTCTAAAGAAACTATCAAAGAAACTATCATGGCAGAGAGGTGAAATAATAGATGGATTTGGAGGTAGAGGTAGAGGTAGAGGAGGAGGAAACAATGGAGACAACAATGGTGAAGGTAATAATGGAAGAAATAGGAAGGAGACAATTTGTTTGGGATTCCCTATAGTTGATGAGAAACTCATACAACGATGAAAAATATCTCACCATCCGTCCTCCCAACTTTGGTGGATTACGACCGAGGATCTCAAACATTTCGTTTGAGTTTGAAGTCGTGTGCCGAACTCATGACTATATGGAAGACTCTCAAAAACTCAAACTCATTTCCTTCAACATTGAAGGGAGCCGCTTTGAAAATGGTTCATGGGTTTACTAATCAATCTATTAGACTTGGAATGATATGAAACAAACATTTTTGGATAGATTGACTATTGTATGCCCACCAATCACAAGGATGAGGTATTCAAAATGATGCAAAAAGAAGATGAAAATTTGGAAGATTTACTTGAAATATTTCAATACAACTTAAAAAGAGCAAAGATGAGCAACTTAGGATGATGAAACCTTGAAAGCCTCATACAAAATCCATTAGAGATGAATGGATAGATATTTTAAACATGATGGGGAAAGGAGACATTTTCAATCCTACCTCTTGCGATAACAGAACTATGTGTCCATCTCTCAAGAGGAAAATCTAAAATGAAAAGGGCCTAGACTTCTCTATTAGGGCTAACAAATCCGCAACTGATCAAGAAGTAGGCAGAGATTGGTAATATGCTCGATGAATTCAAAACTGATATCTTAGGGAGCTCATGAACAACTAGACACCCTTAAGATCCAAAACAAGTTAGTAGCGTAAAATCGTATGCTCTAGCCATCTTTTTGTCCGAAATGTAGGAAGAAATATGCTTTAAGGGAATGTCCCTTGATGCAAAAGTTGTAGAAACATGCATAATTTTCTCAGAGAATCATGAGATCAAGGATTGTCCTTCAATTCTCGGACTCAAAGTCAGTTTCTTTCAAGAAGACCTAAATTCAGTAGAATCTTCCGTTTTGTTGCAAGAAGACTTTCGCAAAAAAGGACAAAAAACTCAAGGGTTTAACAACCCTATGAATCTTCAAACCCCACCAAATTGGAATCCTTGGAAACAACCTTGGCCCCAACATCAAAATCCATATCAGCCATGGGTACATGGGATACAAAATCCTTATGGGAGATTTGCTTAATTTTATCAATATCCTCCATCTTTTCAAAATCAACAAGCTCCAAAACTTCCAAACCCAAATCCACAACTTTCATCAAGCTATCAACAACAACAAATTTTCAACAAAATCCAAATCCTCAACTCCATGCTCCCATACCAACAAAAGACAAATAAACTTGTATTCTACCCATTGCCAAATCCTAACAATAAAAATCCTCGAATACTTTACATGATAGAAGGACAACAATTTCTACCCATATGATTGTTCCTCTCAATGATGTACAACTCGCATCTTGTAGAGTTTTAGAAAAACCTTCTATAGATGACCAAGAGCAAGATACCTCTCCGAGAGGACTCCTCGTCAATAAGGGTTCTCGAGGAAGTATCTCTTCAAAACTCAAACATTCAAAAGAGAAAGAAAAGTTAACACCCACAACTCCTATAGTTGAGCAACCCGCATCTTCATCTACACCTCCTTTTCGAAAGACTACAAATTGACAAGGGGTTGGAAAAACAAATCGTGTTGCCTAACCATGATTTTCTAGATGAATTGAAGAATGTTTGTATCAATATTCCCTTGCTACAAGCCATTCTAGAGAGATTCCTATTCTAGCAAAAACAATAAAGGAGTTGAGTTTCAAAAAGACCAAAGAAGGAAACTAAAAGACATAAGAAGAATCCACCGTAGGAAAAATTGCGTATATTATGATGGGAAAAAATACCAGCGTGGCATGTAGATCCGTGAAGTCCAATTGTCAAGACACATATAAATGGGATAGAAATTCCAAACACATTGATTGACTTAGGGGTCAAGCATATTAACATTATGAGTGTATGCATTCATGGACCAGCTAAAACTTCCTAACATTCTTTTTACACCTACTTCATCGCAACTTGCGTATCGATCAATTATTAAACCGTATGGTGTATTAGAAGATATTTCACTTTAGATTCTTGGGAATATCCAGTAGGATTTTATGATTTTGACTCCCAAGAGTAATCTAGGAGGGCACCCACTTATCTTAGGAAGACCTTGGCTAGCCACAAACTCGATGCTTTTATTAGCTGTAGATATGGGGATATGTACATTTCTAATGGTAATTCGACAAAGAAATTCAATTTGTATCCTCCAAAGAAAAGAAATCGTCGTGCGAGGAGACAATGAATGGGTCGATGATGAGGACACATACAACCTGCTCTCACTTATCAAATCAAGTGAGGATAGTCACCTGAACACATTAGAAAATTTTGGAGACATTCTAATATGAACCCACACAATTTCACTGAATCCGACATAGAATATTTATCATCAAGACAAATGTCTCTTACTCTATGGAAGAGTTTGGTAGTTCTACTCATTGAAATTTTTCCAGGGAAAACATTGAATATCAACAAACATTTGGAAAAGTCACAACAAGAAGAACTAATCAAAATCTCAAGTAAAAACATCTCTAATCGCATTTGCATGGGAGTATACCTAAATGAAAGGTATTTATCCTAAGACTTGCATCCATCATATCTATATTGAAGAAAACAAGATACCAATCGCATAACCCTCAAAGAAGGATGAATCCAAATCTTAGGGAGATGCGAAAGAAGAGCTCCAAAAACTACTCAATGTAAACTTCATTTATCCACTCGTGATAATGGCGGTTTCTCCTTTGGTTATAGTACCTAAAAAGAATGGTAAATGGAGGTATGCATTAATTACGGTGGAATCAACAAAGCAACTTTGAAGGATCACTTTCCTTTGCCTTTTATCGATCGTATTAGATACATTAGTAGGTAAAAAAGGACTTTTCATTTTTGGATGGTTTTAGTGGCTATAATCACCAGTAGCAATTCGAAGATCAAGATAAGACCACATTTACTCGTCTCATGGGGGAAATTTTTTCCTATCGAAGTGCTTCCCTTTGGGTTATGTAATGCACCCGCAACATTCCAAAGAGCAAGCATCTAGGAATTTTTTCTCCGACTCAATCCATGATCAGGTAGAGGCTTATATGGATGATTTTACAGTTTTTATGGTAATTCATTTGAAGAGGCATTAGAAAATTTGGAAAAAGTTCTTATAAGATGTAAAGAAACAACCTTTCATTAAGCCATGAAAAATGCTTTATGATGTTTATCAAGGGATTGTTTTGGGACATCATATTTCAGAGATGGGATTAAGGTTGATAGATCAAAAGTTGAAGTCATCTCCAAGTTACCTATTCCAAATTGTCAAAGAGATGTTAGAAGTTTAGGATTTATCAAGTTACTATAGAAGGATTTATAGAAAAGTTCACTAAAATAGCATCTCCACTCTTCAAATTGCTTTTACAAAAGACTCAGGAATTTAAATGGGGATCCCGATTGTCAATCAACCTTGAAACTTTGAAAACAAGAACATCTCAAGCACCTATCTTGAGAGGACCAAATTGGAAACCCTTCCATATTTCTACTATGATGCCTGCATACAACTCGAGCCGGTGGCCGGGTCAAAAATATTTAGTTCCTTATGCCATTTATTATACCCGCAAAATTTGACTCCCACAGAGTTGAACTATACCGTGATCAAAAGAGTTTTTAGCCGTTGTTCATGCAATCAATAAGTTTAGACATTATATAATGTGCTATGAAACTTTTATTCATACCGACCATTCGCAATTGTATATTTAATGAACAAACTCCGTTACTAATGGCGCAGTGACAAGATGGCTCTTACTTCTTTGCAAGAATTCAATATTACCGTGTTTCTGGATAGACCAGGGAAAAAAATACGTAGCTGATTTCTTCGTCTAGGATTCGAATACTAAAGAAGATTCTCCTCAGAGAGGATAAGTTTCCCGATGAATACTGGTTACAAAGTAACTATTAAGATTCCTTGGTATGCAAATATTGCTAACTATTCGTTATTAGTGGAAATTTCCTTCACATTTATTTCCAAGTGAAAAACAAAAAAATTATCCGTGAGAGTTCAAAATATTCATGGATTTCTAACGAATTGTTTAAAAACAATGGCCAGATTCGTGATTAGAAGATGTGTCGTGAAGATGAAATGCCCGATATTCTTAAGGCATGTCATGATGAACCATACATGGGACACTTTGCGTAAAAATGACGGGGCCTATAAAATCCTATCTTTAGGATATTATTGGCTCTCCTCTTCAAAGATGCAAAAAATATGCTTAAAGGCGTGGATACCGCCAAAGAGAGTAGGGAAACTCACCTTTCAAATGAAATGCCATTGCAAACACAGTACTATCAACCCCTTTGAAAAATGGGCTTTAGATTTCATTGGACCTATTAATCCACCATCTAAGCAAAAGAAGTATATATTGGTTTGTACCGATTATGTTACTAAATGGGTAGAAGCCAAAGCATTAGTATCCGCTAATGGGTAATCCAAACTTGTTCATTTTTATGAGGATATTTTTACTCGCTTTGGTGTTCCAAGAGAAATTGTGACAGATCAAGGAAGCCAATTCACATCCAACCCGGGTGGAGAAGCTGATGGAAGAATACAAAATCAAGCATAGAAGATCTACTTTACCATCCGCAAGCAAATGGTCAAGTGGAGTCTACTCTTCAACAAAGTTCTCGAAAGTATCATCACCAAAACTATTCATCTATATAGAAGAGATTGGGTAGAAAGGCTCAAGCCTCAGGCCTACAACTACATGGAGAACAATAACAAAATGACATTCTCCCTATGAACTTGTTTATGGGAAGGAAGTCCCTAAGCCCCATTGAGTTCCAAGTCAAGACCTTCAAGATAGCAAATTTGTCAGATGGATCTATCGAAGCCCAAAAGCATAGAATGGAGCAGCTTGAACGAGCTAGATGAGGATCGTACAAGAGGAAATTCTTAAGAACTCGATCTAGTTCAATATCAAAGAGCTAAATGGCATGAAAAGCACATCAAAGAGAAGAAGTTTCAAGAAGGAGATTGGCATTGTTATTTGATTCCAAGTTTAAATATTTTTCAAGGAAAATTTCGTACTCAATGGCTTGGGCCATATGAGATTGACAAGATCTTTAGCAATGGAGTGGTAAGAATCAAGACTATCAAGATGAGTTTCAAACTCCTCTTATTGTGAATGGCCACAGATTGAAAGTTTATCATAAGCCACTCTCAAAAGAGGAATTTGTCAAAATGTTTCAAGAAAATTTCGCATCAGCCGGTACGGTAAGAATTCTTCTGCTTCTCCACCAAAATTCTAGCCTTTGTTCTTTCTTAGCTTAAAAAAAATAAAAAAATAAATAAATAAATAAATAATAATAATAATAAAAAATTGTATAAGTTCGAAAAAAACCAATCACCGGACAGTAGTCTTATACGTAAAATGTAGGGTGAAAATCGAACACCCGACACCCTATATTTTCCATCTCTTTCATTTCACAGTTTTGTGACCATCCACTTCATTCCATCATTTCACCTATTCCATTCCATTCCACTTCATTCCACTTCATTTCACTCACTTCATTTCATTTACTTCATTTCATTTCATTTTCTTCATGACCATTTTCATTCGCTAGTTATCATCCATCTATTTCCGTTCACCCAAATAATAGCCGTTTTTAGCTTCCTACCGATATCCGTTTCCGCAATGACACCAGTCATGAAATTTGCTGCATTCCCGTGTTTACCACTGCTTTTTCAAAAGAATGTACGTAAATAAGATGTTATTTCCATAATCATGAAATCAAATGCAAGTATGAGGACCAATTATGAAGACATGGGGCATTCAAAAATATCAATGAGGAGAAAACTAATTGAAGACCAAGGAAAAATGGCAAGAATTCCAAGGTATGAGTAAAAATTTATTTCAAATAAGATTAAGCACATTTATATAGTTATGCAACCATAAGCCTTACTATGTGCAATGATTGTATTGACAAACTCCGTGTTCTACTCCATGATCTCTGCATAATCCTCCCAATAATCCTTGCATTCATTCTCAAACGGTCCCATAATTAAACCTCCGATCTTCACTCAAACTTCGATACTCCACCCGTGATGATGAAATGCTATTGATTTGATCACGACTTCTTTTCACCGCATGAAATCCGTAGCCGTTGTATAAACGTGCTTACATTTACTCGTTCTACCCAAATTTTAAACACTGCCGATGTGTTATACTCCTTCTATTGTTCTATTAATCTCACACGCATTTCCGCCGTGCTCACGTAACCCTTCTCTCGTCTCGCTTCACCACATTTCGTTCTCTCCGTTACGCTAATACCGTATACCCATTCCTCCTATGATATCTACCTACGCTGTCGGCTCATTTCCGTTCATTCAGCCGTCCCACTTCCATTGAACCCTCTCACGTTGTGCAAGTTTTTAAAGAGCGGAAGAAGGATGGGTAAATTGTTGAGAGTAGAACTAGAGGGACTCCACCATGGAAGGATACCCGTGTCGTGGATATATTGAAGAAGGAAAGTGGCCGCGGTTTATCCAAAAGTTTAGAGGCTACCATAAAGAGGTGACAAAAGCTTTTGCAAGGTCTTTTCAATGGCCCGGAGGTAGAGATTGGAGACCTTAAGTTTACTTGAATGAGGCATCTATAGACCGGCCACGTAACTTCCCTCAAGAGGGTGAACGTTGGTTTAAGAACAAAAGCATTAGTGATGAAGCTCGAGAATAATTCTACATAACCCGTGCATGGACATAACTATTTTTAAAAGAGGAATTCCTGCTCATGCTTGAAAGAGAATGGGCTACTTTGTTACTAGTTGTTTAAAAATTTATCACCCGGTGGAGGGCTGCTTTGGTCAATGTATATGTACCATACTGCATTGGCCGATGAATTTTCTGTGATAACCGCACTTCAATTTGTCATAATTTTTATTAAATAGTTTGGAAGAAGATGTCTCAGGATCGTTCGTAAGCATTTAGGGGATGTAGAACCACATCTATATCACCATGGTCTTGTGAAAGTTTTGATTGAAAAATGTCAGCTAAGAGAACAAGGACACATGGGAATTACTTGGATCGAAATTTCTTTCAAGAACCCCAAGAAATTCTCAAGGCAGTACATCAAGAAGGAGTAGGAGAAAAAGAACAAATGATGAAACTCAAATTACTCCTACTACTACAATTGAAAGAACTAGTAGGAAGAGAGACTATCAAAAAGGAAGAAGAAAAAGAAACCAAGGGTAAAAAGCCAATAACATCAAAAGAGAGAAAAAGTATCGAGGCTTATGTATCAAACCCTTCTTCCGAAGAAGATCAAGTATTATCCGAGACTAGTTCAACTTTCAAGAACAAGCTCATCTATGGCTAAGAAGAAAGGAAAGGAAAACAAAAGCAAAAAGACAGTGGGTCCACACAGGTGAGAAGAAGTTCCGTGCTTAAGGGGAAGTTGAGGAAAACGCAAACGAAAGGACCTCATTTTATTGATTTGGAGAAGAAACATCCGAACAATCCCCACTCGACCATATTCCATATCACTTACCGACAAGAACCTAGTTCATTTCATTCCTCAAATTTTATTACTGAACATAGTCCATCCCATTCTCAATGATGAAGACAACTCTCCTCCACAAAGATTTTGGGGGGACAACCCAATAAAAACGACACTGAGCATAAACACCCAAAGCAGTTGTAAGAAGTATATGATTATATAGAATATTTAGAAAAAGGTAATGATTGGTTCCAAGATTGGTTCACTCACCACACTAAAGACAAGATGATCTAGTCCAATCAATCAAAACAAGAAGTCTTTGAGCTAGAGATTTTTAAATAGACACATTAAAAATGAAAATGAGACATTGAAGGAACAAAGTAAATTGGACAAATCATTCATGATAATACCATGCTACATCCTGGGACTATGGCGTATGAAGAACAAGAAATTGAAGAAGAAATGCCGTGGTTAAGCAGAGTTGCTAATCGACATCAAATCGACAAGCTAATGTAGAAGCCCAGGATGTTAGCAAGACTAAGGAAGAGGAGGAGAGGACTGATGTACCGGTTTAAGTGTCAAGGCATATGGAATCAAGAAGGATTATCAAATTTGTTGCATGAGGACATGCAACACCTTCACAAGCAAGGGGGTATGTTGAGTCCAAATCGTGATCTTTCCTATACATCTTTCTAGACCTTTTTTCATTCAATTCAACCTTCTAAGTTGTCAATATCATCGCATATTAATCAGAAAAGAGCATCTAAAATGGTTTTTAACTATGTTTTGTGTCCGGCTGCTTGATTTAGATTTGTGCTGATTAGTCAGCGGGATCTTGCTACTTTCCGCAATTACTAATCATACCCATTTTGTTAAAGTCTATGATGCAAGTGTCTTCAGCAATTCGAGCCATGGGCAAGTCGAATAACGTGGACATGGATCATGTCCTATTGGCTTTGTCGAATTCACCTAAGGAGGCCGTGGTCGTTGTACAAGTGGAAGTCAACCGTAGAGTCCTACTCAAGTGATTGTGACTCGTTTCTCATCACGTGAAGATTTGTATGACCGTTTCTAATTTACGGGAGACACATCAACACTGCATAGGTTACCTGAGTTGCCGAATCCAACATCCACTCTTCATAGTTTTACTCCCCTCACCACTCGCCATGATGCCGGATCTTTGGACGTGATGGTTCACGTGTCTCTATCAAAGACAAACTTCAGGGAATTAGTTATATCACCTTTGTTATAAATAACGCGTTTTCATACGCATAATAGTTAGCCTCCATATAGCTCAGAATGTAATTGCGTTGCCACCGTGTCCGTAATATCATTTTCCGTTATGATCGTATTTTAATATATAAGAATACTCGTTTCCAAGTGTAATTCGTATTCAAGGTCGTTGCCCGAGGCCGGTGCAGAAGGCACCGTACACGCCGAGGTTTTGTGCATTACCAGATAGTTTATTGTTTTATTTCTTTAAGTTCATTGTGCCATAAGTCATTCACGTGTTTATACATTGCATCTTTCATGATATTTATGCTTCATCTCTCGTTTCAATTTTTCATGCTTTACATTTTACTTGCCCATAATATTTCATGTTTTATGTCGTTGTTAACTGATCGTTGTTCTTGTTTCGTATTACAAATAGGTTAAAATGTGCATTTGCATATCCGTTGACTAATGACATGGAATCAGATGTTCATTTCGTTTAATTTAATTTTCTTAGTTTTTTGTTTAATTTCGCATCGCTTTGTTTATTTACTTTGCACATTTGCTTCGTAGTTAGATTTAGATATATTAAATTGCTCATGTCATTTTCGCTTACCTCCTAGCTATAATCGGGACTAATGGTGAGGGATTGAAGTATGAGTGTGTGGTTGATATTAGTTTACTTTCTCGCAAGTTAGAAATATTAAATTGCTCATGTCATTTCGGCTACCTCCAAAAGCCATACTGACTAATGGTGAGGGATTAAAGTATGAGTGTAGTTTGATAATAGTTTCTTTTTCCTCGCAAATTAGATATCAAAGTTGCTCAAGTTGTTTATGGTTACCTCCGAAAGCCATAGCCGGACTAATGGTGAGGGATCGAATATGTTGATGTAATTTGATTTAGATTTACTTGTTGCAATTTCTTGATTTCCTTTTAAGCATAGTTTCTTTTGTATTTGGACAAGCAAAGAAGGATAATGAGTTTGGCGGGATCGCAGTTCAACGTTTTCTGTTCGACTAGAATAGTGATGCAATTTCATTTTTCTTTGAAGAATTAATTTTGTCATCAGGTGTTTTAAAATTCTTTGAAGCTTGGAAAATCATTAAAAGGACATCATTGTCTTGAATATTTGTCTCCATACTCTGCCTTTAGAATTTCATAAAACTAAAACGACAAAAAGTAAGAGATAGGTTATCTTGCACATATAGTGCGCCACACTTCATCAAATTTTTTACGAATCCTGTATTGATAAATTAATGTAGCAATTTAGGACACACTAAATTGACCAACACAAGGGATGGGCCAAACAATGAGTCGTATATTCCACCTAAGTATTAGGATACCAATCTATGGAGCAAGATTACGTTTAAAAAATACATCAACAAACATAACGTTTATAATATAACGAAGTACGAAAACCCTAAGAGCATACCGCACATAAGTAGCACCAACAAAAAAGTTGTGAATATCTCTTCACATGAGTTAAATGATATAGAAAGGGAGGTTTTGAGCAAGGACTCGAATTTCGTAGTAGCTCCCTGTACCGATTCCTAAAGAAGAAATTATTTGCGATATTGAGGACAACATCAAACCTCTTAATGATGAAGAAAAAGATTCCCAGGAGACAAGAAATGTGCCATCGTTTTGAATAAAGCCAAACTACCTAAGAGAAATTTACAAAAGAACAATTAAGTGCCTTAAAAAACTTAAGAGGTAATGAGAACATTGTCATCTTAAAGAAAAAACAAAGGAGGAGCTGAAGGCAGAGTAATGGACAAAGTGGAATATGTTAATAAAATGAGGAGCACCTTCATAATAGGGCAAATATAAGAAACTCAAGAAAACCCCATCTTCAAGGTCATAAAAGAAGGTCAAAAAATTATTAAGGAGTCAAATCGATGATAAAATAAAAAAGTGCCCATACCTGCATGGTGAGATCATGCCCCGCATTTATGGTGCCCCCCAAGATCCATAAGATCGACAAAGGCCAACAGACCCATTGTCAATACCATCAAAGCTCCTACTTATGAATTAGCCAAATTTGGTGGCCAACACCCTCTCCTCGGGCCCGGAAAAACTAGCTCATTCATTAAAGACTCCAACCAAGACGCTGATTTCATTAAAAAAGCCAAACTTGATCCAAGATAGAATTGCATCCTTGAGGTTGTTCAACTTTTACTGAAAATCCGGATGAAGTCGTTTCAAGTAGTAAAAGAAGTCGTAGACCCCAAGGCCGCGAGGCTTGCCGAAATTTGTCTCCACCTTCCAAGGTGAAATATTTGAACAAATATCAGAGTGGCTATGTGTTCTCCGCCGTCACCCATAGTGGCAAACCTCTTTATGGAAAAATTTGAAAAGAAAGCTCTTTGACTCTTACCCATTGAAACCTAAATTCGATTAGGTTCGTGGATGACACTAGTGTCAATTGGCCGCATGGAGATGAATTAGGGGAGAATTCCCGAACCACCTCACGCATTTCCAACCCTTTGGACACAAGGTGTTCGTGAAGAAATTCCAATACGTACAATTACCGACATGCCGATTCACACCACTACCCCGCCCGTAAGATGGGGGTTCTGTTGACACTTTTTACAAGCGCTTTTAGAATATCGACGATACTCATATCGAGGAAGAAATAGAACATCTAAGAAGATCGTTCATGAACTCCGGGATACATTAAGAGAGACATCACCGTATCTATTCAAAAAGAAGGATACAAAAATAATAATAAAACTTCAACCGACTATTCCACAACATTGAAAGCATACCTCCCCTATATCCAAGGTGTCAGCGTATAAGATGCAATAAAGTTCCCAGCTAAGAAAAACATTAGAACATCCTTCAAACTCTAGTGACCATCAAACAAAGGATGAAACTGGCCAAAGATGACCTTGACCACCTCCAACAAAAAGGGGTTTATAAAATTAATTGTTAATGTGGAGATTGCTATATTGGGGAACAGTAGGACCTCAAAATAAGGTTTAAATAACATGGGGTGGACATTAGATTAGACCTAAATAAAACCTCGCATCGTTAACACTCCAATAAAACGCGTCACCACATATGCCTTGAAGATGCAAAGTGGTCATTCCAATGAGAAACATCATTTTAAACGCAAAGTACGTGAAGCCCTTGGAAATCATTAAACACCCCCTACTTAATAGATATGGAGGCCTAGAGATTGTGCGTAAATTGGACCCATAGTCTTTCCCGCAAATAAGCTTACTCCTCCCTGTGTCATGGTGTCACTCACTTCCTTCGCCTCTTGTCGTTGTCCCTTCCGTGTTTTCCTGTATCCATCTCTTATACTCACCGTACACCATACCTTTTTAATTTTCTCTACCCACCCTTCTCCCCTTTATCATCTCCCCTCATTACCCTCCCCTAACCCGTTGGCTTTCTTTCCTCTTTTAATACTCTCCTCGACCTACCTTTCATTCCTTTTTCTTTTATTTTCTTTCCTTATTATTTAACTTTGTTGTCAAGCCTCGCTTCATTTTAATGAACCCTTTAAATACTCATTAAAATTAAACCCCGTAATAATGCTAATTAAATAAACCCCCTGGCTCCTACTTATATTTATTAATTCTCTAAATATATTCATTAGAATATACCCTATTAGCTGTCTTCTTAATTTAAACAAACTTTTTAGCATTAATATAGTAAATTTTTTTAATAAATCACTTTAATAAAATAATGGTAATTAGACCCTTAAAATCAATAATTATAATCTATTATCCTATTACAATATATTATCAAAAAACATAATAATTCTAATTTTATATTAATAACTTAAATAAAACCATAATCGATAAATATCACTACTTGAAAAAGGTAACAATTATAAATTAAAATATAAATTATTAGTAATTAAAATATTACCCTATTATAATATATATTAGTATTATCCTCGCATTTTAAATTTAACAAGGCTAAATTTTAAATTTCTTTTACCCCCTTTATAATATATAATAGCATTATCCTCAAATTTTAAATATTAGCATGGTTAAAAATTATAAATATTTTTAATAAACCAAAATTATAAAAAATTTAATGTAATAAATATAAATAAAATAGGAATAATACATTAATTAATTTACAATTATTAAGAGTTGGCCTACCTTTTCTATTTTTCTTTCTATCCACTATTTATTAACCCCCGATCTTCTCTTTCTTGTGTTGCGTTGTCCCGATGATGAGTCTTGATTTAGACTCGAAACGTAGACCGAAATGACTACCGTGGATAGTCCGAGTCTTACATATACACATGAGTGTTAAAACCTTTGATTTTGTGGCCCTTGCCATGGTCTTCTAGAGACAAAACAAAGAGGATATACTGATGTGGAGCTATTTTTTCCTTGGAGAATAGCCTTAAGACCTCGGTATAGAAGGAAATTTCTTTGTTTGGCGATTTTCTCGTGCAAATGACACATGTCTCTATGATTTTTAAATCAAGAGGAAATTCTCTTAAGGCACGTTTCTTTCGCATTTAGGACAAAAGATAGATAAGGCATCACTTTTAGCTCTTTTCTTGTTTTGTAATTTTAAGGTGTCTATTTGTTCACTAAGACTCCCTAAAATATCCGTTTTAAATTCATCACGCAAATTTCCTACGCTCTACTTACCGTTCCAAATGTTGCATTTATTCACTTCAGGGAGAACATGATCTCTTGTATTTATTCCAACTCTTTGATTTTCCTCTTGAAATATGTATGCATAATTCAAATATATCGTAATGGAAATTGAGAAATGTCTCCTTTTCCCATCATATTAAGAATGCCTTTCCATCCATTCACGTCTAATGGATTTCAAAAAAGGAGATATTTAAAGTATCTTGATCCAAAATTTTCCATTTTAGCTCTTTTTTAGATTGTAACTCGAATCTCTCAATTAGGCCTTCTAATTTTTCATCCTCTCTTGCATCATCTAAAAACTTCATCTTTCCGATTATTAGGTATGCGTAATCCTCAGTATTTTTGTCGAATGCACTTTTCATTTCCTCCTATGTGCTAATAGAATGTGTTATTAAGCCCATGAACCATTTTAATGTCGCACTTTACTGCATAAGTGTGAAACAATTTCAATTTTTTAGAATCTTGTAAGTAGTCATATGATCTACATAAAACCTCAAATTCAAATAGAAATGTCTTCAGATCTTCTATTCCTTAATCCATGAAAATTGAAAAGGATGGAAGGTAGATATTCTTCATTGTGGCAGCTTTTATCCTAATAAAATATAGGAAACTCCAACAGGTCTTCTCCATTCCCTTCACCTCTTCCTCTTCCTCTTACCATCCTCCATCTCATCCAACTCTATTTCCTCCACCTCTTCTACCTCCTCTAGTCTTAGGCTTTCCATTCAAATTATGTACTTCTCCTTCTCCTTCTCTAGCCATTGTAGATTCCTCAATCAATATAAGGTTTTTATTCTTGGAGTTATTTGTTCCTCTTCAGGTTCCTCTATCAATGGTATATTGAAGAAGATTTCTTCCTCCTCTTCACTAGGGATTTCTAGCTCTTGAGCTAAGATTTGTTCTCCCGTAGGGTTAAAATTACTCCTTCGTTGGAGATCTAGGATATTCTTCTTCTAGAACTACTTCAACATGCAGGTTGGAGAGTCTCTAGTTGAATTTATGACCTTAAGACTTCACGAAGTCTATGTTTTGCTGTTAAGAATGGAATATGAGTTTGATATGGTGGTGTGGCACTACGATGTCTTGGTGGGGGTGAGGAAGTTGTTGGGATCAAACTTATACCTCTAGCCACAAATCTACCCCTAATCTCTTTCTTACGCATGCCATTTTTAGATTTATGGATAAGGCTCTAATTACACTTCCCCGACAACGACGCTCAAAATTTTTAGTCAATTTAATGTCTTAAATTGCTATCATAAATTATAGACCGAATTTAGTAATATTATGAAGAAAGTGCACTATATATGCTGTGAAGCCCTTGCTCTCTTAATTCATCGTGTTTGATTTGATATGTTTGTTTGGGTTTTGTATTTATCTTGAATGTTTAAATGAAATTAAGGAACTAAGAATTGACCTATGAAATGAAATCTGAATCTTAACTAACAAAGCTTATGATAAGAATTGTACTTTTGGCTTCTAAAATTGAACAAGTGATTTTAAGAAAACTTAGGAAATGAAAAGAAACTTCAATATTTTTTTTATGTTTTTAGAGATTTTATATAAATGAAATGAAAGAAAGAAAATAACTACACCTAGAGAAGACTTTTTAATGCTTGAAAAGTAAACTTAAGAAGGAAGAAAAGGAAATGTTTAATATTAATCTAAGAAAAGGAAATTGATCTATACCCACCTAATGAGTGAAAGATGAAATTTACAAGAAGGAAAAAAGGAAATGTTTATTTAAGAATGAAAATTGATCTATGACAAATCTATATTGCATAAAAAAATCAACTTAGTGATCAATCTTAACTATGTTAGACTATTCTATGCCGACAACTATGATGATATTATCTCTAAAACATCTATCTAAACTACTTCTAAATCTATTTGATTAAAGAATAAAAAATCTAATTAAATCATCTCTTAAAACTAAACAAAGCATCAATCCAAACTATGTCTAAGTCTATCAAAATATACATCAAAACTTTATTTTATCTACCAATGAAAACATCTATCTAAATTAATTCTTATGAAAACAAAGAGTATCGATTTAATTTTAATTTTATTAATAATGAAACAAAGCATTTATTCTAAGTTCTATGAAATAAAAGTATTAAACCTAACAATATTAAATCTAAATGACTGTGCTAAGTAAATCCAAAGACTGATTGAAATAAGGAAAGAAAACATAGTATTCTACCTATTGTGCAAAGCTAGAATGCATATTTGATCTGAAATATGTAATTACTGTGTGAACGAATGCGAGAAAGGTGTTGAGTCCCGAATTTGCCTCTTTTCCATACACTTTTCCATATCTCTTTCACTCACCTAAACCTCCAAAATTGTCAATATCATGTGCAAAAGGGTATCTAACATGGTTTTTAATTATGTTTGTGTGTTTTCTATTTGATTTAGATTTTGTTCATACAACAAGGAAACTTGTCACTTTCCGCCGCAACTTTCCGCAATATTTTGTGGAAATCAATGTTGGCGGTGTCAACGAAGGAAATAGCCACATGGGCAGTTAGGGAAATGACAAGGACATGGTTCGTGTCCTATTGGTTCAAGTAAATTCGTCAAGGAAAGCCGCTTGGCCAAAGCCATCCACGTGGGAAGTCAACTGTGGAGTTCTATGTCTGGGCCGGACTCTCGTTTTGGCATAGAAACATCCATACGGCCGTTTCCAAGCTTGCGGAGGTTAATTGACATCTGGCAAAGTTCTCAAAGAATTTGGCTACCACCTTCCATAGATCCGTTTTCCAACATGGCCATACTCCTATATCCGTGGCCTTAGTGGTCTACGTGCCGGTCGCTATCATAAACTTCAGAGACAGCTACATTTTATTGCTTTATAAAGAGCGTTTGCATACGCACGTAGAGTTAGTGAATGTGAGTTGATAGTTGTTAGTTGATATAGTCAAAGTGGAGTTGGATGTGCGTACTGCTATGTGGTGATTACGCCGCTTCTTGAGCCGTAATACCACCAAATACCAGAATGACTTGCTTTTTAATGTGAAAAACTCGTTTTCATAACTTAATTTGTGTTGAGGATCGTTACCAAAGTCGCGTAGAGGGCGTCAAATTGAGGTTCTCGTGTATTAATGTATATATTTTTCATTTCATTTCTTTAAGCAAGCCATTGTATCATAACCCATTACATGTTCATATTTCATAGTTGTTTCATTTCTATTCATACATTGCATCACCGCATTCCCCGGGCTCTTTATGTTTTTAAGATTGTTAAAACACCGACTGTATTTTCTCTGCAGTGTGTTTTGTGTAGACAAACTCTCGGGCATTTTCATAGTATTTTTGCTAATGATATGAAACTGACATTATCTCCGTCGTTTAGTTTTCTTTTCCATTGCCTTTGTTTAACTTCAAACTTTGTCTTATGCACTCTGGGCTTTAAGGACTGATTAAAAGATAAAATTAGACATATTAAGCTACCATAGTGTCTCTGCCATTCTCCGAGTTTCTCACAAATTGATCGATGGTGAGGGGCCGTATGATGAAATGTGTAGTTTAGTATTATTTTCGAGAAATTAGATATATTGTTTCGCTCTGGGTCATTTTCTGCCACTTCCGAAAGCCACAAATGGATCGATGGTGAGGGGCCGCATGATGAAATGTAGTTTAGTATTAGTTTCCTTTCTCGCAAAATTAGATATATTAAGTTACTCTGATGCCTTCTATTACCTGAAAGCCACAAACTGACTGATGGTGAGGGGGCCGAAGGATGAAATGTGTAGTTTAGTATTAGTTTCTTTTCTTCGCAAATTAAATAATCACATACGTTGTTTATGATTACTCAAGTAAGTCATACTGGTCTAATGATGAAGGGTCGAAATGAATTGATGTAATTCGATTTAGATTTATTTCTATTGCAATTTTGAATTTCCATAAGCGTAGTTTCTTTGTGTTCCGGCCATAAAGAAGAATAGTTTAGTTTTTCATATTCACTAGTTTTTTGTTTTGATTCATTAGATTAACAACACTTTCCATTTCAGCTAGCTTTACTTTTCTTTTCACATATTGTAATTTCACTTTCTTTTAAAGTTTCGAGATTGGTAAATCATTATAGGGGATATCACTCTTGAACAAATATAACCAAGTTTCTTTTCACTTTAGAATTTCCATTTCAATTCTGGGGAAGACCATAAACGACAAAAAGTTAAGAAAGAGGTTATCTTGCACATATAGTGCGCCGCATCATCACCATTTACCTTGATTGACAATTAAATGCAAAGCACTTAGGACACACTAAATTGACCAAACATTTTGGCGCTCGTCACGGAGGTGTAACTAGGTAGCCAATTTCTTAAAAAACACATAAAATCATAAAGAAGGGAAACTTGATAACTTTGGAAGTATGCTCTCCTCTTGCACCTAGTGTGATCCTGGAGGATCGAAAAAAGAGAGTTATTGGTTTAGTAATTTCAAGTATGCTCTCTTCTTGTAATTCCAGTGATCCGGAAGATCGAAAGAGAATTATTAGCCCAACTTTTGTTAAAAAATATATAAAAAAAATGACATGCATAGAGCAAGAGATTCTAGTGGAAGGTTTATACTAAAAGCCAAGAGTTCGATTTTCATAACTCCATCTTCTTCAAGGCATAGACCCTATCTACCTATCATCTACCCCTAGCCTAAGATTTTTGGAAGTCAAGGAACACTGTCTAGAGGATTCTCCCCACACCACCTACTAAACCCACTTAGTCAACAAAGAGACTTTCTCTCATCCTTCCTTGCGAAGAACTAGAGTGACTATAAGGACTCTAAAGAAGCTTACAGAGAGGAAGTAATAAATAGAGGTGGAGGTAGAGGAGGAGAGATAACAAAGATAACAATTATGAAGGAAATAACTAGAGAAATAGGGACGATTTTCTTGATTCCCTATAGTTGATGAGGGAAACTCATGCAACAATGAAAAATATTTCACCATCTCTGTTTCCTCCCTTAACTTTTATGGATTACGGCGAGGATCTCGAAACATTTCTCGTTTGAGTTTGAAGTAGTGTGCCGAACTTATGACTATATGCAGATTCTCAAAAAACTCGTAAAACTATTTCCTTCAACTTTGAAGGGATCTCGCTTTGAAATGGTTCATGGGATTAGGCCACTCAATCTATCGTGACTTGGAATGATATGAAACAAAAATTTTTTGATAGATACTTTGGACTATTGTATGCCCACCAATCACAAGGATGAGGTATTCAAAATGATGCAAAAAGAAGATGAAAATTTGGAAGACTTAATTGAAAGATTTCAATACAACTTGAAAAGAGCAAAGATGAGCAACTTAGATAATGAAACCTGAAAGCCCTCCTATTAAAAAAGCCATTAGAGATGAATGGATAGACATTTTAAACATGATGGGTAAAGGAGACATTTCTCAACTCCCATTTCATGATATAACGTAACTATGTATCCAATTCTCAAGGGGAAGATCTAAAACTGAAAAGGGCCTAGGGATTCTTCTTATTAGGGCTAACAAATCCGCAACTGGATCGCAAGTAGGACAAAGATTGGTAATATGTTTGATGAGTTTAAAACTCGATATCTTAGGGGTCTTATGAACAACTAGACACCTCAAAATCCAAAAAATGCGTAAAGGTAACTGCATGCTTTAGCCATCTTTTGTCCGAAATGTAGAAAGAAACATGCTTTAAGGGAATGTCCCTTGATGCAAAGTTGTAGAACATGTATGATTTGCTCGTAAATCATGAAATCAAGGATTTTCCTTCAACTTCGGACTCAAAGTCAGTTTTTCAAGAAGATCCAAATTCAATAGAGTCTCCTTCCGTTTTGTCGCAAGGAGACTTCCTGCGTGTGGACAATAATCTCAAGGGTTTAATAACCCTATGAATCTTCAAACCCCACCAAATTGGACTTCTTGGCAACAACCTTGGCCCCAACATCAAAATTCATATCGCCCATGGGTACAAGGGATGTAAAAATCCTTATGGGAGATTTGCTCAATTTTATCAATATCCTCCATCTTTTCAAACCAAGAAGTCTCCACAATTTCCAAGCCAAAAATCCACAACAACTTACTACATTTGCCAAATATCAACCTTCAACAAAAATACAAAATCCTCAACCTGCTCCCATACCAACAAGACAAACCAACTTCCACCAGCTATCATGCAACCAACAATAAGAATTCTCAAAATACTTATATGGTAGAAGGACAACAATTCTCCTACCTATATGATTGTTCCTCTCTAACGATGTACAATCAGACTGTGAGTTTAGAAAAACCTTCTAGACATTCAAGAGCAAGATACTTCCTCGAGGAGGACTCTTCAAGTCAATAAGGGTTCCGAGGAAGAATCTCTTCAAAATTCAAAAATTCAAAAAGAAAAAGAAAAGCCAGCATCCACAACTCCCAGTAGCTGGAGCCACCCGTATCTTCATCTACACCTCCTTTTCCTGGGAAGACTACAAATTGATAAGGGGGGTGGAAAAACAAATTTTGTTGCCTAACGCACTTTCTAGATGAATTGAAGAATGTTTGTATCAAGATTCCATTGCTACAAGCCACTGAGAAATTCCTATTCTCAAATAGTAAAAACCATAAAGGAGTTGAGTTTCAAAAGACCAGAAGAAAGCTAAAGGACACAAGAAGAATCCACCTGGTAGGAAAGATCGCTAGACATTATGATGGGAAAAATTACCATGCGTAAATATGTAGATCCAGAAGTCCAATTGTCAAGACATATAAATGGGATATAAATTCCAAACACATTGATTGACTTAGGGGTCATATCAAATATGAGTAGGACAAACTATGGAACAGCTTAAAACTTCCTAACCTTCTTTTTACACCTACCTTATCATAACTTGCAAACATCGTACTCTAAGCATAAACCGTATGGTGTATTAGAAGATATTTCGCCTCCTTAGATTCTTGGGAATATCCAAGAGACTTTATGATTTTGACTCCTAGTGCAATCTGTGAGGACATCCAATTATCTTAGAAGACTCACGGCCATGTTCGATGCTTTTATTAGTCAGAGATTTGGAGACATGTACATTTCTAATGGTAATTCAACACAAAGAAATTAAATTTGTATCCTCGCAAGAGCCAACACAGTAGTCAGGAGGACAATGAAGGCCGATGATGAGAACACTATACAACTCGGTTTTTACCATTTTCGAAATCATGAGGATAGTCAAATTAACACATTAGAAAATTTTGAAGTAACTTTAATATGACTTACACAATTTCGTATAGAATCGACATAGAATATTTATCATCAAGACAAATGTCTTCTTTACTCTATGGAAGAATTTGGTAATTGGCTTTTTGAGATTTTTCCGTAAAGACATTGAATATCAACAAACATCCGGAGAAGTCACAACAAGAAGAACTAACTTAATCTTGCAAAAAACATTCTACTCGCATTTGCATGTGGAGCATACCGACATGAAGGGTATTGATCCCAAGACTTGCATCCATCATATCTATACTGAGGAAAATAGTAGACCAATCGTACAACCTCAAAGAAGGATGAATCCAAATCTTAGGGAGATAGTGAAAGAAGAGTTCAAAAACTTCTCAACGTAAACTTCATTTATCCAATTTCGTATAGCCGATGGGTTTCTCCTTTTCTGTTGAGAAAATTCAAAGAATGGTAAATGGAGAGTATGCATTGATTACAGGGAGTTGAACAAAAGCAACTTTGAAAGATCACTTTCCTTTGCCTTTTATTGATCGTGCATTAGATACATTAGCAAGGTAAAAAGTACTTTTCATTTTTTTGGATGGTTTTAGTGGCTATAATCACCCAGTAGCACCTCGAAGATCAAGATAAGACCACATTTACTCGTCCATGGGGAACTTTGCCTACCGAGTGCTTCCTTTGGGTTATGTAATGACCAAAGAACATTCCAAAGAGATAAAGATTTAGAATTTTTTCTGATCTAATCCATGATTGTGTAGAGGTTTATATGGATGATTTTGCTGCCTTATGGTAATTCATTTGAAGAGGCATTAGAAAATTTGGAAAAAGTTCTCATAAGATGTAAAGAACAAACCTTTCATTAAGCCATGAAAAATGCTTTCATGATGTTTTCTCGAAGGGATCGTTTTAGGACATCATATTTCAGAGATGGAATTAAAGTTGATAGATCAAAAGTTGAAGTCATCTCCAAGTTGCCTATTCCAAATTGTCAAAGAGATGTTAGAAGTTTTTTAGGATTTATCGGTTACTATAGAAGATTTATAGAAACTTCACTAAAATAGCATCTCCACTCTTCAAGTTGCTTACAAAAGACTGCACTTTCTAAATGGGATCCCGATTGTCAATCCGCTTTGAAACTTTGAAAAAAGAATATCCGAAGCACCTATCTTGAGAGGACCAAATTGGAAACTTTCCATATTTCTACAGATAGCCAGATACGTTTGAGCCGTGTTGGGTCAAAAATATTTAATTCCTTATGCCATTTATTATACCAAGAAAAATTCTGACTCCTGGCGAGTTGAATTATACCGTGATCGAAAGAGTTCTGGCCGTTGTTCATGCAATTAATAAATTTGCATATTACATAACAAAGCTATGAAACTTTTATTCATACCGACTATCTCCGCACTAGATATTTAATGAACAACCTCGTTACTAATGGCAGAGTGACAAGATGGCTTTTACTTTTGCAAGAATTCAATATTATCGTGTTGATAGACTCAGAAAACAGACATGAGCCGATTTCGTCTAGAATTCAAAATACTAAAGAAGATTCTCCGTAGAAGATGTTTCGATGAATATTTGTTTGCAAGAATTATTAAGACCCCTTTGGTATGCGCATATTGCTAACTATTCGTTGACAGGAAACTACCTTCACATTTATTTCCAAGAGAAAACGAAAAATTATTCAGAGAGTTCAAGATATTCATGGATTTCTAACGAATTGTTTAAACAGGCCGCATCTTGTGATCGAAGATGTGTCAGAAGACAGAAATGCCTAATATTCTTAAGGCATGTCATGATGAACCATGGCATGATACTTTGCGATTAAAAAGGACGCGGCCTATAAAATCCTTTCCTTGGGATATTATTGGCCTTCTTCTCTTCAAAGATGCAAAACAATATGTCAAAAGGTGTGATAGCCGCCAAAGAGTAGGAAACCTACCTTCTCAAATGAAATGCCACCGGCAAACACAAAGTAATTATCAACTCCCTTTGAAAAATGGGCTTTAGATTTCATTGGACCGATTAATCCACCATCAAGCAAAAGAAGTAAAGTATATTGGTTTGCACCGATTATGTTACTAAATGGGCAGGTTTTTACCAAAAGCATTAGTATCTCACATCGAAAATCTGGCCGTTCATTTTTCTTTATGAGGATATTTTTACTTTCGCTTTCGTGTTCCAAGAGAAATTGTACGTATCAAAGGAGCCAATTCACATCAAATTTGGTGGAGAAGTCAGATGGAAGAATACAAAATCGCTACGTAAAAATCTACTCCTTACCATCCACAAGCAAAATGGTCAAGTGGAGTCCACAAACAAAGTTCTTGAAAGTATCATTACCAAAAACCTGCTCATCTACATAGAAGAGATTAGCGTAAAGGCTTCCAGGAGCCTTGTGGGCCTACAACTACATGGAGGAATACAACAGACATTCTTATGAACTTGCCATGGGAAAGAAGTCTTGTTCCCCATTGGAGTTCCAAGTCAAAACCTTCAAGATAAAGGGCTCGCCTTGGGAATGGACTTATCAAGCCCAAAAGCATAGAATGGAGCAATTGAATGAGCTAGATGAGATCGTACAAGAAGCAATTCTAAGAACTGATCTACCAATATCAAAGAACTAAGTATGACAAATATATCAAAGAGAAGAAGTTTCAAGAAGGAGATTGGGCATTGTTATTCGACTCCAAGTTTAAAGACTTTCAAGGGAAATTTCGCATCTCCATTACTTGGGCCATATGAGAATATTGAAGATCTTTAACAATGGAGCCGTAAGAATCAAGACTATCGATGAGTTTCAAACTCCTCTTTGGGGTTGAATGGCCATAGATTGAAAGTTTATCATAGTTTCTCACTTCTAAAGAGGATTTTGTCAAGTTGTTTCAAGAAAGTTCGCAATCAGCCGGCATGTAAGAATCCTTCTTCTCTAATAAGCTAGTTTTTGTTTTTCAAGTTAAAAAGAAAAGAAAAGAAAAAAAGAAAAGAAAAGAAAAAATGGTATAAGTCTCCAAACCAATCATTGATTGGCGTCTTATACGTAAAATATGAGGAAAATCGCATACCCGACACTCTATATTTTCCAAAAAAAATTATGTCTTTTATTTCATTTCATCTCACCACCCACTCCATTTCATTCCACTTCATTTCATTTCATTTCATTTCATTTCCACTTCATTCCACTTCATCTCATCCATTCCATCAATAAAAATCTTTATGACCATTTCACTGTCATTTATCATTGCTCATTTCTATTTCGGGTCAAGTAATTAGCCGTGTCGCCTTCCCCGCAACTCGATATGTTTCCGCAAATGACTCGCCCAGCTCGTGAGCAACATTCCGTGTTTACTACTACTCGTTTTCAAAAAGAATGCATGTATTAGTTGTTGTTTTCATAAAATCATGAAATAAAAAATGCAGGAGAGGATCAATGGAACTTCTTTCAAGACACTAATGAAGATCAATCCATTGAAGACCAAGGGCAAAAGCAAGGATTCCAGTTAAAAAGGAATAAAGTTTATTTCAATAGTATAAAAAAACACATTTTTATGCAATTTTAAACTATGAGTCACCCATAATGCGCAATGATTATATTGACAACCGTAACCTTCCAATCGATCTCTTATGTTATCCTCGCATTTATTCACAAACGTTTTCATTATTGAAATTCGACTTACTCATGTTCAAATAGCCCACCGTAGATAATGATAATGGAGCTGAGTTGACAAAGGACTCTTACAAGCCGCATAACTTCATAATCATTGATTGGAAACATGTCTATATTTATTTATGACAAATACCAAAAATTAAAATGCTGGCCGAATGCATTAGTGCTTCGTTTAACCCTTTGCCGTGTCTCCTCGCTGCGGTTTCACAAAACCTCACTCTACTCATTCTCATTCCCTCGTTTTCCACTCCATTCCGTCTTTTTGCTCACTCTCATTCCCGTATATTCACCCACAAGCCTTATTCCATTCCGTGTATGGTGCTCATTTCCGTTTTGTGATAACGTCCCCACGTTTCCGTGCTCGACTCCGTATATCCCATTTGCTTTATTTCCACTTAACCCCGCTGCAGGCAAGCCATGAAGCATGAAAGAGAAGTAAAATGGGAAAATTATTAAGGGCAAGAGGCCGTCGAAGGACCGGTTCAAGGTGAGGGGATTTCCACAAGCAAAAGAGATGTTGAGAAAAGCTAAATGGCTTCGTTTATTCAGAATTCGTGGTTACTACGTAGAAGTTACCAAAGGCCAGAAGATCATTTGATGGCTCAAGGCAGTGAGACCCCAAGTTTTTTTGGTTAATGAAGCATCAATAGTAAAGAACAAGAGAGCTTCTTCAGAAGGAGAACGTTGGTTAAAAAACAAAAGTATCAAGATGAGGCATGGAGAACACCCTCCGAAATCAAGGTATGGATATCAATGCTTTTTCAAAAGAGGAATCCTCAGGCATGCAATAAAAGATGAATGGGCCACTTCTTATTACTCATTGTTCAGAAATTTATCACATGTGAAGGCCGCTTTGGCTCTATGTACATGTATCATACTAGGATATTGATGAATTTCCTTGAAAACCAAACTCTCAATCTTCCTTTATTTCCTATTCAATAGCTTGAAGAAAATGGTCAGGATCGTGCAAAAACACCTAGGAGATGTAGAGCCTATTTATATCATCATGGGCTTATAAAAATTTTGATTGAAAAGGAGCTAAAAGAAAGAAAAGATACATGGGAACAATTCCTAGTTAGAAACTTCTTGAAGAACCTCAGAAATTCCCCGAAGGTAATCCAATTAGAAGGAGTAGAAGAAAGAAAATGGATGTTGTGGAAACCCAAGATGCTCCTACACAGTGAAGTTCCCCAGCCTAGCACAAAGAAAGAAGTAGAAGGAAAAGAACAAAGAGATGAAATCCAAGATACTTCTACTATTACTATGAAGAAAAATGATAGAGAAGAGAGATTGCAAAAGGAAGAAGAAGGAAATCAAAATCAAGAAGCCAAAAAATATCAAAAGGGGAAAGCAAATTGTTGAGGTCGTCCATAAAACTTTCTTCAAGAAGAAGATCACTAAATTCTATCCGAGAGATTAATTTTCTTCAAAAACAGTCATTCCTATCCAAAAAGGCAAAAACAGTGAAAACAAGAACAAAAGGGTAGAGTACCACAAGACAGGAGGAGAAGCAAGAAGCTTAAGGGAAACCGAGAAAAACACAAATTAGAGGTCCTCATTTCATTGACTAGTGAAGAGACATCCTGAATGCTTCCAACTAACCATAGTCCATTCTTACCGCTAGGTGAACCTCGACTCCTTTCACTCCCAATCGCACAATGAGCGTACTCCATCTTATTTTCAAGAAAATATCAAGGAAAGTTCTCCTCAAATTTCAAATTTTGGAACATAATTCTCCTTTGGCAAAGATTTTTTGAGGATGTAAGCCCAATGAAAAAGACACCTAAGTAGACTCTAAACAACAGAGGTCTATGATTATATAGAATCCTTGGAGAAGGCAGCCACAGCCCAAGTACCTCTTCTATTCAAATTTCACATTACGTGATGACTTGGTTCGGGCCTATTAAAACAGGAGATTTTTGAGCTGAGCTTTTGAATCGGCATATCAAAAATGAAAATGAAACACTCAAAGAGCAAGGCAAACCGGACAAGATTATCCATGACAATACTAGTGTTACATTTGGGTATTTGGGAAAAGAAAAATAAGAAGTTAAAAAAGGAAATGCCAAAAATTGAGTAGAAAGACTTAGAATATCAAATTCAAAGCCTCTCATGAAGAAACCTTTAATGATGGCAAGACTGGGTACAGAGAGAAGGGGTTAGATGTGTCAAGCCGAAGTATCCCGTACACATGAATTGAATGTGAGAGAGTCAAAATTTATCGCATGAGGACATGCAAATACCAATAAAGGGGGGTATGTTGAGTCCCGAATTTGCCTCTTTTCCATACACTTTTCCATATCTCTTTCACTACCTAAACCTCCAAAATTGTCAATATCATGTGCAAAGGGTATCTAACATGGTTTTTAATTATGTTTGTGTGTTTTCTATTTGATTTAGATTTTGTTCATATTACCGGCGGAAACTTGTCACTTTCCATACCGCAACTTTCCGCAGTCTATTTTGTGGAAATCAATGTTACAAAGTCAACGAAGGAAACGAGCCACATGTATGTGCTAGGAATGACAAGGACATGGTTCGTGTCCTATTGGTTCAAGTAAATTCGTCAAGGAAAAGCCATGGCCGGGGAAGCCATCCACGTGGAAGTCAACCGTGGAGTTCTATGTCTGGGTTGGACTTCACAGGGCATGTAAACATCCATACGGCCGTCTTCCTAAGCTTGGGCGAGGTTAATTGACATCTGCCCCGGAGTTGAATTTAAGCGCCCACCTTCCATAGATCCGTTTCCAACATGGCCATACTCCTATATCCGTGGCCTTAGTGGTCTACGGGTTGCCGCTATCATAAACTTCAGAGACAGTTTACATTTTATTGTTTGAGTAAAGAGCGTTTGCATACGCACGTAGGTTAGTAAAATGAGTTGATAGTTGCTAGCTGATATAGCCGTTGAGTTGATGTGCGTACTCGTTATGTGGTGATTACGCTCGCCTTGAGCCGTAATACCACCACCGTAATGACTTGCTTTTTAATGTGAAAAACTCGTTTTCATAACTTAATTTGTGTTGAGGATCGTTACTGTGTTGCCAGAGGGCCCCCGCTGCCCGAGGTTCTGTATTAATGTATATATTTTTCATTTCATTTCTTTAAGCAAATATTGTATCATAACCCATTACATGTTCATTTCATAGTTGTTTCATTTCCGTTCATACATTTCGTAATTTTATCAGATTCTCAGATTTTATGTTTTTATGATTGTTAAAACACCGATCGTTTTCAGGCAGGTTTTGTAGACAAATGTGGCATTTTCATAGTATTTTTGCTATCATATGAAATCGACATTATTCGTCGCTAGGGTTTTCTTTCCACAAATTTTGTTTAACTTCAGCCTTGTCTTGTGCACTCGCCTTGCTTATCTCGATTCAAGTAGTTAAAATTAGACACATTAAGCTACTCATAGTGTCTTCGCCTACCTACGAAAGCCATTGTAAATTGACCGATGGTGAGGCCGTATGATGAAATGTGTAGTTTAGTATTAGTTTCCTTTCGTTAAAAAATTAGGATATATTAAGCCGCTCTTAGCGTCTTCGCTACTTCCGAAAAGCCAGGCTCGAATGATGGTGAGGGGCCGCATGATGAAATGTGTAGTTTAGTATTAGTTTTCCAAAATTAGATATATTAAGTCGCTCTTAGCGTCTTGCCACTTCCGAAAGCCACAAATTGACCGATGGTGAGGGGGCCGCATGATGAAATGTGTAGTTTAGTATTGTTTTCTTTTCCGCAAATTAAATAATCACATACGTTGTTTATGATTACTTCCGCAAGTCATAGCCGGGTTCAATGATGAAGGGTCAAATGAATTGATGTAATCTCGATTTAGATTTATTTCCATTGCAATTTTGAATTTCCATAAGCGTAGTTTCTTTTTGTGTCTGCCATGTGCCAAGAATAGTTTAGTTTTCATATTCACTAGTTTCTTGTTTTGATTCATTAGATTAACAACACTTTCCATTTCGCCAGCTTTCTTTTGTCATTGTAATTTCAATTTGCTTTTAAAGTTTCGAGATTGCAAATCATTATAGGGGATATCACTTCTTTGAACAAATATAACCAAGCTTGCTTTTCACTTTAGAATTTCCATTTCACCTTAGAAAGACCATAAACGACAAAAAGTTAAGAAAGAGGTTATCTTGCACATATAGTGCGCCGCACTTCATCAGCTTACGATTCCCGGATTGACAATTAAATGCAGCAATTTAGGACACACTAAATTGACCAAACAAAAGGTTTCATTCCATGAGATATAAATGTTAACATAATTATGACATCAAGATATTTCAGGAAAGAAAAACAATTAGTGCATTCAACTATGCGAAAAACACAACATTTAACTTATGAAAAACACAACAATTAACTTATGCGAAAATGGAAGAATTAAACTAAGAAACATCGAAAGTTTAAACTATAAAACCTCTTATGTGTAGGGTCCCTCCACAACAGAACGGTTTTAAATTCCCTTGTGACTAATTACGCATCGATGGTCTTGAACACGCCTTCTCCATGAATTAATAAAAATAGAGTTTTACTGTATGACAGTATTACAATAAAAAATCAAGCTTATCTCCGGGTTAAAACAACCCAGTATTTATAACAGATTCAAGTTTAATTGTTTTGTATGATCTTTCCTAAAAATATTAATGAAACTAGGAAGATCATTCTAAACAAAATTGCAGTCTTCATAGCTTTCACGATTTGCTAAGTGGAGAGAAAATCGTGAAGCTTTCAACTTCTCGTCCACTGGTCTCGACCTTCTGCTTGAATGATCCTTTGACCATGATTTTAGTCGTTATTCCTCCTGATTTTGGACATGTGAGTAGGAAAAAAAATCCATGTGTGGATCATTTCCAAACTACCCATGTGTTTCGCTCCTCTACTTCTTCTTTGGAACCTGTCAAACAATGTTGGTAGCCGCAGAAACATAGATTTCTTGAATTTCGTGGCTAAATACAAAATTTATTCAAATAACAAGAAACATTAAAATATAAAAGAGAGATCATTCAAATACCTTCTTAGACTGAAAATGTACGAATTAAAACTGATTGAGCTTATGGATTTTGTCAAAAAGGAAGGAAAAATGGTGAGATAGAGATCAAAAATAGAGACAGTATTGAGGCTCAACAAGACTAATACCAGGAGCAGTATTTAGTTTATCCATGAAGTTCTTCCAGGTGATTTTCTTGGCTGAAAGTTGATACATAACCAAAATCTTGATTAGGCTATGATGAAATAGATTGGTGATATGAGGCTGTCCCCTGGTCTTAACCTTTTCAGTCATCTTCACCACACTTCTAAACTAAAATTTGGATAAATTAAGTGCCTTTGTAGAGGTGAAGTGCATAAGCAACCTAACATGATATCTGTATAATCTGGAAAACCTCCCTTCACAAGTAAAATATTTCCTAATGATTTTCATCAAAGGGGAATACTTATCACAGAGAAATCTAAAAGGAATAACATGCTCAGGAACATATCTAATGTTAGGTTTTAGAAACATTCTATAATCATCAAGCTATAATTCCATCCCCTTAAACCAATTTTCACCCTAATTTGGAATATCTGTGGCTGAAGAAATGATGTTTGCTGAAACACTGAACTCTACACCTGCTATAACAACTATGTCTATGTGAAAATTATCGGCAAAGGAACATGAGAACCAACCTTTGTGATCCTGCAGTGACACTTTTCATAGTGTCATTGGGTGAAATTGAAGAATATTCCCTGAATATACTTAAATTTTCTGACTAGGCTGCCATGTCATCCTTCTGTCTTGTTCTGCAGAATTTTTAGCTATTTAGGAAATGAACAGCAGACTCTATCTTCTTCATCCGGACTCCTTTTTCGATGAAATGAATTGCACCGGATTCCTGGCAACAAGCGTTTCGTTGTCATTCAGTTTCCATTCAATTATGAGAACTTTCATTTTTTAGCTTTTACACTAAGCACCTGATCACCATGAACTGATGAATCAGTTCCATAGCCTGCGCACAAAATTGGGTACCAAAGATTCAGAGAAACATTTGGTGTTGAAGTACCGCAGTTGTCTGCACATATACATTCAGGAGGAAATGGATTTCCTTGACATTTCCTCGCTTGGCGCACTATATCAGTATGCTACCAAGATTGAGCATAAGTTCAAACAGAAGAAGCGAGACTTCATAACTTCAAATCAGAAGCAAGGGAAAGGTGCCCCAAAACCACAGAACAAAGGACAAATCCAAGGCGTGGCAGCCCAGGATAACCCGCCAAATATGCAAGCAAAGAATAACACTACGAATCCAAATAAGGACACGAGAAAGTGGTGCGAGTTCCATAAGAGTTCCACTCACAACACAAGTGAGATTCGGGCTAAGCAGTCGCTGGTGGCCGAGCTGAAGGCTTCTCAATGGGATGCATGCTTCGACTTTGAATTAGAACCCGACAAGGGGAATGATAAAGGGAAGAATATTATCGATACCATTTCCACCACGAAGATCCAGAAGGAGGAACCAGAAGATCCATAAGAGGGGGATCACCTCTTCCATTCCCATATGTGGGTAAAGGGTTCCCCACTGTAGTTAATTGTCGACAGCGGGAGCCAAAAGAACCTCATTTCAGCAGAGGTCGTGAAGCAGTTGTGCTTTCCGACTACAACACACCCACAATCATACACCATTGGGTGGCTTCACCAAGGACGAGATCTCCGTGTCAGCGAGCAGTGTCGCCTTCCCTACAACATCAAGCCCTTCACGGATGAAATATTATGTAACATTGCTCCTCTTGATGTTTCTGATGTATTATTAGGCCAACCATAATTATGGAAGAGACATGCTATGTATGAGTCCTAACCTCACACTATTATTTTTACTTTGGGAAATAAGTTGTATAGGATACCAGAGGTAGCACCACCTGCCATCATCTATTTGGTTACTGCAAAACAATGCAGTAAGCTCATTTCCAAAACTGGGAAATTTGTTTTCCTGATAATCCGCCCTCGGGGAAAGAATAAGATTGTGGCCATGACCTCCAGACAGAGCTCCTACACACGATAACAACAAATGGACAAGGTAGTGGAGGAGTACGAGGACATCTTCACCTCGCCCGCAGGGGTACCGATGCACTGTCAAGTCAAGCACCCCATTGATCCGACCCTAGGTGCGCCGCTTCCGAATGGACCAGTCTATCGACGCTCTGTTCTGTAGAACGACGAAATCAAGAGGCAGATTCAGTAGCTGCTGCATAAAGGTTACACCCAGCTAAGTTCATCGCCGTGTGGGAGCCCAATCGTGTTGGTGCAAAAGAAGGATGGGACTTGGAGACTGTGTATTGTTTATCGGGTGCTGAACAAGATCATTGTATGGAATAGGTACCTGATCCCATAGATTTATGACCTTGTGGACCAAATCAAGGGGGGGAAATATTTCAACAAGATTGGCTTGAATTCTGGGTATCACGAGGTACCAATTGAACCCTCTGATGTATGGAACACTGCCTTCAAAGACAAGGAGGGACTTTTCGAATGGTTGGTCATGCCTTTCGGGTTGAAAAATGGTCCCACAACCTTCATGAGGCTGATGGAAGAAATATTGCGGCCATTCACCAAATCATTTGTATTAGTGTACTTGGATGACATTTTGATCTTCAGCCAAACTTGGAAAGAGCACCTCCACCACATCCAGCAGGTCCTCCAGACACTGCGGCAACACAATTTGTGTGCCAATTTGGAGAATTGCACTTTTGAAATGACCCAGGTTCAGTATCCAAGATACATTATTGATGAGCGAGGGGTGCATGTGGGTCCAACCAAGATTCAAGTCATTCAGGATTGGCCAGCTCCAACCACTCTAATAGAGCTACACAACTTTTTGGGTCTTGCCAATTTATACTGCAAGTTCGTGTTGGGATTCTCTCATATCACTTGGCCCTTGAGCCAAGTCACCAAGGGAGGAGCGAAAGAAAAATTATTTTGGTCCGAATCTCAACAAAAAGCATTTGTAGAGTTGAAACATCGCCTCTGATCTGCCCCAATGCTGACATTACCAGACTTGCAACAACCATTTGAGATCGAGACAGATACCTCAGACTATGCTATTGGGGCAGTTCTTACTCAATAGGGACATTGAGTGGAATATCACAGTGAGATTGTCTGACACAGTCCAGAAGTATCCCACTTATGACAAAGATATGTATTCCATTGTGCAGGCTTGCCGACAATGGAAGCATTACATTTTGGGGAAGGAAACAATCATCCACACAGACCACCGACCCCTATAGTTCATACAGACACAAGGGAAGTTGCAGAAAGATAACCGTCAGAAGTGGTCTACACATTTGCAAAATTTTCATTTGAACATCAAGTACAAGAAGGGAAGCAAAAATAATGTTGCATACTGACTCAGCCGACTGCCGATCGTGGAGATAACCACTGTACTCAACTCTTGTGGGCACGAGACTTTTGATTGGCCGTTTCTCTATAGGAGCGATCCAGAATTAGGTCACACATACAGGACCCTCTTGGAGGGTAATCAAGTTCCAAAATTTCACCTCCAAGATGCACTACTATGTCGCCTAGGACACCTTTGTGTTCCTTCAACCGAGCGTGCCAAGATGATTTGGTAAGCACACTACAGTCAGGTCGCTGGGAATTTCAGGGTCGAGAAAGCAGTGGCAGTACTGAAGAAGTATTTCTATTGGCCAAACATCGGTAAGTACATCATGTCCTGCATTGTCTGCGCCATCAACAAACCGACCATCAAGAAGCAAGGCCTCTATACTCTACTTCCTTCCCTTAGTCAACCTTGGGAATCCATATCCATTGATTACATGTCGGGCCTTTACTTCTACTAAGCAAGGCAATGACTATGTTTTTGTGGTCATCGACAGATTCTCGAAGATGGCCATTATGACTATCTGCAAGAAGAATATCACAGCAGAAGCCATTGCTAAACTCTTCTTTGAACGAGTGTGGGTAAAATTTTGGATCCCAAATTTTATTATCTCAGATCAGGATAGTAGGTTCCTCAGTACATTCTATTCCAACCTTTGGTCGATGCTAGACACCAAGATCACCAAGTCCACAACTTTCCATCCACGAGGTGATGGCCAGACAAGGGTCGTCAACAGGATGATCGTACACATTCTACTCATGTACAATTCAAAGCATCCACGAACATGGGATGAGAGACTCCCCTATGTACATCACAACTATAACAGAGCTCTCCACAACTCAACTAGCCACAAACCCTTTCAGGTGGGCTTGGGATTCTAGCCACTATGTCCCATTGACGTAGCCATGCCATTTACGGCCACTCAGGAAGATTCGACTCGTGTTTATTCTGAAGCTGACAAGGAGAACAAATTCATTGAGCACACTCAGCACATCTGCCAACAAGTTCACGACATATTGGACAAATCCAATGCTAAGTACAAGCATTGACATGATCAACATCGGGTGCCACACAACTTGTAGGTGGGCAACAAAGTGTGGCTACAATTGCAGAAGGAGAGCCTCACTGGACCCCACCACAAGCTTCGCCCGCTCCGATATGGGCCATACACCATCACTAAGGCTATAGGGGACAATGCCTTCGAGCTCAGTATCCCACCATTCCTTGGTCTGCATCCAGTGTTCAATGTGGACCATCTTCGGCCCTACTTTCCACCTCTGCTAGACACATCCAACATGGCAGAACAACTCACACCAACAAAGTTAAGCCCAGACTGCATGGAACAAGCCACCACTGATTAGATCATTGATACACATATCAAAAACACCTAACAACAAAGGGTCTAGCTATATCGAGTTTTTAAATCAGGCCAACTTCTTCACCAAGGATCAAGTTCAGAAGAAGTTTCCTCATCTCATGGAGGAACTCAACGCAATGGGGACCATTGCATCCTAAGGGGGAGGGATGGTCTAGGTGGATATTTTTGGCCACATGCCTATTCCATTTGGACCCCCACCATTGTTTCTTTCAGTTTTTCAGTTTCCTTAATTATAGCACCATTAACTATTTTTAGCATTTTTTTGGGTCCTAAACTTCCAGAGCCGTTTGAGGCCCTAAATGACGTTTTTTAGGAAAATCGGGCACAACATAGAATTTCCTTCAATGTCGGTTGCATCAAAAGTTGTATTCCTAGGACAGATCTTTCTAACGAGGTATTATGTGCGTCAAACAGAGATCATATGCCAAATTTACGTCCCTGGGAAGTTGATGTACCAATTTACCCAAATGGGGCCCATAGTTTTGGCTCTTCATTCCCTATGGTTAGGTTTTTGGATGTTTATGGTTTTACATTGTTTCTCAATAATAAATAAGCCTTTGAGCCTCATTCTGTCACAATTCAGAGGCTTGTAGTCGCCACATCTCTTCTTAGAGATAAGCTACCAGCGCCGTAGCTAGTTTATTTCCATTTTGTCTGTATGTTTCAGTTATGTGATATTAATGAAATGAAGTCTTATTTCCGTTGCATCTCTATGTTTATGTGTATTTCTGTATTTTATTGTATTCTTGCCTCAGTCCGAATCAACATGATTTTTCTTATGTCATCTACTTGGTGCTTGAATGTTTGATTATGCCATCTATTTGGTGTTTGAGTGTTTGGTGTCTATTATGTCATCTATATGTTTTTAATTGTTTGATTAATTGCATGATATGAGTATGTGTCTATAAGATTGCATGAATAAAAGATTTATTTTTAAGACGATCATACTAACATAATATGTGTTGAGATAGTTGATATGTACTTGAGTGTAAGTAGGTGATAGTTGTAGCATTATGTATTATGATTGTTAATTGATTATGAAATGGTTGTTATTATTGGTAAAGGTTGATTTCAAATTAATAGATATGATGTATTAAGCTTTGGAACATTTGACTTACATGTGTGAACAATTGCAGGGAAACATGTTTGGTATTAGCATGACAAGGTAGTAGTTGATTTGTTTATATAGCTTATAGTTGGGTGATGTGACAGGACGTATTAAGACTCAATTGCAACAAGGTAAGAGGTAAAATAAATGAATTGGGTGAGAATTCCTTTGACTATGTTGGGAAACCACAATTCCAAATGACTGAGTTCTTTGCATGAGTACAAGAATTTTTCCTAACCTTGATTTTGTCTAACATTATGAGGATATGTGTTATATTCATGAACATGTATTTTTAAGGTATAACAGTTGGTTTTCAATTTTGGTTGGATTCATCAAGGAATTGGAATCCCTCGAGAGATGATATATGTACATGTGCAGTTACAGGGCAGTGTGCTTGGTACAACAAGGTAAGGAACCGATGTATTGTTATGTTTATTTATGCATTGAAAATTATGTGTTTATGCTGCAGGGGATTGCATGGAAAAAGATACTGCCATGAAATCTTGGAGAAGGCTCGGGTTAAGATTTTTTTGGGAGTCATGGGTATTGATTCATGGTGTTTGTTGCTAGTCTTGTGATTTTGGTATTTTGTGATTTGTTTCTTCTGATTGTGGCTTTGTTTATGTGTAGTGCATAATCATGCCACTTTGTTTGTGATGTTGAATTGCTATTGATTTTCATGGTTTTATTTTGTTTGCTTTTGTTATTGCCTTTTGTGTTTTGAGGTTCTTCTGAATTGGTTGGGAAAGAGGAAAGCTAATGGACTTCGGGAAGAGTTGGATGAAACCTAGCAGGTAATCAAATACTCGGATGAAGCCCGATGCATGAGTAAGGGTATGGAAACTAGTTGGAATGGTTAGGTCCATTGGTTTAAATGGACAGTGGCAGGACGATCATGAGAAAGGTAGTAGGAAAGGTAAAGTAAATGCATATGAGGCGTCAAATGCTTTGGCTATGTTTGGGATTGTTGTTTTCCATGTTGTGCATGGATACAGAGAGTTATATTAACATTAACCTTATGGTATCTAGTAATTATGTTGTGATCATGATTATGTTGATGTATATATATGTATATATGTATCTATGTATGTCGTTGTATGACAGGGTCATCAAGAATATTTCTTGTGGAGGAATGATTACTTATGTGGTTGAATGGCATGAAGAGGTTCTTGGTTTATGAGGAATCAAGAGGGGATATATGTTTATGTTATGGATAGGTAATGTTGAGGGATACATCAGTGGAATGAAATTTGTATGATTTGTGACATGTTGGTACAAGAATTCATGGTGGAAAGACACTAGAAGCAAGGTTTCTTGGTAGAGTCAACGTGTGGTCTATGGATGTGCAGTACTACTGTTGTATGTATGTTCTACATGTTGCACTTGTAATGTTGTGTGCATGCGGTGTTGTGTATATATGGTGTCATGTACATGTTGTCTATGCAGTGATATGTACAAATGGTGTTGTGTATATTTTGTTTATGTAGTGCTATGTATATATGGTGTTGTGCGCATATTGGATATGCGGTGCTGTGTACATACAATGTTGTGTACATATGGTGTTGTGTGCATGTTGGATATGTGGTTCCATGTACATATCATCCTTTTTTCATGTTGGATATGTGATGTTGTGTACATATGTCATGGTGTGCATGTTGTACATATGGTAATATGTACATGTGGTGTTGTGTGCATGTGGTGCCATGTACATGTCGTACATGGGGTGTTCTATGCAGATGGTGTTGTGTACATGTCGTTCGCATGGTATTGTGTACATGTGGTGTTGTGTACATGTGGTATTGTGTACATGTTGTGCAGGTGGTGTTGTGTACATGTTGTGCAGGCGGTGTTGTGTACACATTATGCATATGTTGTTGTGTGCATGTGGTGTTGTATACATGTTTTACATGTGATACAATTATACATGTGTTATTGTGTGCATGTCGTACACGTTGTGTTGTGCACACGTGGTATTATGTGCATGTTTTACATGTTTCTTTGTGTACGTGTATTGCATAGTCGTGGTATCATGAAATGTGTATTCGTTGTGTTGTATTTTTTGTATGTATATGTGTTGTGTTATACACCAAATGTAGGTGTATGTATTGTGTTGTGTTGTACACCAGATGTAGGTGTATGTATTGTGTTGTTTTGTACACCGTATGCAGGGGTATGTATTGTGTTGTGTTGTACACCGGATGTAGGTGTATGTATTGTGTTGTGTTGTACACCGTGTGTAAGTGTATGTGTTGTGTTGTACACTGGGTGTAGGTGTATTTGTTTTATGTCAAGTGTAGGTGCATGTATTATATGGTGTTGTATGTCGTGTGTGATGCACACAATGTGTATGTGTATGTGGTTGAAGAGAAGTGAAAGCACTGGGTGTTTTTTAAGTGTGGTAATTGATTCGGCGTGTGTACGAAAGGGATAAAGGTAGAAGCTAAGGATCAATTAAAGGATAAGTATCATGATTTTATTTCAGTTATAATTATGAATGTGATCTATGATTCTGGTTTATGATGGTTACATGTGATCTATGATTTTGATTATGATGGTTGCATTTCGAGCTAAACAGATGTGATATGTTTATACATGATGATTTGATCAAAGAGCTAGTTTGACTTGTTGTGACAAGAAGCAAACATGTTGCAAGTGTACCTCATTGAGCTACTAATGAGGTATGATGTGAATTTATTTCAATTTATTTTTGAATCTAATGGAAGTTATATGATTGGTACATGAGAGCATGAAAATTATCGGTTGGGTGGTTGAAATAGACTTTAAGAATTAGCAGCGACAACAAAAGGAATTGGAACATGTAGCATTATGTCGATAAAACACTTCAGGCGTAGGGTCATTATGGGACACTAGTACCTAATAGTTTCCATTGATTTCCATGTTCATGCTATGATCAATATGATGGTTTTGAGGGAGGTATATGCCTTGGTTATTTGACCTTTCGATGCGAGGAAGCCTTGCCAAGGGATCGAACGTTTGAGAAAGGGGATGCCAGGGAAATTGGAAGGTGAGCGACTACATAGAAGGCAGTGACCGAATTACCCAAGGTACTGTGTAGAATAGAAAATAAGGTAGAGGATGGATTTGTTTTGGTAATTAGCATTTCTAGATAGAATCAAACGCACATTAGGAGTGTGCCCTGGAAAAATGAGTTGGTAATTGTTCACTGAGAGGACAACAATGTCTGATTATAGCGCTGGACATTGGATGCAAATTTGACTTTGGTAGTGGATTTTGGACTTCCTGGGAAGGAATTTAATCCTGGTACTACTTTTGAGGGTGGAGGTGTGAGCCTATGGATTCCCTTGTTGCAGATACATGCATCGTATCCTTTTATTTTTTGGTTTACAAAATGTGCATGTGTATATTATTGTAAATATTGTATTGAGTTGGATTTATAAGCTCCATAAACAATATGGTTATTTTTTGGTTGAGGCAAATGTGCATAAGTATATGTTGTTGTTATTTTAAATACCGTAATGAGTTGTGTTATAAATCTTTAGTAAATGGTATGATTATCATGTCTTCAGCGGGATGTCATTGTAAATACTACAACGAGCTAAGCTATAAAGCTCCATAGGTACTATGTTTTTCCTTTCAACGGTCTTGCTGGTTGTAGGTATCATTGAACACCGAGGATGGTGTTTCGACAAGGGGGAGGGTTTTGTAACATCCTTGGTCAAAAATTCATCTAAAAAAATTTAATAAAGGCAAAATAACAACCATGGTCATGGAACATGAATTCCAAGTTGAATGGATGAAAAAACATCCTAGTGTGCATGTTCATTTGGTTTATTATGGCTAAGGAAATTGGCAAAGGCAATGGCAAAGGATTTGGAATGGAAAATTGGCATTAATTGGCATTTTATTTATGAAAATAATGGAAAATATGAGAAAAGGAAGGTGAAAGGTCACAGGTTGCATGTGAGGAGGAAAATGAAGGAAATAATGGAAAATTTAAGAAATTAGAGGCCTCATTAATAAAAGTCTTATGGGGATCAACGGGTAGTTTTTTTGTCAGTTCAATTTGGAGCTCTCTCTCTTCTCTCTCTATGTCACACACTCTTGGACACTTGGAGTTTTCATGGAGTAGTCTAGCATTGGATCAAGGAAAGAAAAGGAAGGACCAAGAAGGAAAAGGAAAGCAAATATAAAGCAAGGAAGAGAAGGATCAAGTGGCTACAACGAGTTTAATTGCATGTATCAATTTACATGTGTGATTTCTTTGATTGATTTTGCATGCATGTGTGTATTTTGTTCTTTTTCCCGTCATTGGTAGAGAATTTTCCAGGTGTGACAATGTTCTTCAGCCTAGTCTTTCCATTTTCGGATAACCATGGTGTGATGGGTTCTATTGTATTTGGTTAAGCTAGATTATCGGATGGTTTTGAAACTGAGTGAGGTGGTATCCAAAAGAAAGAACACATGGCCTAGGAATCCCTAAAACAAATTGGGATTACGGTAAAGCCAAATTTTGTGTGCCTCGGTAGGCCTAGGAGTCCTCGATCGATAAATGGCGTGATATACAGTAAAGAATAGAGGTATGTTCCCTCAATCAGGCCTAGGAATCCTCGACCGATGTATGGCAGGATATACGGTAAATCCTGGAGGGTGGAGTCTCGATTAGGCCTAGGAGTCCTCGACCGTTGAATGGTGGGATATATGGTAAATCATAGAGTCTAGGAGGTAGGAAAGTTCCTCATGGTGTAGATGGATAAATCCAGTGGAATCCATTCTTGTTTACGGCCTAGTGATATGGTGGGGATTGCGGTAAAGCTCGAGGAAACCTGGTTTGGTTTGGTTTTGAGTCCCACATTCATTCTTGGAATATGGAACGTGGGTGATTGGCTAAAAGAAATATCCGGTTCAACTAATATATGGTCAGGTGGTTCGTGGAAGTCCCATATATGGTTGGATTTTGCATTCATTAATAAGAGATTCTTCTCCTTGGTATTTTATGTGTAAATGTATTGGTTTATATGTGTCTTTTATGGTTGTTATATCCTTGTTATTTTTGTTGGTTATATGTTGGTTATGAGTATGTTTTATGACAAAATTTATGTATGGTTCTCACTATGTTTTGATTACAAAATGAATATACAATGTCTATATGTCCTAATAGATGATAATGCAGCTATTGTGATAAGGCAACAATGCTTCCTTATGAATCTCAGATAAATATGAAACCCCTATGCTCATATTTTATTTCATGACTTGTATATTACATATTTGTGACATGTTTGAAAAAATTCCTGTCATGGCTCGTAGGGTTCATATCAAGTATTTGTATCAAATTTTGCATTAGTATCTTTGTTCCCATGTTATTTATAATTTCTGAAGTTTTCGTGAATTTTTGGGCAGTGGCCTGAGTCTCGGCCTTGAAAAAGTGGCACAAAATCTAGGGTTGTTTGCACAAGACTAGCTGGAAAAGTCCACAGTCATTGGCATGCCTTGCTATGGGAGCAAATGGAAGGACTTAGTTGCTTGTAGGGCTTGTCATGGGAGTGATTGAGGGTCCAGGTCAGTCAAATGAATGTGTTGTCTCAGGGGTTGACCACTTGGAAGGGTTGTTTGGCTCCTGAAGCTTCTGTAGTATGTGTGGAAGGTTAGATTGGTTCCGTTATGTCAGTTCCACTTCCTTAAGGTGACCTAGGAGGTTGAATCATATCATAGTATCCTCTCATAACATGTTAACCCCAGTGGATCGGTTAGCTTGGGTAAATGTGGGAGGAGGGTGTTACATAGATGGATCAAGGAATTTATGTAGGCATGCACTTGAATTAACATAGGGCGATGAGTGATGACGAAAAGGGAATTCATTAGGTTATAGATGTGGAAACCATGATAATGATGGAGGAATAATGACTCGTTTAAGGGTCACCACATTTGGACAAACCTTCCTTTCAATCTACTTGGAAAATATTTGGATCTATGAGAAGGTTTGAACTAGCCCTCATTCGAGGAGGAAATAATGGTTGTCATTGGTGGTGAGGTTCAGGCAATATCTAGCTGGGGTTCCAAAGTGGAATTTCCACTAGAGGAAAAGACAATGGAAATAATTGATGACTCTCCCAAAGCCCTTCAATTCAAGGTAAGTTTAACGCCTAAGAAATATGTTGGAAAAGAATATGTAGGTCATCAATAGTTAAACATGGAGTTTGACAATGACAAGGATTTGACTCAAAAAATTGGGGGACTTGGTACTGCTTCTCCTTTTGCTGATTCATGCATAGATTTTAACCCCATTATTGTAGGTTAAGTGGAAGATATGAATTCCAACTGAAGGTAGGGTTTATTGGAGAATTACTATAACTTAAACATGTGAATGACTCCTTAACCATTGATCCAAGGGGTTTAAGGTCATTTGTTTATGGAAGGTGAGAATAAACACAAAAGAAAAAATTATATCAAAAAGTTATAAGATCCTACTATCTCGAATTTGGAGACAAAAACCAAGATAAATGATATTATGGATTTAGAAGAGTTGGGAGTTGTAAGTCAGTTTCTAGGTAGATGGATATGCAATGAAAATTTAAAGGATTAAAACAAGTCTAGTTTTAAACCCATTGTTGGATACATTTGTTACATCGTGACTCTAGCAAAGGGTCCAGGTTGGTATGGACTTTTAGAGCAATGGTAGAGGTTGTTAAAATCCTTCATAAGCACTAGAAGTGGGGTTCACAAACTCTTTTTCTTGAAAAGATGTCATGTCAATTTTTATGCCCAATCTACTGAAGTGGATATCCTGCCTATATGGGTTAGGATTTTAAGACTCCTACTAGCATTGTGGTTAGAGAAAGTGTTTGAGGAAAAAGGGAACACTCTTGGCATGTTTTGTGAGACTAATTTCTCTTTTCGTGAAAAAGGGTATTTTGGAATGTGTTGGATTATTATGGCTTTTGAGACTAGTAAAGGGTTTGTGGAGATGAGGGTCCTAAAAATAGGAGTACATGTTTTCCATATAACACTAGATTACGAAGGCATACCCTTTAGGTGTAAGCATTGTCATAGTTGTGAGCATACACAACTGATTGTAACTATCATACTGAGAGGAAGATTTAAGCTCAAAGAAAGTAGTCAAAAGGTTTGGAGGGAATGGATGAAAACCTCACATAATCGAAGTTAGAATAAGAGAATAGGAGACAAGGTCCCTATTGGTTGTCCACTAGATACACCACTGCAAACAAAATATCATCCTCTTATCACAATCGAGCACAAAGAATAGAGTTTGGATTTTAATACCAGTAATAAGTAATGCATGCCACATTTGGGTAAGTCATTATAGTCACTTTTTCCAAATAAAAGAAAATCCTTTGAAATTTTAATTCTCAAGACTTGGGGATTAGAGGTAGAATCCAAGGTATTGGAATCGATGAGTGGATGTGTATAGTCTTTCACAAATTAAAAACCTTATTCCCCAACCCTTATTGTTATACCTATAATCAAAAGGCCATTGGAAAATGGCCTATACAAATCCAAGTCTAGATAGTAAGGCTCGAGAGTCTTTAAGAGATGCAATTCCATTAAAATCCATGAAATCCAATATCAAACCCAAGAGTAAAGGTACCCTTGTGTTGTAGCTTCTACAACACCCTCCAAAAATCCCACTTAAATTTTTTTTTGCAGCCCCTTGAAAGTAGAGAAAAACCAAGTGAAAATCTGCAAGGCTAAGTCGCCAAGTCGCAATAAACTCAATTTTAGAAAACTGCGACTCTGCGACCTTGCGACCCCGCGACCTAAGGGTCGCAAGGTCGCAAGGTCACCAAGTCGCAAAGTCAAAATTTTTGTGAAAACTGCGACCTTGCGACCCTGCGACCCCAGGTCGCAAGGTCGCAAGGTCGCAAAACTATAATTTTAATGAAAAGTGCGACCCAGCAACCTTGCGACCCCGCGACCCCAGGTCGCCAGGTCGCAAGGTCGCGAGGTCGCGGATACCCTAAGTCACGAAACTTGCAACCTAGCGACCCTGCATTAATTACCCACACGTGCGACCTTTTATATAAAGGAGGTCGCCAGGTCGCATTTTTCGCAATCGGGGAATAGAAAAAAACGGCTCTGACAGGTCGACTGGCGCGATTTTCCCGGGTAAGTTGCCGTTTCTCTCCTGCTTTTTCCTCTGTAGACATTTCTTGCCAAATTCGTGCTTGCCCAGACCTTTAAATTCCCCTCTGCATGAACTAATGTTTCTTTTCCAGTTTCTGAATGTTTTGTTTGACCCTGCTTCATCACAACTGCCCAAACTCACCACACTTCTGGTTCAATCTCTCATGTCCTTCTCCCTTGCTCCTAAAATCCATTCCTCAGCTTTTCCTGGACCCAGCCAGCTAATGATTCTTCAGTAGGAGGGAGAAAACCTTAATGCCGCGCGCGCGCAAAACCCCCCGGCAAGCCTTAACACGACCTGCGACCCAGCGACCTAGTCGCGAGGTCGCAAGGTCGCATTCTCTTCGGATTTTTGGAATTTGCGACCCAGCGACCCAGCGACCTGGTCGCGAGGTCGCAAGGTCGCATTTCCCAATTTTCAGAGATTTGCGACCCAGCGACCCAACGACCTGGTCGCGAGGTCGCAAGGTCGCATTTTCCTCTGTTTTTGTAATTTGCGACCCCGTGACCCTACGACCTAGTCGCAAGGTCGCAAAGTCGCGCCTAGGTCTCTTCTTGCAATCCGCGACCCTGCGACCCAGTAAACCGGTGACCCAGTTTTGCATGTGTCTCAGCTAAAATTCATTACTAAACTGTAGTTGGTTTTATATCATCATGTTGTTCTTATCTTGGGATTCCTTTATGAATTTGACAGGTGAACTTCAAGGAGACATAGAGTGCATACCTGTTCTATCAGATTCTAGCGACATGGCACCCTCGCTATCCCGGAGGAAGGACAAGAAAGTGGTGGAAGAAGTTGAGGAGATGGACATGATATCCCCACCCCCAATATACAGGGATACACTATGTACATTTGCAAAAGAAGACATCATGCGATGGTACCAAGTGTATCATGAGTTCGCCATACCGGAAGAGGAATTCCCAGAAGATCTCCCAGACCGGGAAATATACTTGGCAGTCAAAAGGTCAAAACTACATCTTGCAGGGGCGCATCCAGCCATATTTCCATGCCCAGAGGTTATAGACTGGATCATACAAAAAACATATCCCAAGAAGTTCGTGATTCGGGACAGAAAAGGCAGGGCTTTCGCTACGCTCGTAGGCTCGGATGCCCACCTTTATTACTCGTTGCCTCGCCCAGAAGAGTCCTTCACACCAGAATGGGCTATTTTTCATGCTGTTCCTGTAGTTGATACTATTAGATAATGGTGGGAGGAGCCCGAGAAATTTAAAGTCAAGAAAGACCAAGAATATCCGGTGGCTAGCCTGAGAAAGGTTTATAAATTAGTTGCCGCCATGCTTTACAGACTTTACAGGCGCTCTGATTGCTCCACTTTCAGCGGTAGTTGGGCTGCTATCATGGAGCATGTAACGACACATGGCACCCGTTTTAACTGGGCCGGCATATTGATGACTTCGATGCAGACAAACTTGTCCGCAACATTGGCCCCAGATGATGGAATGCCTTCCGAATTTTACATGGCCTCTTACCTACTGGATGCTGTCTGTGCAAGGTTACACTTTGAGGGATGGGCACACAACTGGGATTCCACACAGACTCGTGCAATTCATCTGCAAATCAGGGTGTTTTGGGAGTCCAAGTATAAACATGATATAGAGCATATCTCCCAAGTATTTATCCCCGCTCTATATAGAAGACTATTTGGCCAAGACGCCCCCTGCATGTCTTGGCGAGCCAAAGAGACTCTAGTCCAAGTGGCACATTGGTTCCCCTTCGCCGGATATAATTTCATCCGAGTCTTTGGATCTTACAGGGCACCACATGCTTGCCTCGCTTTTTTACAGACAAAATGCTCATTCAGGAGGTATGCTTCCAAATGTCTCAAGGCTTCTCCAGCGTCCTGCCTAAAGGCAAAAAGAAGCCGTGGCCCACGCTACCCCTCACCATCGGCGCGTGCACAGTTAAAGACTTCAAAGAAGTAGCAGCGGAGGGAGAAGCGATGAAGAGCTATCAGCTTGGGGCGCTAGAACACCGAACATATGACCCGGAGAGAATAGTCCCTGAACACTGCAAGAAAGCTAAATTCAAGTGGACTTATTAGCATATTGAGCGCCCGGCAGAAGACGAAAGAAGGAACTGGTATAACGCTGAGAGACAATTTGCTTTGGAGGTAGACTTAGGCCAAGAGGATCCGGACGATCAGAGCCTGGAAGACAGAAGCCGCCAGTTGGTAGGTGCCTCTTCCTCTTTACCCAAGAAGTTTCGGACCAGCACAGGGCTTACCACATCTATCCAACAGAAAGAAGCAGAAGCAAAAGCCCAGCAAGAAAGGGAAAAGAAGATAAAGGAGGATGAGGAAGCACGCCAGAAGAGTGCGATGGCAAAACAGAAGAAGAAGCAGGCCAAGGAGGCCTGGAAAGAAAAAGAGGAAAAGGAGGCACAGGCCGCAGCAGAACGGGCACTCAAGGCAGAGCTGGACAAAGCAGAAGATGAGCGCCAAAAGAAGGCCGAACATGCTGCTGCAGCCGAGCGGAAGAGGAAGGCCGAAATAGAAGCAGCAGCAGAAATTGAACGCTGAAAAAAGGAAGAAGAGGAAAAGAATAGAGAAGAAAAGGAGGATGACATGCTGGAAGACATCGAGGTGACTCCCCTCGAGATACCTCTGGGCAGTACCAAGCTCTCTAATGTTAGATCCCCCCAGGGGCAGGAAGAGGATGTATTTGATCTCACCAGACTCACATTCGATCAATTCTCTTTCAAAATCTGGCAAGAGAAAAGAAGGTCTCTGGCGCAAAGTCCCTCTGCCACATCCACAGTTGCAACAGGCAAAGACATAGTCCTTGATACCAGGACTAATCCTGTAATGATAGCATCGACAGGCACTGCTTTCGCCGCAGCCACGGAAGAGAACGTAACCAAAATGAGTAGAGAAATAGTCTCTCTTCAAAATAGACTGCAAGCAGCTGAGCAGCGCGAGAAAAGAGCAGAACAGGAGAAATCAGAGTTGAGAGCTGAAGTTCAACAACTCCGAAACCAGACTCCACTGGTAAATGAAGTCCCACTGGCCATTTTTAAAGAGTGTGAAGTGTTAGAAGCAACCATGAGGCAGGTGTATGGAGAAATTTTCACCATCAAACAAACAGTCGCCCCACTGGTAAGAGCACGAGCAGAAACCAAGCAAAAGCACGAGCAGCTCAGGGAGGCCTCACAGGCCTTAGACAGGATGATGGGCTGGACAGTACAATACCCTCAGGCACCTGAAAATTTGCCCAAGAGGGATTGGATTCATACACAGGATGCTAAGGTTCAGCTCCGTATGGCAATACAGTCTAAGGACAAACTATCTAAGGACCTGGACAAAGTAATGTCTTCATACAACCACCTGATCAGTGGCATCGACTCAATGCACACTTTGCACCACATTCCGTCGCTTGGGGCATTGGAAGAAGAGAAACCCTGGGAACAAGTGAATCAGGAGATCCATTCATTTCTGCAGCCTATCAAGAAAGCCGCTGCTGCTCCCGAGCCCGCAGCATCTCAAGAACATCTGGGTCAGTTTATTTCCACTCCGGTTCGGATTTATACCAAGCTTGCCTCTCTTTCCAACCAGATCTCACTGAAAAGGGAAACCCTAGTGCCAAACGCTTTGGAATGCATGCATCGGTTGAAAGAGGAGGTCCCTCTTGTTTCCCCCATAGCGGCAGAGTACCAGAAATGGCAAGATTTTCTCAAGGAACAGCAGGTTGACGCCCCGGACCTCAACATTGCGCGCCCATCTCCGCAGCCCGGTACCAGCAAGTCATGAGCAGCAGTTAGATGCAGGTCGCAGGTCGCACCGCCCGGGAAAGTCACAGGTCGCACTGTCTATCCAGGTCGCAAGTCGCATATACCAGATAGGTTGCAGGTCGCAACCTCTTCAAGGTCGCAAGGCAACCCAACAGGCAGGCAGACGAAAAGTCGAGAAGCCCAAAGGGCAAGTTTTGTGCTATAAAACTCCCTGCGGGGAAAGTGTAAAAGGCTTTTTCTTTTTGGAGACTCAAGAGCTACATTGCATTGTATTGAAAGATCATATTCTTAGACATATGAATACGAATACTTGTTAAAACCCCTTTGTCGGATGATGTGTTTTTCTGTGACAGCACTGTGTGTATTCCTTGAACAATTTCAGAACATCCTATGATTAATGAAACTGCATTTTCAATAACATCATTTATGCATCATGTTTATCTATGCTTGTGTTAATGATGTTCAGTTTTATCGCTTTCTAAATGGATGTTAATACCTTTGTCTATTAGCATTTCGTTTGATCTTTTAGGAAGTAAAGGGGAATCTTGCCATTAAGAACTATTTCTTCTGTGGTCAGATACCTTACAAGCATAACCCCAAAGACGTGCCGTTAACTGCATCTCTTCGGGCGTATATGTTTTATTTATTCTCTTGCTACGCATAGTGTTGTGGACATGTTCAATGCATCAATCATGTATTTCATATCCTATGAATAAGTGTGTGTCCGCAGGTTCAATCAGATTCTTTTGAGACCGGAAGGGAAGGCGTCTTAAGTGGTAGCCGGACCCACACCCCGGACGGGATCCCTACTCCAAACGGTTTAAGGTCTAATTGGGACTTTCTACCGGAGAGATCCCCTACTGTTGGCAGGACAAATTTTCCCGTCAACAGATTTGGCGCTAGAAGGAGGGCCTGATGGCAGCCTCCCAGCATACAACGAACTTTCCATCACAAACTCCCCAAGGGGAGGTCATAAACAATGAAATTGTCCCTCCTCCTCTGGAAGATATCCCAGAGAGGGAGACTCGATATTACGAAATCACCAGAGCGCAGTTGAGAGCCTTACGCCCAGCTGCCTGCGATCTTATCAGAAATTTACGGTTTACTCCAATCATGGAATACCTTGCCCATACTAGAACCCCTCCTAAGAACATCACTCGGAATGGTGCCCTTGCGAGTACCATACCCGAGCTCGTAAATCTCATGTTGGAAGACCTCGGCACTGCTGTTGAGGAAAATGACCCGATTCTCCAAGAGGGCGAAGAATTTGGTGACACCGAACCTTTCCCCGACTCCCAGCCTAACCAGACTCAGAAAAACAACAACCAGGCACATCCCCCACCTGGGGATGGTGAAGAAGACAGAGGCCAAGGAAATGTAGACGGGGGAAATAGGGCTCGTAGAAATGAAGGAGAAAGGAATAGAGCTCGCAGAAATGAAGAAGAAGGAAATAGAGGCCGAGGGGCTGGAGGTAGAGGAGATAGAGGCTGAGGCCAAGGAAACCAAGCTTGCAACCGTCACCCAAACCCAATTAGGCCTCCTGTCCACAACTTGGGATATCTTAGAGACTTTCTTTACCGTGGGAGACACCAAGATGAACACTCTCGTCATGAGTCAGAAGCATCGGTCTCAGGTTCGGGAGGTGAATCTGAGCCTGAGTTTAGGCAACACCAGCGGGCTAGGAGAGTGCAACCCCTAGCTTGGATGGCTCAATCCCCATTAAATATTTTGGGCCCACTCCACGATCTGCCTAGGCATCCGGAGAAACACCTCCCCAAGTTTGATCCTGAGAAAGGCACCTTAGCTGAAGATCATATCAGCAGCTTCTATTTGTCTCTGCAAATCATGAGAGTCCAGTCCGATGATGTCGCATGTCGACTGTCCCCCCATACTCTCGAAAAAAAAGCGGCCACATGGTACCGCTCTCTCCCCAGTGCCTCTATCACTTCATGGGACCAATTCCGTCGCGTATTCCCGCAGAAGTTTTCAGAAGATAAAACTCCTTCCATGCTTCTCACAGAATTGAGCACCATCAAGTGTCATAAAAAGGAGAAGGTTAAGGACTTCAACCAGCGCTTCGCTACCATACTGCAGAAGTTTCCCCCAAACCTGGCGTTGGATGACTCCATCACCATTGACTAATATACCAAGGCTCTCCCTAGGGACATCGCCGTTTTCGTCAAACGTGAAGCCCGCGCTACTCTTACGGCTAATTATGAGGCTGCTCTCGCTGTAGAGAAAGACATGCTTTCGATAGGAGCCATCGATCACGAAGGGAGAGACGATCACAAGCCTAACACAAAGAGGGGTCAGTCCTCCAATCCTAAGACCACCGATAGGGATAAAGATGCGTTTGATTTTGAAAGCATGGAAAAAACCCTCAAGCTCTTAACGAATGAAGTCACTAACCTAAGGAGAAAGGGCACAGAATCCACAACTAGCGCTAAACCACCCAAACCCTTTTTCAGAAAAAGCAATCCCAACACTAACATACCTCCGTCTAACCCGAATACTGCTCTCAATGTGGAGGAAATAGGGAAAGATAACTTCTGTTCTTTCCACCAAGCTGCCCACTCTGAAAAAACGTGCCCTCAATGGATTGGCAGCATGACAGCAGTAGTTAACCAACTTTTAGATGACCAAACCCCAGGGGATGTGATGGAGGATGATATTTCAGATCACGATGAGGATCTGCCCTCGAACGAAGAACCAGGATCCTCTGTCCTTGATTTTGACATAATCCGAGGTGGGGACAACCTTACCTCCATTGATATCAACATGGCAGACACTCCCAAAGATCAGCCCATCCGGAATTATAGTCTAAGGAGTAAAGGACCTGTTCCCGAGCAATCTTATGAAGACAAGAAAAGGGATTTCCTAGGGAAAATTCTCCCCCCAGGAAACGGAAAACAATCTGCTCCGGAGAAGCCCACCAACAACATCACCCGAGAAAGTCAAAAGGGCAAGCTCCCGACAGAATCCTTAAAACCCTCTACCGAGCCTAGCCCTCAACCAGAGTCTAGCTATAACATTGTTGAGGATATGAAAAAAACAAGAGAAAACATCTCTCTCTACGAGCTGGCCCGCATTACTAACCAAAGAGAACTCATTCTAAAGGCTTTCGCAAATACTTCAGCTACGAAAACTGTGAGCAACACGTCTGCGCAAGCCGGTCCAGATGTACAGTCTATAGTAAACGCCATCAATACCAACTCAAGAGGATCCACGCCTCCTTTCCTTTTGTCCTTCGAGATTTTTAACTTCAACGTCCACAACTGTCTAGTCGACTCTGGTGCCTCAACAAACGTCATGCCCCTATCTGTCTATAAGAAGCTGAACATTCGCCCGGAGAAGACTGACGCAAAGATCATACAACTTGACAGATCACAAGTGCCAGTCGTAGGAGAGTTGAACAATGTCATCATCCGCCTGTCGTCAGACTCTAGGGTCCATCAATGCATTGACATTGTGGTTGTCGACATCCCTGAAGCATACGGCCTATTGCTTAGCAGGGACTGGTCCAGCAAGTTGCAAGGCTATTTCGCCACCGACTGGTCCCACTTGTGGCTTCCTTACAAGGGGCGGAATAATCAAATCAGGGTCGAAAGTGAACCATATATGAAACACACCATGACTGATTTGGATGCCGTTAATGAACCCATCAGCTTTGCCCAGGAGGAGCTTGGCATGTGTTTTCTGGAAGCCATATTCGGATGTTACCAACCCCCTCAGTCTTCCGTAGGCCCCGAGGTCCAATCTGAACTAGCACTTGTCGCAGAGGAGCAAGTCACCCTTGTCTCACACCCAGCCGAAACCCCTCCACAACCTATTACCCCGAAGGAGCCGGAAAGTGACATGTGGACCTTGTATTATGACGGTTCCAAGACCCATGACGGAGCTGGTGCGGGCTGCATCTTGCTTGACCCTCACAAGAATAAATTCTTAATCTCATGCCGGCTAGAGTTCCAGTGCACCAACAACACTGCCGAGTACGAGGCTTTAATCCTTGGACTTAAGAAGGCACTGGATTTGAAGGTAAAATGCCTACAGGTTATTGGAGATTCTGAGATTATCACTCGCCAGGTACGCAACACTATTCACTGTTTATCTCCACATTTAAAGGCGTATCAACAAGAGGTATGGCGATTGATTTCTGCTTTTGATGCATTTGGAATTAAATCTGTTCTTAGAATGCACAATGCAGCAGCTGATACTCTGGCTAATGCTGCTGCTAGATTCACCCCTCCGAGGGACAATTTTTCTATTGAAATTATATATAGACCCTCTGTGCCAGACAACATTACTAACTTATGCGTCTTTGATGATGATCAACAGGTACTGGAGTTTATGTGTAACTCGGAAACATTCAAAGACACTACAATAGATAAACATGATCACGATCAAGCTGTGCAGGAAGAGTATGAGAAACGCAAAGGGAACCCCATTCCAAAGGGGGTAGTGTCACTTGAGAAACTCTTCGATCTGCAGAGCCGTTTTCGAGGGCCCCTGAATACCAAAGTGCAAAGCTCCATCTTGGCCCATCGACAAGTGAGCTTGGGATCAGAAGATAATCCTAAGTTCATCAACCTTGGGAAAGACTACACCACCCAGGAGGCGCAGGCTTTCACCCAGCTATTTCGCAAGTATCATGATGTATTTGCTTGGAGGTATGATGACTTATGTATGTATGATACTCAAATTATCCAGCATGTTATACCCATGAAGGAAGGCGCAAAACCGTTCCAGCAAAAGCTCAGAAAAGTACATCCTACTTTGGAACCATTGATTCTGAAAGAACTCAAAAAACTCTTAGATGCACGCATCATCTTCAAAGTACGCCATTCCACATGGGTGTCCAATTTGGTCCCGGTATGGAAGAAGTCAGGTGAAATCCGCTTATGCGTGGATTTCTGAAATTTAAACCGGGCCTCAAATAAAGATAATTACCTGGTACCCCCCATGGAACAAATATTGCAAGCTGTTTCCAGGTCAGAAATGTTCTCCTTATTGGACGGGTTCTCCGGCTACAACCAAGTGCTGGTGGCTGAACCGGATAGATTGAAGACCACCTTTCGAACCAAGTGGGGAACTTTCGCGTTCAGATGTATGCCTTTTGGATTAATCAACGCAGGGGAAAATTTCCAAAGGGCCATGGATATAGAATTCAGGGGGCTGATAGGCCAGAGTGTGGTTGTCTACTTAGACGACGTCACCGTGTTTTCAAAACACCGGGGTGACCATATACGCCACCTTAGGAAAATTTTTGAAAGGTGTAGAAAGTACGGGATTTTACTTAACCCGAAGAAGAGCGTTTTCGCCGTGGCAGAAGGAAATTTACTCGGCCATATCATAACTAAACAAGGTATTGTCGTCGATCCGGAACGGGTGAAAGCCATTGCTCAAATTCCTCTTCCCAGGAGTAAAAAAACGATGCAATATTTCTTGGGAAAGATCAATTTCGTACGGAAATTTATATTAGATTTCGCACAGATAGTCAAGCCATTACAAGGAATGATAAAAAAGAATGCTATGTTCCAATGGAATCTGCCGGAAAGGGAGGCCTTCGACAAAATCAAACAGGCTATAGCTGAAGCTCCTTCCCCCCAAAGTCCAGATTTTGGCAAAGGTTTTATCCTGTATACTTTTGCTTCAGATTCCTCACTTGCGGTGGTCCTTACGCAGAAATATGGCAACAACGATGAACGACCCATTTATTTCATGAGCACCGGTCTACAAGGAGCTGAGTTGAACTATCCAGAAATCGAAAAACAAGCCTATGTAGTCTACAAAACAGTCAAGCATTTTAGGCCCTACATCTTGAAAAATCATGTCACGGTTTTTGTTCCTCACCCAGCTGTCCGCTCACTTTTCGTGCAATAGGAGCTGGGCGAAAGGCGAGGCAACTGGGTGGCGTGCTTGCAAGAATACGATTTAGAATTTAAACTGGCACACACCGTTAAAGGATAGGGCTTATGCCAAATGGCCGCGGAAGCTGCAAGTTCCCATGGAATTGAAGAAGAATGTTGGGAACAAGAAATTGAAATGTATCAGAGCGACCATGTGCCTCAGCAAAGTAGCTCTTCTTGGTATTCCGACATTTCAAGATATTTGGCCCAAGGCACCATGGACCCTGCTCTTACTGCCCGGCAGAAACGCGCAATAAGACTCAAAGCCGCATCTCACCAACTGATCCGAGGTAAGTTGTTCAAGAAACATCACGACGGGGTCCTATTACGCTGCTTGGAACAGGACGACGCACAGAAAATCTTAACCGAACTGCATGACGGACCAGCTGGAGGTCATTTCGCCGGAGATACTACCGCCCATAAAATAATGCGCGCAGGATACTATTGGCCTACTCTTTTCAGAGATGCGCATGCATATGTTCAGAAATGCATCCAGTGCCAGAAGTTCACAAACCGAGAAGCACGGCCAGCCGCCCCCTTACTCTCAGTAGAAGTGGAGGAGCCTTTCCAACAGTGGGGTTTGGATGTAATTGGTGAAATCACACCTCACTCTTCTAAACAACACCGATATATCCTTACAGCTACTGATTATTTCACCAGGTGGGTCGAAGCAACACCTTTACGCCGAATCAATGATCAAGAGGTAATAGAATTCCTCACGCATTCCATCATCACCAGGTTTGGCGTTCCAACTTCTCTGGTTTTCGATAATGCGACCTACTTCTCATCTTTTAAATTATATGATTTTGCGCTGGAAAATGGTATTGTTCTGAAGCATTCTGCTAATTATTATCCCCAGGGAAATGGATTAGCTGAGTCAACTAATAAGAATCTCATCCGTATCATTAAAAAGAGCCTGCTATCCCACCAACGCAACTGGCACAATGCCCTTCACAATGCACTTTGGGCTGACCGTATTACTCCCAAGTCCTCCCTAGGCACCTCTCCATATTTTCTCGTGTATGGAAAAGAAGCTGTTCTTCCTCCCCATCTATCTCTCCCTACCCTTCAGCTGTCCCAAGAATGTCATGGTACCCCATGCCCTACCCTGCAGACTCGAATCGACAACCTGCTGAAGTTGGAGGAGGAAAGGCAAAAAACCCGGGAAAAGTTCGCCATCCACCAGAGCTGAATCAAGAGATGGTTTGATAGAAAATCCGTAGGGAATAAAAATTTTGAGGTAGGAGACCTGGTCTTAAAGTGGGACAAAGCTCATGAGGAAAAGGGGAAGCATTCCAAGTTCCAAGCACTATGGACAGGCCCTTTCCAAATTAAGGAAAAGTTAGGATCCCACACTTTTAGATTGCAAACCCTTGAGGGACGAGTCGAGGTCCTCCCGGTAAATGGGCATGACCTCAAATACTATTTCACTTAGCAGCCCTTAGAGGGCTATCTTATTCTTGTACCATAGTTTATTGTCTCACCTTTATCTAAAAAAAACTAAAAAAATAAAAATTATAAAATAAAATAAAATAAAAGTTTAAGGAAGGATTTGTTAGAGCCACGCATTTGGCACACTGCAACAGGTTCTATGCTGATGGAAAGCCTTTTCCGATAGACTCAAAGGCGGCAAAATCTTGCTTGTTCTCTGCACCTGAAGGTAGCATATCACCGAGCCCAAGTCATCAAGCGAAAATCTTACCTTGCCAGTCTGAGAGGGTGTCTGCAAAAGAAAATACGGTGTAGTGGTAACCAAACCAGAAGGGAAAAGAGGCACTCTATGATACGACAGGGTATCTGGGAAAAACCAAAGTCCTCATATCAGTCCAGGAACAACCTCTCTGCAAGCAAAATAAGTCGGGATCCCTCATCCGCCCAGGCTAAATCTCCATCTCAAATTAGTGCCACAAGCACATCTAAATAAGTGCCTCAGGCACATTCAAAATAAGTGAAAAATCACATTAATAAAGGGTAAAGGATTGATAAAGGCTTCCTGCGCAGAGAGGTGATGTAACGACTCCGCTGGGGTACTGACCAGGCTCGCTGGTAGCGGAGCAACGTTCACGATTCCTAGGCAGTGACTCTGCCAGGACCAAAAGGTTCGCTGGCAGAGGAGCAACACGATGAGGACAAAAATAATCGTACCAGACCCTGAAGCTGCTTGGAGTTTTCTAACCCTTCTAGTCCGGAAACCTGAAGGAATGAATTTTGGATAAACAACATCCGAACAGGCCAACAGATTGAGCAGACCAACAAGGTGCCAAAGGGCTAGGCAGTATCAACCGTAAGGTAAAAGAAAATAGCCAGCAGAGGCCCCTCCCTCCCCCCGCCAAGACTAACCATCAGCAGAGACTCTAAGTTTGTCCAGTGAATTGCCATTTGTTGTAGCTTCTACAACACCCTCCAAAAATCCCACTTAATTTTTTTTTTGGAGCCCCTTGAAATTAGAGAAAAACCAAGTGAAAATCTGCAAGGCTAAGTCGCCAAGTCGCAATAAACTCAATTTTAGAAAACTGCGACTCTGCGACCTTGCAACCCCGCGACCTAAGGGTCACAAGGTCGCAAGGTCGCCAAGTCGCAAATTCAAACTTTTTGTGAAAACTGCGACCTTGCGACCTTGCGACCCCGCGACCCCAGGTCACAAGGTTGCAAGGTCGCAAAACTCAAATTTTAATGAAAAGTGCGACCCAACGACCTTGCGACCCCGCGACCCCAGGTCACCAGGTCGCAAGGTCGCGGATACCCTAAGTCACGAAACTTGCGACCTAGCGACCCCGCATTAATTCCCCGCACGTGCGACCTTTTATATAAAGGAAGTCACCAAGTCGCATTTTTCGCAATCGGCGAATAGAAAAAAACGGCTCTGATAGGTCGACTGGCGCGATTTTCCCGGGTAAGTTGCCGTTTCTCTTCTGCTTTTTCCTTTGTAGACATTTCTTTCCAAATTCATGCTTGCCCATACCTTTAAATTCCCCTCTGCATGAACTAATGTTTCTTTTCCAGTTTCTGAATGTTTTGTTTGACCCTGCTTCATCACAACTGCCCAAACTCACCACACTTCTGGTTCAATCTCTCATGGCCTTATCCCTTGCTCCTAAAATCCATTCCTCAGCTTTTCCTGGACCAAGCCAGCTAATGATTCTTCAGTAGAAGGGAGAAAACCTTAATGCCGCGCGCGCGCAAAACCCCCTGGCAAGCCTTAGTGCGACCTACGACCCAGCGACCTAGTCGCGAGGTCGCAAGGTCGCATTCTCTTCGGATTTTTGGAATTTGCGACCCAGCGACCCAGCGACCTAGTCGCGAGGTCGCAAGGTCGCATTTTCCTCTGTTTTCGTAATTTGCGACCCCGCGACCCTGCGACCTAGTCGCAAGGTCGCAAAGTCGCGCCTAGGTCCCTTCTTGCAATCCGCGACCCTGCGACCCAGTAAACCAGTGACCCAGTTTTGCATGTGTCTCAGCTAAAATTCATCACTAAAATGTAGTTGGTTTTATATCATCATGTCGTTCTTATCTTGGGATTCCTTTATGAATTCGACAGGTGAAATTCAAGGAGACATAGAGTGCATACCTGTTCTATTAGATTCTAGTGACATGGCACCCCCGCTATCCCGGAGGAAGGAAAAGAAAGTAGTGGAAGAAGTTGAGGAGCTGGACATGATATCCCCACCCTCGATATACAGGGATACACTATGTACATTTGCAAAAGAAGACAGCATGCGATGGTACCAAGTGTATCATGAGTTCGCCATACTGGAAGAGGAATTCCCAAAAGATCTCCCAGACCGGGAAATATACTTGGCAGTCAAAAGGTCCAAACTACATCTTGCAGGGGCGCATCCAACCATATTTCCATGCCCAGAGGTTATAGACTGGATCATACAAAAAACAGATCCCAAGAAGTTCGTGATCCGGGACAGCGAAGGCAGGGCTTTCGCTACGCTCGTAGGCTCGGATGCCCACCTTTATTACTCGTTGCCTCGCCCAGAAGAGTCCTTCACACCAGAATGGGCTATTGCTCACGCTGTTCCTGTAGTTGATACTATTAGACAATGTTGGGAGGAGCCCGCGAAATTTAAAGTCAATAAAGACCAAGAATATCCGGTGGCTAGCCTGAGAAAGGTTTATAAATTAGTTGCCGCCATGCTTTGCAGACTTTACGGGCACTCTGATTGCTCCACTTTCAGCGGTAGTTGGGCTGCTATCATGGAGCATGTAACGACACATGGCACCCGTTTTAACTGGGCCGACATATTGATGAATTCGATGCAGACAAACTTGTCCGCGGCATTGGCCTCAGATGATGGAATGCCTTCCGAATTTTACATGGCCTCTTACCTACTGGATGCTGTCTGCGCAAAGTTACACTTTGAGGGATGGGCACACAACTGGGATTCCGCGCAGACTCGTGCAATTCATCTGCAAATCAGGGTGTTTTGGGAGTCCAAGTATAAACAGGATATAGAGCAGATCTCCCAAGTATTTATCCCCGCTCTATATAGAAGACTATTTGGCCAAGACGCCCCCTGCATGTCTTGACGAGCCAAAGAGACTCTAGTACATGTGGCACATTAGTTCCCCTTCGCCAGATATACTTTCATCCGAGTCTTTGGATCTTACAGGGCACCACATGCTATGCCTCGCTTTGTTACAGACAAAATGCTCATTCAGGAGGTATGCTTCCAAATGTCTCAAGGCTTCTCCAGCGTCCTGTCTAAAGGCAAAAAGAAGCCGGTCTACACTACTCCCCACTCACGGCGCTGCAGCATAGCTTAAATACTTCAACGGAGTAGCACAGGAGTAGTTACAAAGAAGAGCTATCAGCTTGGGCGCGAACACCGAATATATGACCCGAGAGAATAGTTCCGAAAATCGCAAGAAAGTTAAATTCAAGGACTTATCAAGATATTGGTTTTCCGGTTAAGACGAAAGAAGGAACTGGTATAACGCTGAGAGACAATTTGCTCCGGAGGTAGACTTAGGCCAAGAGGATCCGGACGATCAGAGCCTGGAAGACAGAAGCCGCCAGTTGGTAGGTGCCTCTTCCTCTTTACCCAAGAAGTCTCGGACCAGCACAGGGCTTACCACATCTATCCAACAGAAAGAAGCAGAAGCAAAATCCCAGCAAGAAAGGGAAAAGAAGGTAAAGGAGGATGAGGAAGCATGCCAGAAGAGTGCGATGGCAACACAGAAGAAGAAGCAGGCCAAGGAGGCCAGGAAAGAAAAAGAGGAAAAGGAGGCACAGGCCGCAGCAGAACGGGCACTCAAGGCAGAGCTGGAAAAAGCAGAAGCTGAGCGCCAAAAGAAGGCCGAACAGGCTGCTGCAGCCGAGCGGAAGAGGAAGGCCGAAATAGAAGCAGCAGCAAAAACTGAACACCGGTGAAAGGAAGAAGAGGAAAAGAATAGAGAAGAAAAGGAGGATGACATGCTAGAAGACATCGAGGTGACTCCCCTCGAGATACCTCGGGGCAGTACCAAGCTCTCTGATGTTAGATCCCCCCAGGGGCAGGAAGAGGATGTATTTGATCTCACCAGACTCACATTCGATCAATTCTCTTTCAAAATCTGGCAAGAGAAAAGAAGGTCTCTAGCGCAAAGTCCCTCTACCACATCCACAGTTGCAACAGGCAAAGACATAGTCCTTGATACCAGGACTAATCCTGTAATGATAGCATCGGCGGGTACTGCTTTCGCCGCAGCCACGGAAGAGAACGTAACCAGAATGAGTAGAGAAATAGTCTATCTACAAAATCGACTGCAAGCAGCTGAGCAGCGCGAGAAAAGAGCAGAACAGGAGAAATCAGAGTTGAGAGCAGAAGTTCAACAACTCCGAAACCAGGCTCCACCGGTAAATGAAGTCCCCCTGGCCATTTCCAAAGAGTGTGTAGTGTTAGAAGCAACCATGAGGCAGGTGTATGGAGAAATGTTCACCATCAAACAAACAGTTGCCCCACTGGTAAGAGCACGAGCAAAAACCAAGCAAAAGCACGAGCAGCTCAGGGAGGCCTCACAGGCCTTAGACAGAATGATGGGCTGGACAGTATAGTACCCTCAGGCACCTGAAAATTTTCCCAAGAGGGATTGGATTCATACATAGTATGTTAAGGTTCAGCTCCATATGGTAATACAATCTAAGGACAAACTATCTAAGGACCTGGAAAAAGTAATGTCTTCCTACAACCACCTGATCAGCGGTATCGACTCGATGCACACTTTGCACCACATTCCGTCGCTTGGGGCATTGGACGAAGAGAAATCCTAGGAGCAAGTGGATCAGGACATCCAGTCATTCCTGCAACCTATCAAGCAAGCCTCTGCTGCTCCCGAGCCTGCAGCATCTCAAGAACATCTGAGTTAGTTTATTGCCACTCCAGTTCGGATTTATACCAAACTTGCCTCACTTTCAAACCAGATCTCACAGAAAAGGGAAACCCTAGTGCCAAATGCTTTGGAATGCATGCATCGGTTGAAGGAGGAGGTTCCTCTGGTTTCCCCCATAGCGACAGAGTACCAGACATGGCAAGATTTTCTCAAGGAACAACAGATTGACGCCCCTGACCTCAACATTGCGCGTCCATCTCTGTAGCCCGGTAGCAGCAAGTCATGAGCAACAGTTAGAGGCAAGTTGCAAGTCGCACCGACCGGACAGGTCGCAGGTCGCACTGTCTATCCAGGTCGCAAGTCACACATATCAAGCAGATCGCAGGTCGCAACCTCTTCAAGGTCGCGAGGCAACTCAACGGGCAGGCAGGCGAAAAGTCGGGAAGCCCAAAGGGCAAGTTTTGTGCTATAAAACTCCCTACGGGGAAAGTGTAAAGGGCTTTTTCTTTTTGGAGACTCAAGAGCTACATTGCATTGTATTGAGAGATCATATCCTTAGGCATATGAATACGAATACTTGTTAAAACCCCTTTGTCGGATGATGTGTTTTGACGTGACAGCACTGTGTGTATTCCTTGAACAGTTTTCAGAACATCCTATGATTAATGAAACTGCATTTTCAATGACATCATTTATGCATCATGTTTATCTATGCTTGTGTTTATGATGTTCAGTTTTTATCGCTTTCTAAATGGATGTTAATATCTTTTTCTATTAGCATTCCGTTTTATCTTTCAGGGAGTAAGGGGGATCTTACCATTAAGAACTATTTCTTCCGTGGTTATATACCTTACAAGCATAACCCCAAAGACGTGCCGCTAACTGCATCTCTTTGGGCGTATATGTTTTATTTATTCTCTTGCTACGCATAGTGTTGTAGACATGTTCAATGCATCAATCATGTATTTCGTATCCTATGAATAAGTGTGTGTCCGCAGGTTCAATCAGGTTCTTTTGAGACCGGAAGGGAAGGCGTCTTAAGCAGTAGCCGGACCCACATCCCGGACGGGATCCCTACTCCAAACGGTTCAAGGTCTAATTGGGACTTTCTACCAGGGAGATCACGGTAGTCGGACATATTTTCCGATCCATGAGGAGCACCTAAAAGAATAAAATGAAACCTATAATACAACTAATGAGAAATTGATTAAAGAAAATGAGAAGATAAGTGGAGAAATGGGAAATTTGAAAACCAAAAACAATCTTCTCTACATACAAGCATTTAGGTGGCTTCAGGAGAAAAAATCATGGAAGGCTAAATATGAGAAACAAAAGGTTAAGATCTCCATCTACAAGGAAGAAAAATGCCAAGATATCAATTCTATTATATATGTAGGACAGCAGGAAGTTTCAGGGTTAGGAATGGGATCAACATCAGAGCTCAGAAGGTCAAAGAGGAAAAAGCAAGCATGATGACATGCTTGATCATCAGTTTGGGAGAGATGTTGGCCCTTGTTTTTTATCTCTTTTTGTTTATGAAATACATCTTATTTAGCCATACTATCCATCTATTCACCATCATATCCAACTTGTTTTGAACAAAAGATGCATATGCATGTATTTAAATTATGTTTTTCAATTATTAGATTTTTTGTAAAAATTGAAATTTAAGTGTCTTTTTGGACAACATCAGAAATTCCCCGTAATGGCCTTATGGTTTGTATATTTGGAGGACACTTGGGATTGAGCTGGATATATTTCTAGAAGTCTTGGGAACTAATAATTACTGTACACATGTTGGTACAGTCAAACCGAGCTTTAATAGGCCCAGTCAAAGGCAGTCAAACATGCCCTGTCTTTATGGAGGATCCCTAGAAACTAGGTCAAAACTCTTATTTTGTGGGATTTTCTAAATTTTAATGGACATGATGGATGAATTTGACTTGATTTGATAAGATAAGGGTAGTTATGACTATAAGAGCTATTTTAGATGAGTTTGTTAGATAATTTATCTATTTAAGCCTCAAACTTTGAAGGCATTGATATGTAGAACTTGTATGACTTAACATTATTATTTATGAGACTTGGAGACATAATTGAAGATCTGTTCTATCATATTTGCTGTTGTTATATGATGGTTGATTGATTGAAGTTTTAAGTAGCTGAATTCACCTTCAGTGTGCAGGGCAAGGGTGGAGGGCCCCCACACCGAGCTAAGTGTACTTCTTAGTTTATTTGTAGTTGCAATTTCTGAATTATTTTGCTTATGCTTAATTTTTTTATGTTGATTATCTCTGACTATTGATGAATCTAATGATCATTCTTAACTTACATATGAAAAGAAGAAAAAAATTAAGTTAGACATTCTTTCTATCTAATCAAGATCTTCAGTTAGAATTCATCTTTACATGCTTTTACATGCTTTCCTGAATTCATGTTTCTAAAAATAGCATTATTGATCAATGAATATATGATGAAGGAAAATCAGGACCTCTTCATTGAAGAGCCTTTTCAATTATTACTTCTTGTATCTTAATATATTGTTCAATTAAGTAGTTTTTTATTCTAATTCATAAGGTAATCTTGTTAGAGCAGGATAAACAAATCTCTTAAGTTAGGAGATTTTGTTGCTTCTAATTACACATCTGAATTTAGAAATTTTTTAAGTTAGATTTATATTTGTAATATGCATTTCCCTAATCATTAATAAACCATCTTCTAAATTGACCTTCACTGAAACCCATATAATTTGGGGATGCTTCTAAGTTTTACTAGCCCGGATTGATAATAAATACTTGTGTTAATTTACTAAAGTAAATTGACCCAACAAACAGTCTTGGTTAATTCTTGATTTGTGTGTGGATTTTTTATTTTAATATTAGCGAGATACTTAACATTATGAATGTCTATACCTTAACATCTATGCAATTTTCACTTTTCCTTTGATTCACTATTCAATTCACTCAATCGATGGACCCTCTTTCACCAAAAAATTTAATTAACTTGTCCACTTTCAACTTCATTCAATGAATTCACCAAATATGCATAGTTAAGGGATAATTCCAAGCGAATTCATGCAAAAAACACAAATGCAATCCACATTGTATGTATAGGAGTAATCTACAAATTTCATTGGAAAGAATATTTTTCAGATCGAAAATGGGTCTGTAATCATATATTATTTTTGTTAACACTTTAAAAACATCTCTATATATGCAATTTTTCTTTTTCTCAATCTCCTTAACATTCTCCTTCTCTTAAGAATTTTCAGCCTTAAAAGGGTTTATTTATAAAATTATGAGGAATTGGCTCAACCCCTAGGATGATTGATTTAGATCCTCCAAATTTAGAGAAAATACAACAAATATTCTATCTATTCCTAAAATAACTCGAATTTTCTAACTACATACTAAAATAATCAGATCTGGTTACATTACATGGCAATGAATAACAATAACTTCTCTCTTCATAGACACATTAGAAACCTTCAGAACTATTACAAACTTAGGAAATGCAAATCAAAATGATGCTCCTACATCACTTTCCTTTATTTTTGTTAAGTTCTAGATATTGAGTTATTATGTTTTTGTTTTCATATTAGTGTTATCCTTATTGATCAAACAGAGCCTTTATTATACTATTTTTCTCCTATATATATACGAAGGAGACCTAGTTTCAAATATCATCTCTTCTTGTGCATTCCTTATATTGTTAAAGGAGGGTGCATATTGGAAGACGATTCTCATTCATTATTCTCTCTCATTTTCAAGATGTGAATTTTCTTATTTTTCTATTTTTATGCTATTTTGGTCTAGGTGCTAACATTTGGTTTTAGAGCTTATAATCCTTGGGTTTAGCTCCTTCAAACAAGTCATTTTGGTATTTTTTTTTTGTAACTTCATATTTCTATGGAAAGATCTAGACATCAAAATTTTTGGGACTTGAGACAACATAAGGAAGTGCATGTAAAAAATTTATATTTTGGTTCATTATACTTTTCAAGTTATATGCTATGGGCGTTAGGATTTTTGACTAGTTCTAAAATTAGCCTTAAACATGTGCTTTGGGTAAGATAGCCATATATATGTTGAAAAAGATCCAAACTAAGTGTGCCTAGTTGTATTGAATAGATGATAGATTATATTGTTTCAGTGAAAATTTTCAAAAATTAAACATGTGGTAGTTCATACAACTTCACTCCCATGAAAGGACCAAAATAAACAAAAACCTAGGAAATTTCCAATATCTTTTTTTAGCACATCAATATTTAGTCAAACTTATAATTTTTTATAAAATAGATATAAATTTACCACATAACGAAATTTTAGACTTGGAGATGAAAATATTCCATGGTTATGTCGGGTGTAAGGTTGGCCTATAGAGGAATCTCCACATTTGTGTTTTGAAAAGTTATGTTAAATTGGAACTTGTTTACTGATTCAAAAACATGTTGAGGTTATTCAAAAGGTGCTATCAAGAGATAAATAGATGATAAATCAGGTGAATATTATTTCTTGTTGGCATTTCAAGAGGTGGTGTGAAATAATTCTACACATGCTAAACCTTTAAATAATTCATACATGAATCCTAAATAACGTGAAGACTGCAATTGAGGAACCAAGTTAATGACATGGGTGATAATGTGTTGAAAAATGTTTATTTGGTATGCACACAAGAAATACTTAAAAAGAAGATTTAAGATAAAATGGAAAATTTAATCTAACAAAATATGGAACAATCACAAGATTCCATATAAGCCATGTTCCTACATACTTTATATGAGAGGTTCCATGTTCTGTCTCTTAACCTCAATCTACAAGGTTGACACCTCAAAAAATTGACGAAATAAGAGCAAAGGGTGATCCAAGTGGATACTAGTGTCCACCCACCTATTCCACTTGGACCCCCACCATTTTTTCTTTCATTTTTTCAGGTGCCTTAATTGTAGCACAATTTACTATGTTTGGCAGTTTTTTGGGTCAATATATGTCTAAATCTATTAGAATGGTATTTCTCATTTCATGATTTTTCCAACCAAGGAAATATTACTTGTGCACTTCTCAAAGTCGCCCCCCATGTCAAAGACTGGTGAGAAACCTACTGTGAGCAAAAGGATGGGAGGGAACCCTCTATGTTTTCGGCCGCACCTACTTGGAATTCTTTCCAAGATGCCATCAACGAACAATATTATCCCATGGGGACCTATGAGGACAAGTACATAAAATGGATTACATTGCAGTGGCAAAGGGATCAAGATGTGCATGAGCTGACGAATCTGTTCCATACCCTATGCATAAAATTTGGTATCAAAGATTCGGAGAAACATTTGGTGTTGAAGTACCATAGTTGTCTGCACATATACATTCAGGAGTAAATGGAGTTCCTGGACATCTCCTCGCTTGGTTAAACATATCAATATGCTTCCAATATTGAGCAGAATTTCAAACAGAAGAAGCGAGACATTGGACCTGTGAATCAGAAGCAAGGGAAAAGTGCCCCCAAACCACATAACAAAGGAAAAATCCAATTCAGGCGGCCCAAGATAACCTATCAAGGCAGAAAGCAAAGAAAAACACCTTGAAGCCAAATAAGGACAGGGGAAAGTGGTCTGAGTTCCATAAGAGCTCCACTCACAACACAAGTGAGTGTTGGGCCAAGTAGTCACTGGTGGCCGAGCTAAAGGCTTCTGAATCGGATGCATGCTCCAACAGTTATTCAGAACCTGACAAGGGGAGTGACGAATGGAATAAAATTATTGATGTAGAGCCCAACGCCATTGTTTCCACCACGAAGATCTAGAAGGAGGAACTAGAAGATCTATAGGAGGAGGAGCGCCTCTTCCATTCCCAGATGTGAGTAAAGGGTTCCCCGCTGCAGTTCATTGTCAACATCGGGAGCCAAAAGAACCTCATTTCAACAGAGGCCATGATGCAACTAGGCTTTTCAACCATAGCACACCCACAACTGTACACCATCGGGTGGCTTCACGAAGGATGAGATCTTCGCATCAACCAACAATGATGCCTTCCCCACAACATCAATCCCTTCATGGATGATGTATTATGTGACACTACCCCTCTTGATGTTTGTGATGTATTATTAGGCCAACCATACCTATGGAAGTGACATGTTGTGTATGAGTCCTAACCTCACATTTTTATTGTTACTTTCGACAATAAGTTGTACAGGATACCAGAGGTAGTACCACCTACCACCATCTCTTTGGTTACTGCAAAGTAATGCAGTAAGCTCATTTCCAAAACTAGGAATTTTTTTTTCCTGATAATCCACCCTCAGGGAAAGAATAATACTGTGGCCATGACCTTCAGACATGGATCTTTTGCATGAAAACAACACATGGACAAGGTCATGGAGGAGTATGGGAACATCTTCACCTCACCCATAGGGGTGCCTCTGCACTCTCAGGTCAAGTACCCCATCGATCTAACCCCACGTGTGTCGCTACCCAATGGGCCAATCTATCGGTGCTCTATTGTGGAGAATGATGAAATCAAGAGGAAAATTCAGGAGTTGTTGTAGAAGGTCACATTCGGCCAATTTCATCTCCCTATGGGAGCCCGATCGTGTTGGTGCAAAAGAAGGATGGGACTTGGAGACTCAGTGTTGATTATCGGGTGTTGAACAAGATAATTGTACGGAATAGGTACCTGATCCCACAGATTGATGACCTTTTGGGAAAACTCAAGGAGGAAACATATTTCAGGAAGATCGACTTGAAGTCTAGGTATCACCAGGTACCAATCAAACCCTCTGATGTGTGGAAGACTACCTTCAGAGCCAAGGAGGGCCTGTTCGAATGGTTGGTCATGCCTTTCGGGTTGACAAATCCTCCTGCAACCTTCATGAGGCTGATGGACGGCATCTTGTAGCCATTCACCAACTCATATGTAGTAGTGTACTTAGATGACATCCTGATCTTCAGCCAGACTTAGGAAGAGCACCTCCACCACATCCGTCAGGTCCTCCAAACATTGCGGCAATACAAGTTCTGTGAAAATTTGGAGAAGTGCACTTTTGGCATGACCCAGGTTCAATATCTAGGATATATTATTGATGAGCAGGGGGTGCATGTGGATCTAGCCACGATTCAATTTTTTTAGGATTGGCCAGCCCCAACCACTCTAACACTGCTCTGTAGCTTTATGGGTTTTGATAATTTCTACCACAGGTTCATGTTGGGATTCTCTCATATCACTTGGCCCTTGAGTCAAGCCACCAAGGGAGGAGCGAAAGAAAATTTATTTTGGTCTAAATATCAACAGAAGGCATTCTTAGAGTTGAAACATCACCTCTGCTCTGCCCTAGTGCTCACATTACCAAACTTACAACAACCATTTGAGATTGAGATAGATACCTAAGACTATGCTATTGGGGCAATTCTTACTCAATAGGGGCATCCAGTGGCATATCACAATGAGACACTATCTGACACAATCTAGAAGTATCCCACTTATGACAAAGAGATGTATTCCATTGTGCAGGTTTTCCAACAATGGAAGCATTAAATTTTGGGGAAGGAAATGGTCATCCACACAGACCACCAACCCCTTCAATTTATACAGACACAAGGGAAGTTGCAGAGAGATCACCATCAAAAGTGGTCCAAATATCTGCAACAATCTCATTTGAACATAAACTACAAGAAGGGCAACACCAATAATGTTTTATATTGCCTCAACTGACCACTGATCGTGGTGCTAACCACCGTGCTCAAATATTGTGGGCACGAGACTTCTGATTTGCAGCTTCTCTACAAGAGTGATCCAGAATTCGTCCACACATACAAGATTCTATTGGAGGGTAACCAAGTTCCAAATTTTCACCTCCATGATACAGTGTTATGTCACTTGGGACACCTTTTTGTTCCTTCAAGAGAGCATTCCAAGATTATTAGCGAAGCACACTACAATCGGATTGTTGGGCATTTTGGGGTCGAGAAAAAAATGGCAGTACTGCAGAAATATTTCTATTGGCCAAACCTTCGACAGGATGTCGAGAAGTACATCAGATCCTGCACTGTCTGCGCCATTTCCAAACTGACCATCAAGAAACAAGGCCTATATACACCGCTGCCTATCCCTAGTTGACCTTGGGAATCCATCTCCATGGATTACATGTTGGGCCTTCCTTATACTAAGCATGGCAATGGCTGTGTTTTCGCGATCGTCAAAAAATTCTCGAAGATGGCCATTATTGCAGCCTGCAAGAAGAATATCACAGCAGAAGCCACTGCTAAACTCTTCTTTGAATGAGTGTGGGTATACTTTGGGATCCCATAGTATATAATCTCAGATCAGGACAACAGGTTCCTCAGTACATTTTGTTCTAGCCTCTGGTCAATGCTGGACACCAAGCTCACCAAGTCCACAAACTTCCATCCCTAAACTAATGGCCAGACAGAGGTCGTCAACAGGATGACTGTACACATTATGCGCATGTAAAACTCGAACCATCCCCACACACATGGGATGAGAGCCTCCGCTATATAAAACACAGCTACAACCGGGCCCTCCACAACTCAACCAGCCACAACCCCTTTCATGTGGCCTTCAGATTCTAGCCACTATGTCCCATTGACATAGCCATGCCATTTGCAACTACTCAAGACGATTCGGCTCATGTCCAGTTTCATTGAGTGAATTCAACACATCCACCAACAGGTTGATGAAATATTGGATAGATCCAATGCTAAGTACAAGCAGCAACATGATCAACATCAGGTGCCACACAACTTCCAGGTGGGCAACAAAGTGTGGCTACATTTGCAGAAGGAGTGCCTCTCTGGACCCCACTGCAAGCTTCATCCGCTCTGATATGGGCCATATACCATCACAAAGGATGTATGGGGTAATTTATTTGAGCTCAGTATTCCACCATTCCTTTGTTTTCACCTAGTGTTCAATGTGGACTGCCTTCGACCCTACTTTTCACCTCTACTGGACACATCCGACATGGAAAAACAACTCACACCAATAGAGTTAAAACCAAAATGGATGGAATAAGCCACAACTGATCGGATCATGGACACATAGATCAAGAACACCTACCAGTAGAGGATCCAAATTTATTGAGTTTTCATAGCAAGCCAACTCCTTCACCAAGGCAAGTGGCTCACAAGGGATCAAGTTCAGCAAAATTTTCTTCATCTCATGGAGGAATTCAACACAATGGGGACCATTGCTTCCTATGGGGGGAGGAATGATCCAGGGCGATATTGGTGTTTACCCACCTATTCCACTTGGACCCCCACCATTTTTTCTTTCAGTTTTTCAATTTCCTTAATTTTAGCACAATTTACTAATTTTGAAAGTTTTTCGGGTCCTAAACTTCCGGAGTCGTTTTGAGGCACTAAACGACGTTTTTTGGGAAATTTTTTTCGAGGAATATGTGATTCAAAGACTTGAAATTTGTTGTCACTAGTTGTATTCCTCGAATATATTTTTCTAATGAGTTATCATGTGCATCAAACGGAGATTGTATGCCGAATTTACGACCCCATAAAATTGATGTACCAATTTACCCCAATGGGGCCCATGGTTTGGTGTTTCATCTCCTAGGGTTATGTTTTGGATTTTTAGGGTTTTCCATTGTTTCTTAATAACAAATAGGCCTTCGAACCTCATTGTAACACATTTCAGAGGCCTGTAGCCGCCACATATTTTTTCAAATATAAGCTACCAATGACCTAGCTAGCTTATTTCCATTATGTATGTAAGCATATTTCAGTTATGTGATATATTAATGAAATGAAGTCTTATTTCTACTACATCTCTGCGTTTATGTGTATTTATGTATTTTATAATGTTCCTACATAATTTCAGATTAGTGGTATCAGAGCGGTTTTCTTTTTCTCGATCCTTATTTGCATGTCCCCAACGAGGTCAGGGTAAAAGGATTTAGGGCTCGATCTGGTTGAACCTTTGCAAGATCAACCCCGTAAACCCTGACGGGGGCCCATGGGGGATGAAAAGAAAGACGATGGAGCTGGAAATCCTATCAAAATACTTCTCGAGGAGCCCATCGAGAAACAAAGGAACGCAATGATGGATAACTTTTCCCAGGTTCTTCAACGTCTGCCCAGCGGCGGCGCATCTGCATCCAACAGCCAATTTGGAGGCGTAACTCCTTTTCAGGTACAAGTAAACTTTGACATTCCCATATTTTAGGGCCAAATAGATTCAGACGTCATATATAGATGGTTGAATCTATTAGAAGGGAATTTCTTGATTCATGACTTTTCCAACCGGGAAAAGATTACTTTATAACTCCTCAAAGCCACCCCCCATGTCAAGGACTAGGGGGAAACCTATTGTGAGAAAAAGGACAGGAGCGAACCCTCTCTTTTTTCTGCCGCACCTAATAGTAATTCTTTCTGAGACACGATCAAGGAACAATATTATCTTGTGGGGAGATATGAGTACAAGTACATACAATGGACTATATTGTGGCAGCAAAGGGATCAATATGTGCATGAGGTGACAAATCTGTTCCATACCCTGTGCATAAAATTGGGTATCAAATATTTGGAAAAACATTTGGTGTTGAAGTACGACAGTTGTCTGCACAGATACATTCAGGAGGGAAAGGAGTTCCTTGACATCTCATCACTTGGTGCAGCATACTAGTATGCTGCCAAGATTGAGCATAATTTCAAACAGAATAAGTGATACTTTGGATCTATGAATTAGAAGCAAGGTAAGATTCCCCCAAAACATAGAACAAAGGACAAATCTAAGGTGGGACAGGCCAGGATAACCCGCCAAGGCCGCAAGTAAATAAAAACACCGTGAAGCCAAAGAAGGACATGGGAAAGTGGTGTGAATTTCATAAGAGCTCCACTCACAACACAAGTGAGTTTCAGGCCAATAAATCACTGGTGGCAGAGCTAAAGGCTTCGGAATCGAATGCATGCTTAGACTTTGAATCAAAACCTAACAAGGGGAGTGACAAAGGGAAGCAATTTATTGATGTGAAGCCCAACTCCATTGTTTCCACCATGAAGATCTAGAAGGAGGAACCAGAAGATCTAGAGGAGGAGAAGCACCTATTCCATTCCCATATGTAGGTAAAGGGTTCCCTGTTGCAGTTCATTACCAATAGTAGGAGCCAAAAGAACCTCATTTCAGCAAAGTTCCATACGTGGTTGGGCTTGCCAACCACAGCACACCCACATTCGTACACCATCAAGTGGCTTCACCAAGGACAAGATTCTGCATAAGCCAACAAAGTCGCCTTCCCTATAGCATCAAGCCCTTCACAAATGAGGTATTATACGAAATTTCCCCTCTTGATGTTTGTGATGTATTATTAGGCCAACCATACCTTTGGAAGTTACATGTTGTGTATAGTCCCGACATTGCGCTGTTATTGTTACTTTTGACTATAATTTGTACAGGATACCGGAGGTAGCACTGCCTGCCACCATCTCTTTGGTTACTGCAAAAAAATGCAGTAAGCTCATTTTCGAAACTGGGAAATTTTTTTTTCCTGATGATCGTCCCTCATGGCAAGAAGAATATTGTGGCGACGACCTCTAGACATGGCTCCTCTGCACAACAACACAAAATGGACATATCCATGGAGGAGTACAGGGACATCTTCACTTAACCCATAAGGGTGCCTCTGCACTATCATGTCAAGCACCCCATCGATGTGACCCATGTGCGCGCTACCCAAATACCCAATGGACCAATCTATCGACACTTTGGTTTGGAGAACGATGGAATCAAGAGGAAGATTCAGGATTTGTTGCAGAAAGGTCACATCCGGGCGATTTCTTTGCCTTGTCGGAGCCCAATCGTGTTGGTGTAGAATAAGGATGGGACTTGGAGACTTTGTATTGACTATCGGGCACTTAAAAAGATCATTGTCCAGAATAGGTACCCGATCCCATGGATTTATGACCTTTTGGATGAAATCAAGGGGGAAAAGTATTTCAGCAAGATCGACTTGAAGTTTGGGTATCACTAGGTACCAATCAAACCCTCCAATGTGTGGAAGACTACCTTCAAAGCCAAGGATAACTTCTTCAAATGGTTGGTCATGCCTTTTGGGTTGACGAATGCTCCTGCAACCTTCATGAAGTTGATGGATGAAATCTTGCATCCATTCACCAACTCATTTTTATTAGTGTACTTGGATGACATCGTGATATTTAGCCAGACTTAGGAAGAGCGCCTCCACCACATCTGGTAGGTCCTCCAAACACTACAACAACACAAGTTGTGTGCCAATTTGTAGAAGTGCACTTTTGGCATGACCCAAATTCAGTATCCAAGATACATTATTGATGAGTGGGGTGTGCCTATGGATCCATCCAAGATCCAAGTCATTCGGGATTGGTGAGCCCCAACCACTCTAATAGAGCTCTATAACTTTCTTGGTCTTCCTAATTTATATTACAGGTTCATGTTGGGATTATCTCATATCACTTGGCCCTTGATTCAAGTCACTAAGGGAGGAGCGAAAGAAAATTATTTTGGTTTGAATCTCAATAGAAGGCATTCGTAGAGTTGATGCATCGCCTCTACTCTGCCCCAGTGCTCACATTACCAGACTTGAAAAACCCATTTGAGATCGAGACAAATGCCTATGACTATGCTATTGGGGCAGTTCTTACTCAATAGGGGCATTGATTGGCATATCACAGTGAGACACTGTTTGACACAGTATGGAATTATCCCAATTATGAAAAAGAGATTTATTCCATTATGCAGGCTTTCTGATAATGGAAGAATTTCATTTTGGGGAAGGAAACGGTCATCCACATAGACCACCGACCCCTGCAGTTCTTACAGACACAAGGTAAATTACAGAACGATTTCCATCAGAATTGGTCCACATATCTGCAATAGTTTCATTTAAACATCAAGTACATGAAGGGTAGTACTAATAATGTTGTAGACTGCCTCAGCCGACCACCGATCGTGGCGCTAACCACCGTGCTCAACTCTTGTGGGCACGATTTTTTTGATTAACCGCTTCTCTACAAGAGTGATCCATAATTCGGCCACACATACAAGATGCTCTAGGAGGTTAACCAAGTTCCAAATTTTCAGCTCTAGGATATACTACTATTCACCTTGGACACCTTTGTGTTCCTTCAAGTGAGCATGCCAAGATGATTTGGGAAGTGCACTACAGTCGAGTCACTGGCCATTTCAAGGTCAAGAAAGCAATGGTAGTACTACAGAAGTATTTCTATTTGCCAAACCTTCGATAGGATGTAGGGAAGTACATCAGATCCTCCATTTCCTGCATCATCTCCAAACCGACCATCAAGAAGCAAGGCCTCTATACTCCACTGCCTACCCCTACTCGACATTGGGAATCCATATCCATGGATTACATGTCGAACCTTCCTTCTACTAAGCATGGCAACGACTATGTTTTCATGGTTGTCGAGAGATTCTCAAAGATGGCCATTATGGCGGCCTGTAAGAAGAATAGCACAGCAGAAGCCACTGCTAAACTCTTCTTTGAATGAGTGTAGGTACACTTTGGGATCCCATATTCTATCATCTCAGATCAGGACAAAAAGTTCCTCAGTACATTTTTTTCTAGCCTCTGGTCAATATTGGACACCAAGCTCACCAAGTCCACAACTTTCCATCCCCAAATTGATGGCCAGACAGAGGTCTTCAATAGGATGATCGTACACATTCTGTGCATGTAAAACTCAAAGAATCCACACACATGGGATGAGAGCCTCCCATATGTACAACACAGCTTTAATTGGGCCCTCCACAACTCAACTAGCCACATCCCCTTTCAGGTGGGCTTGGGGTTCCAGCCACTATTTCCCATTAACATAGCCATGCCATTTGCAGTTACTCAGGTCGATTCGGCTCATGTCCAATCTGAAGCTGCCAAGGCAGACAACTTCATTGAGCACATTCAACACATCCTCCAACATTTTCATGACATATTGGATAGAGCCAATGCTAAGTACAAGCAGTGACATGATCAGCATTAGGTGCCGCACAAATTCCACATGGGTGACAAAGTGTGGCTACATTTGCATAAGGAGCGCCTCATTGGACCCCATCGAAAGCTTCACTCGCTCTTATATGGGCCATACACCATCACCAAGGTTGTAGGGGAAAATTCTTTTGAGCTCAGTATTCCACCATTCCTTGGTTTGCACCCAGTGTTCAATGTGGACCACCTTCAGCCCTACTTTCCACCTCTACTTGACACTTCCGACATGGCAGAAGAACTCACACCAATAGAGTTAAACCCAAACTGCATGGAACAAGCCACAAATAATCAGATCATGGAGACACATATCAAGAACACCTGCCAGCAGAGGATCCAGCTTTATTGAGTTGTCAAATCAGGCCAACTCCTTCACTAGGGCAAGTGGCTCACAAGGGACCAAGTTCAACAGAATTTTCCTCATCTCAAGGAGGAACTCAACGCAATGGGGACCATTTCTTCCTAAGGGGGGAGGAATGATCCGGGTGGATATTGGTGGCCACCCACCTATTCCACTTGGACCCCCACCATTTTTTCTTTCATTTTTTCAATTTCCTTAATTGTAGCACAATTTACTCATTTTGGCAATTTTTTGGGTCTGAAACTTCTGAAGCCATTTTTAGGCCCTAAACGATAATTTTTGGGGAATATTGTTCTAGAAAAACGTGATTCGAAGACTTGAAATTCATTTTCAGTAGTTTTAGACCTCCAATATATCTTTCTAATGAGGTATCATGTGATTCAAATAGAGATTATATGCCAAAGTTACGACCTCGGGAAATTGATGTACCAATTTACCCCAACGAGGTCCATAGTTTGGTGTTTCATCTCCTAGGGTTAGGTTTTTGGATGTTTACAGTTTTCCATGCTTTCTCAATAATAAATAGGCCTTTGAGCCTCATTGTAACATAGTTCAGAGGCCTGTAGTTGCCACATATCTTTGAAGAGATAAGCTACCACAGCCCTAGCTAGCTTATTTCCATTACGTCTATAAGCATATTTCAGGTATGTGATATTAATGACATGAAGTCTTATTTCTATTGTATCTCTTGCATTTATGTGTATTTCTGTATTTTATTGTGTTCGTGCATAAGTCCATATCAAATGGACTATGTTTTAATTGTGACAACAAGTATAATAACAAGCATAAATTTGGTGAGAGGAAGTTATTCTACATAGATTATTTAGAGGAAGAAGATCAAGCACTGGAACCATTGCAATATTTAGAACTAGAAGAGACATCTCAAACCACATATTGTCATGCATTGGCTAACATCAATGCTCTTCAAACTCTCAAGATAATAGGATATATCAAAAAAAAGTAAAAATATTGATTGGTTTTAGTACATAATGCTATTAATTAAAAATTAGGCAAAATTCATAAATGTAAGGAAGAGTTTGGAGTAAATTATATGCATAATGCCAATTTCAATTGTTTAACAACCCATTCATGACCAAACAAAATTGATTAAGATTGTATTATATATAATAGAAATTATCCAAATCATTGTGTTCCCAACCACCAAAGCCCCGATTTCAACCTTCAAGGCTTAAGTACTCTTAGAGAAAATATAAATAAGTTTAAAATTTGTAACATTTTTAGCCTTTTCAGAGCACACTCAACTACTTTATATAACCAACATTAGATTTCCAAGTTTAATTCTAGAGGTACAATATATAGAGAAGTGATATAGTATTAAGCTCATTATGGGAAATGTTTTATGGGGAAGTCCAATGATTGAGATCCAAATGGGTGATGTTTATGTTGTATTAGGGTTCCAATGGTTACAATAATTGGGAACAATGTATATTAATTTTTTTAAAATTAAGATACATGGGGCACCATGTGGCACCATGTATCTTAATTGGGTACCATGGTGTAATTGCATAATTCTGCTCACTAGATGTTCAAACATATAAACCCTCTATTGCCATGGATCACCAAAAAATCATCAACAATCATTCCAAAGTATTCAAAGAGATGTATATTCCTTCCACCTGCTCAAGATCATGACCATGCTATTCTTTTGCATCTAGTATGTGTACGACCTAACATTATGTCTTACAGGTATGTATATGCACAAAAGAGTGACATTACGTATATGGTTCAAGGAGTGTTAGATGATAGCATCATTTAACCTAAACAAAGTTTATTTTTTCTTCACCAATGGTGATGGTTTACCAAAGGGAAGGTTCATGGCATATGTGTCTAGATTATATAGAGTTCGAAAAGATGACCATTAAAGGTAAGTTTCTTATTCTCATATTTTATAATTATTAGATGAATTATAGGGAGAAATTTTCTTTATGGAGTTGGATCTTTGTTCTAAATATCATGAAATTAGGATGAGGCAAGAAGGAATCCTCAAAACAATTTTTAATAAACCATTGTTTTATGATATTGTGGATAATCCAGATTCTGCAATCAGATGAAATCAATTATAAGTTTTTGGTGATGATGTTTGGCCTTACTAATGCAACTTCCACTTTTCAAGTTTAATGAATTCTATTTTCAAACCTACCTTAGAAAACTTGTGTTAGTATTTTTTTAATGATATATTAATCTAAATCAAATATTCGGAAGACCATTGATCCAAATTTATGAAGGGAACGACATGAAATACATATTTACAACCAAAACACATGGATACAATGAAATTTGACTTCAATTAACGAATGGAAAATGTTGAAACTATAATACATGTGGAATGAAAGAAAACTAGCTTGAACAATGGCAGCTTATCTTTGAGAAGTGATGTGATGGCTACAAGCCTTCCTGAATTGTGTTACAATGAGGCTAGGATGCCTTTTCATCATAAAAAATAAATGATAAACCCTAAACATCTAAAAACCTAACCCTAGGAGATGAATTTCTAAAGGCTTATGGGCCTCGACGGGGTAAGTTGGAACATCAACTTCCTGGGGTTGTAACTTTAGCATAAATATTTATTTGGTGTGCATGATAACTCATTGGAAATTTCTATCCTAGGATTAAAATTTTTGACTAATGAGTTTTAATGAATATTTTCATAGGCTCGTTTCCTAAAAAAAAAATTGTTTACGACCTCAAAATGGCTCTATAAATTTAAGACCTAAAAATTGCCAAAAATAGAAACTACCAAAATAGTAAAATTTTGTTGTAAGTCAGCGGAATAGGTGAGTGACCATCGATATCCACCTTCACCAGTCCTCCCCCCTCAAGAAGCAATGGTATCTATTATGTTGAGTGCCTCGATGATAAGGGGAAACTTCTACTAAACTTGGCCCCTGGTGAGCCACTTTCCTTTGTGCAGGAGTTGGGCTACATTGGCAACCCGATATAGCTAGACCCTTAAGTTGGAAAGTGCTCTTAATTTATGTGTCCATGATATGATTATTTGTGGATTTTTCAATGCAATTTGGGTCGATATATATTATTTCCGTCTACTATGTTATTTTTTATGTTCCCAACAATAGTAGAAAGTATGGTCGAAGGTGGTCCATATTGAACACTGGGTCCAGGCGAAGGAAGGAGATAAACTGAGCTCAAACATGTTGTCACCCACAACCTTGGTGATGGTATAAGGTCCATAGGGGAGTGGCCTAATCTTTCTATGTGACCCTATAAGTCATTCCTTCTACAAATGCAACCAAACCATGTCTCCCACTTGAAACTTGTGTGACACTTAATGCTTATTACAACATTGTTTAGATTTAGTATGGAATTTTGCAAGATATCATGGAACTATAGAAGGATGTGTTAAATTCATTCAATAAACTTGGTATCTTTATTGAATTTGATTTAATATGTGCATATTCTTCTTGTGTAGTTGAAAGGGGTGGCGTGACTTCAATGGGACCTAATGGTTGAAATCTTAGGCCCACCTAAAAGGGGATGTGTCCAACGGAGATATGAAGAGCTCTATTGTAGCTATGTTGAACATAGGGGATACTCCCATCGCATGTGCACGGATTCTTGGATTTTTACATGCACAAAATGTGCACGATTGTCTTGTTGACTACCTATGTTTGGCCATAAATCTAGGGGGGAGGTAGTCTATTTGGTTAAGTTGGTGTCCAATAATGAGAAGAGGCTTGACCAGAATTCACTTAGGAACCTATTATCCTAATATAATATGATGACCCATAGGATCCCAAAATTTACCCACACCCATTCAAAGAAGAGCTTAACAATGGCTTTAGTTGTGATACTCTTTTTGCAGGAAGTCGGGATAGCCATCTTATAAAATATATCAACAAAAAAAAACACATAGTCATTACCATTGTTAGCAGAATGAAGGATAGAAATATATTCCATCGATATGGGTTCCCAAGCCCAGTTAGGAGTAGATAGAGGGAATGTACAAGCCTTTCTTCTTAATAGTTGGTTTGGATATGAAATAGGTGGTGCAAGACCTAATATACTTGCAAACATCATGTCAAAGTTTTGGCCAATAGAAATACTTTTGTAGTACTGCCACTTTATTCTAACACCAAAGTGCCCTACTAAGCGACTATAATGTGCTTCCCATATTAGCTTGGAATGCTCGCTTAAAGGAACATAAAGGTGTCCCAGGTAGCACAATAATGCATCTTTGAGGTGGAATTCTCAAGCTTGCTTTCTTTTCATAAACATGTAACATGTGGCAGAAATTTCTAAGTCATTGTTGTATAGTTGTGGCCATTTAGAGGTCGCATGCCCACAAGAGTCAAGAATGGTTGTGAGTTATACAACTAGGGGCTGACTAAGGTAATTTGTGACGTGATTTTTGATACCCTCTTGTATTTAATGTTCAAATGGAATTGTTGCAGATAGGTGGAACATTTTTTATGGTGGTTGTTTCATAATTTCTCTTGTGTTTACATAAATTGAGGTTTCTTTTGATCCATCTAGATGATAGCCTCCTTCTACAGAATATAATGTTTCCATTGTTGATCAGCCTACATGATGGAATACATTTCGTTATCATAGGTGGGGTATCTTCAACAATATCAAATAGTGTCTCACTCTGATACGCCATTGAATGTCCTTGTTGAATGAGGATTTCACTAATAGCATAGTTGGAGCCATTTGTCTCAATCTTAAATGGTTGTTGCAACACTAGTAGGGTGAGCATTGGTGCAGAGAAAATTTATGTTTTAGTTCATCATATGCCTTCTATTGTGAATCAAACTAGAAAAAAAAAAAATTTATCTTCCCTTAGTAACTTTACTTAAGGGCCAAGCAATATAAAATAATTCCAATATGATATTTGGTAGAAATTAGCAAGGCCCAAGAAGTTGTGAAGCTTTATTAGAGTTTTCAGGGTCGACCAATCTTGAATGAATTGTATATTTTTTGGATCCACATGCACACTTTATCATTAATAATGTAACCTATATATAGGACCTTTTCCACGATGAAGGATAAATTTTCCAAGTTAGCACATAGATTTTGATGCAAAAAGTGTGAAGGACTTGCTGAATATGTTGCAAGTGTTTTTCCCAAATCTTGTTGAAAATGAGGATATAATCCAAATATACAACCATAAAAGAGTTGGTGAAAGGCTGCAAGATTCCATCCATTAGCCTCGTGAAAGTTGTTGGGGTATTTTTCAAACCAAAGGGCATGACCAACCTCTAAAAAATACCCTCCTAAGGCTTGAAAGAAATGTCCCACACATCAATTTGTTTTATTGGGACTTGGTGATAGCCAAAATTAAAATCAATCTTACTGAAGTATTGGCCCTCCTTTAGATGGTCATGAAGGTTTTCAATCTGCGGAATCAAGCACCTGTTTCTGATTATGGTTTTGTTTAGATCCTTATAATTAATGTCGAGTCTCTAGGTCCCATCCTTATTCTGCACGAGTACAATTAGGCTTCCATAGGGTGATGAAATTGATCAGATGTTCCATTTTTATAGCAACTCTTGAATCTATTGCTTGATTTATTTATTTTACAAAAGATAAAAGTGGTATATATTCCCATTGGGTAGTGGTGCACTGGGGTTAGACCATTTGAATGCTTGAACTAAAGATGATGGCATACCCTCGTGGATGAGGAGAAGATGTTTTTGTATTCTTCCACGACCTCATCAACGTGTTTTTTCTACATGGAAGAACCTTGTGTGGAGGTCATGGATGTGGATATAATTTTCTCCTTACTTGAGATAAAATCAGTAATGAGTGAATATTCTCCTTACTACATTTCTTAGCAGAGATCAAAGAAATGGTAGTAGGTGAGGCTACCTTTGGTATCTTGTATATATTTCTACCCAAAGTAATAATAACATAATGAGATTTAAACTCATACACATCATAACGCTTCCAAAAGTATGGTTGGCCTAATAGAACATCACAAACTTCAAGGGGTGAAACATCACACAATACCTCCTCATCCTTGAAAGGATTGATGTTGTAGGGTAGAGGACACTATTGGATAACATGGAGATATCACCTTTGGTGGAGCCACTCAATGGTGTATGGATTTGGGTGTGGTGAATTCAACTGTACCAATCACTTAATGACCTCTACCGAGATTAGGTTTTTTTACTCCTGCTATTGATAATGAAATACAATGGAGAACCCTTCACCCATATTTTTGATTGAAAGAGACACTCAACTTTGTCTGAATTTTTGGGCTCACTTTGCTTGAACTTGGTGGAAGCAACATTGGCACTGGGTTCCATATCAATTATTTGTTTTCTATTTCTAGGTCTGGCTCAAAGTTAGAACCTGCATCTGAATCTGAAGCTTTCAGCTCGGCCACCAGTGACTTCTTTGCATGACATTCATTGGAGTTATGAGTGGGGCTCTTATGGAACTCATACCACTTTCCCATATATTTATTCATCTTCCCATTACCATTATTTTTTTTTTGCTTCAATGGGTTGTCCTGGGGTGGTACACCCTAGCTATATCCTTTGTTATAAATTTTTGAGATTCCCTTTCCCTACTTTTGTTATGAAGGATTCACAGATCCATATCTCGCTTCTTCTATTTAATTTTTTTCTCGATTTTGACAACATATCAATATGTTGCACCAAGCGAGGAGATGTCCAAGAGATCCATTTCTATTTAGATGTATCTTTTCAAATAGCCACAATACTTTAGAACCAAATGTCACTCAGAATCCTTGATAGCCAACTTAGTGTGCAATGTATGAAATTTATTTTTGAACTTTGGCACTGCTTCGTCCCTTTCCTCCTGTAGTGTGGTCCATCTCATGTACTATTCCTCGTAACTTTCAAGAGTTTAATATTGTTTCTTAACAACATCCCTAAAAGATTCCCAAGTGGGTGTGACTGAAAATAGTGTGGATTACTTTATGGCCCTTTGATCACAATACGTTTACCACCATTCTTTGACATGGTGGAAGAAATTAGGGAGTGCAAAGATAGTATTTTCTCTATTAAAAAATTATGGACCGAAAAATATCCTTCTAGCATATTTAACCATTTTTCTAAAGCATTTTCATCTATCAAGCCTTCAAATATAGGAATACCAAAATTAAATTGTACCTTAAAGGGAATAGTGCCTCCAAATTTTCCACTTAATGAAGATGTTTCAACTATTGATATCCATCGAAGGATCTGGGAAAAATTATCCATCTTCTCATTCCTTTATCGCTTTATGGCTTCTTCGAGCAACAATTATTCTGCCATGGGAGGCCGTTGGGGTAGGCAAGGAAAAATTTGTAAGGGATCAAGCAGTTCAATTTCCAACTCCTTATACCTCAACCTCATTGGGGACATGCAAAAAAAAATAGAGAAAGAGCAAATTAGTCTCATACCACTAATCCAAATTTATGAAGGGAGTGAAATACAAATTTATAACCAAAACATAGAGATACTGTGAAACTTGAATTCAATTAATAAATGGAAAATGATAAAATTGTATATACACTACAAGGAAAATACCCATTAGCATGTATTTTGTGGAAGCCCTTATAAAAATAACTCAAAATTTTGTTTATAGCAGAGGCCACCAGTGGATTTGGGCAGGTGGATGTTTTAGTGGCTGTTTTTTAATGGTTTGTCTATAATACACTATCGCTCTAGTGTGTTGCTTTTTCTTTAGCATTTGCCCCTAAGGGTGCAAAGGTACACCGAAGGAGTAGACTTTGTATTAACTCTTGTGCCTATCAAAGAGTTCGGCCTAGTCGTGCGTGTTTTGTTTGAGATTAACAATTGACATTTTCGAATAAATTAAATGTTAAGAATAATGGAATACTATTTAAAGTTTAAATAGTATTCACATAATTATATTAACCCATTCCATTATTACTATGACATCAAGCTTTAGTTAAACACTATGGCTTGGTTCAAAAGGCTATATTAAGGTTATTCACATAATTATATTAACCCATTCCATTATTACTATGGCATCAAGCTTTAATTTAAAAAATTTAAAAACAATTATTGAAAAAACAAATAAATTTTAAATATAAAAATTAAATTAAAAAATATATATACTAAACTTTATTAAATTAAAAAAATCATTAATATTAACATTAAAAATAAATAAATTAAAAACAAAAAATATTAAATTTTAATAAATAAATAAATTGATAAATAAATTTTAAAATAGAAGGAAAAAAAAATTAAAGTTAAAATTTTAAAAAAAAGGAATACAAATTAATTAAAAATAAAAAAGGGGAAAATTAAATAAATTTAAAAAATAAAATAAAAAAGAAAATTAATTTTTAATAACTACTCGAAATCCAAGAACATTTCTGGAATGCTTCCTAGATATTCCAATTGTTGTAGATTGGCCAACTGCTCTGCTATTGAGCCATTCAATGAGTTAAAACTTAAGTAAACAGAGTACAAAAGATGACATTTACCAAGTTCTGAAGGCAACAAGTGCTACAGATTGGAGAGTTGCGCCAATTTTAGAGGAATGGTACCGCTCAATCTATTCCTGGACATGTCAATGGAGCTCAAATTATTGCTCTGCCCTATGCTTAAGGGTATTTCACCTTGCAAATTATTATCTGCCATATCCATATAGTCATTGTGAAGATTCGAGTGCATAGCCTTGGTTAATTACTGTACAAAAAAACCACAGTGGATTTCCAAGGGCGGATTGCCCTATTCCGCACCGCCTCTCAACATTGAGCGGTATTCATGGGTCGGGCAGCGATTCCATAGAGAATCTGCCGCGTGTCCCAAGTGGGTTTTATTAACGTGAAATTTTGCGCGTTAAAGTCCGACGGGGGACGCGCAGCGAAATGCACCCGAACCGTTGATCGGGGCGAAGGAGATCGGACGGCGGGAGCGGGAGGAAGACGTGCGAAGTTTAATGAATAAGAATGGGAATTAACCTAAGGTCTGACCCTGTGCGCAAGTATGCAGAGCAATGATCTGATTTAGAAGTGACTCAATAAATGGATCTGGTCGAAGTACATTGGAGACCTGTGGCAGTCAATGGTTGAATTGTGCATCTGTAGCAGGTCATGACCAATCTTCAATGGACTTGTCAGAGGCTATTTGTGGCAGAGCTTGTTCATTTTACTATTTTAAGTGGAAGTTAGGCAAGCTTATGAGATCAATTTGTGATGTACAATGATGTGGTCGTGGATCTATTGCAAGTTGACTATTCCCCTGTAGATCGATCTGTCTCTTGCGATTCAAAACTAGTGTGTGCAGACCATGGTGAAATAAGTCCCCGTGATGTGTCTTTTGTTCTGGCACAAGACTCTGAATTCAATCTTTGTCATGATCCTGCGAGGACACACTTACAGATGAGAGTGATTTGATGAATCGAATTTGAAGTCATTAAGGGTCTAGTTTGTCAGAGGATCGGTTCTTTTGTTTAAATTTGTTTTAGCGCAGATTTGGCTATGTTTCAGAATAATGGTTACAAAAGGTTAATGTTGTAACATTGTAGGAAGAAGTAATATCCCAGTTCAGATATCTTTCTCCACTGGATATTGTTATTTTGCGCACTCAGACGAAAAAACAAGCACATATCAAACATTCAGTTTCAAAGTGGATTAATATTTGATATCGAACCTAATTGACATCGTTGTTTTGGAAACTAAGTCAGAACTACGATGGAAAATTAGCCTGGAAAATATGGCTCGTCAGCAACTGCCTTCACATTCAAGGTTCGAGGAATGACTTTTATCGGTGTTGTGATTACCGCACAGGATTCGAAATTTTTTATTTGTTTCTTCGTTGTTGGTTACTTATCAACATATGAATAGATACATAACAATATTTAACCACAGAGGATAATCTAGGAAAACGAACGCCCACGGGATTATGAAGAAAGTGCAGAATTGATAATGAGCCTGCAATTTGGTCAAAATTATCATCACGCACAATCTTAAGGACTGAAATTATCCGTAAACTTGCAATCCTGCTGTCCTGAAAATTATCAATCCAAGCCAGCAGACTAGCCATCGAGCCCGCAGAGTGCACCATCACCAAAGGAGACAAAGCATGAAGATTGCAGAGCCACTGTGCTTATTGTAGAGCGTTTGTGTTCACAGGGATCTCTCTGATGGTGGACGTGCCCAACGGCTTCATCCGGCGTTTGGCTTGCAAGAAGACCGAGTCGCTCCGTTGGGTTTTCAAATACGTGAAGCCCTTCTTCCTAGCCACGCGCATCTCTGTTATCTCAGTGGGCAACGAAGTCCTGCCCCTCACACCGGAGCTCGCTAAATTCTTATTCCATGCCATGGAAAATCTCCGCTTCGCGCTACGGGAGCTCGGCTTTGGCGTCATCAACCGTGAGGATCGACCGTCAGATTACAAGTCTGCACAGAGCAAGTCAAACCACAAGGAGCCAACAACAAGGCCTGAACTATACAGGTGGTACTTGACACGTATCAGAGATTGTGTCGAAGACGACGAATCTCTACAGTGTCGCTACGAAAAGCCCCACAATAGAACACCTTCGGTGTAATGAATTATGCACTAGTGCTGACAGAATATGGTGCACCTTGGTAGGTTATTTATATAAAAATAAGAAAATGAGTGTGCTAAGTACATAATACAGCAGTGCATATACTACTTGATAACACCGAAAAGGGCTAAATTTTAGAAAATTTCGGTGTGAAATTCCTTTTTACCCGATCGTGTGTTACCACTCAATTATGAGGGTTAAATGGGATTATGACTAGATAAAGTAGGAAAAATGGCCTGAGGAACCGATTTCCTCAATTGATGTCCCTACTCTTTATGAACTTTCACCGAAGGGAGGAGTCTTGATATGATGAAAATCACTATGAATGATAAGTCAATGATTGGATAAGAAGTTATTTCTAGAGCCCATTCATAGGAGAGACTCAAATGATAAGGTTTTCTTGCTTTAGAAGCAAGGTGTAGGGATCTCCAAGAAGGCTCAAAGGAGGCCTAGACCTAGGGATTAGATATATTTTCTTGATAAGGGATGCCCTAGACTTGATATTCCTAAGAGAAGAAGGATTTCTAGGTGGCCTTAAAAAGTAATGAATGATCAAGGTATGGGACCACAAAGAAGCCCAAGAGGACCCAATAAAAATTTAGGGTTTCAGGTGAAACTTCAAACAAAATATATAGAAAGAATAAGGGAGAAGAAGAGGATCAATGAAACATGGATTTCACTTTAATGATAATGAAATAACCCTTGAGGAAGCCACCTGGTGAGAGTGTTGCAACTCCCAGGGGCTTCCCTACTTTACTTTATCAACCTGAGGTTTGTACAAACTTGGAGGTGACAGTGCTATATACACAGCAAATTCATTATGTTCATGTCATCCTCTTCTTCTCTACGAAAGGGCGCTACTTCTAGGGGTTCTTAGTGAATTCTGTCACATTTCAATGAAACTAAAATAAATTGCAGAAAAGAAATGATAGAAATGAAACTAATTCAATTTGCAGAAAGGAAATGGCAGAAATGAAAATAATTTAAATTTTGCAAAAGGGAAACTAATTTATAACACACTTAACTTGGTGAATCGGCTAAACAAACCCTACTCTATCTATCATTCTCATATCTATGCAGTTATTCATGACCTAATTCTAATTTGAAGAAGTGTGCTTGTAGTTTGGAGGAAAAGGGGCTAAATAGGCTAATGGAGGGCTTAACACATGAAAAAAGGCTTAGAAGTGGAAAGAGGGTTAAACCTTATAAAACCTTATTATAGCGCAGAAATGGCTTTGGAGTAGAATTTTTTGAAAATTTAGATGGTGGAGAAGTGGGAGTACAGTTTGAGAGCGGGAGTGAAGTGCGATTTGCGAAAAGGTAAAATCTACGAAGTGGGAAGTGCGACAGGGTAAACATTGCGATTTTTTATGTGGTGAATGTTGTGAAGTGAGATATGCGACATCACAATATCTCAATTGGTTGTTGGAAGCGGTAAGTGTTGACGAAAACCAATTAAATAGTGCGAAGTGAAAAATGTGATGGATGACGTGGCGGTGGGACCGGCGTCGGAGTGTGATCGCAATATCACAATCGGCGAATCGGAGCAATAAGTCTTAAAATAAAAGGGTAACTATTGCAAAGTACGATTGTGATGTATGATAGCGAGAGAACTGAGAAGAAAAGGACGAGGTGTTGAGAGAAAAATGCGAGAGGAGGGTGAATCAGTATTTAGAGCTGACTGACAATTTTTCCTTTTTCTTTCTCTTAAAAACATATGTTACATTACTGCATCCAGCTTGTATGTCCAGAGATCTTATTATATCTTTACTTAGATCATTGCATCATTTATTCATTAGATCAAGAGTAAGCATGAACAGAAATAACAGAACAAACCATCAAACATAAGCAACACATATGAACACCAGGATTTAAGGTGGAAACCCAATTCGGGAGAAAACCATTGCTGCTGTTATCTCAGTCTTCAATATTTATTATCGAAAACTGCGGTACATGCTGGCGGGACACATACCGGCATGCGGTATCCTATGACTCTGACCTTCTCTCGTTTACCAGCCTCTCCTGGAAGGGAGCTACAACCCCCTGCTCTCATTTACCAGTTACCACTGGAAGGGAGCTTCAACCCCCTCACTGAAGACTTCGACCCTCAGTACTACTGCAGTCCACGTTTCATCCACTTCCACACAACATACCTTGCAGGCCACTAGATTTATTCATTTTCTTCAGAGGTGCATCCTTAGTTCAGATCTCTTAGCAATCTGTTACCCATTCCATACAGATATACTTCAGAGTGAAGTATTCATTCACAACCCTTACTCATGCATACATTCTTCGTGATTTCGTTAGTCGATTAAACCAGGAATTAATCATCATCTAATCTAAAGATGTTGATCAATCATAATATTCACAGGTGCACCATATATTTAGATATGTCAGATTTTATTCATACAAATATCTCCAAAAGAGATTCGTTTATTATAAACCCTTTCGCTTGCGCAGCGTTCTTCATAATTCTCATCACCTTATATAGTTTTCGCCTTTGTTAAAACCTTGGGTCAAAACCATTCAATTGCTAATGGTATTTGTGGACGGGGTCAAAATAGATAATCCAGCGGGGTCTCCATAACTCACACTGTTCTATTTATCTTGGTGATTAAATAATTAATTTAATACTTTTGAACTTAACTTTAGGATTAAGGTTAACCTTTCGCATTTTAATGCTTTCAAACAATATGATAAACCTTTGACCCCGGGCCCACAAATATAGTCAATAGCCAATCACATATGTGCATGGTACCATAAGTAAATTTCACGCAAGTCCAGCGTCTGATCACCGTTATATTAGCAAGCTTCCAAATCAACGGCGTATATGCATATCGCTCGACCTCCAATGCCGAAAGTTAACGTGTGATGGCCCATCGTACCTATGTTAATCTTCGCATACCTTCAACAAATGATGACCGTTCGATGACCCCTCCCCAGATCAACGGTGCTCAACGATATCGCTGGGCATCCTGGGTCGAACTATAACATGCGATGGCGCACAGTGACAAGCGGTTTTCTGTGGGTCCTCCTTGCCATGTGTCAAGTGATTAATGGAATCGCTCCCAACTCCTCAAATACCGCTCACTCCGCATAGGTGGTGCGATGAAAAGCATAAACCACCTTCACTGTTCACTCGGTCATGGTTCCATTCTTCCACGCAGGGTTCCGTCGCCTTTTCAATGTATAATTATAATTAAGTTGCGCTTTAATGTTTTTCCTTTTATTACAGTTCCATTGCTAAGTTTAGAGTTCTATCTTGTCGCAGTTCCGCTTCTAACTGCTCATTCAAGTTCTTGATTCCGCAAGCTGATTACTGTACTATGGTCCATTGCAATTATAATCTTTGCTCCATTCATCATATCTCTGCAACCATTAATTCCTTCAATTTATACACTCAATCTTTAATTTCGAATCCTTGCCACAGGGTTTATGATGTTTACGGAAAATGATTCATAGTTGTCCACAGGGACTCAACTATCCTTCCTTTTGAATTCTATCAAGAATATACATATAATTCACAGAAAATGCGGAACCTTTTTCTGTCTGATGGCCTTTTGCTCCTACTCTGTCTCTCGACAGTTCTGCTTCAATTATGCATTCTACTTCTATTCACTGTCTCTGCGTTGTCTGCTGCCTCAATACCTTATCTGCCTTGTTGTTGTTCAGATGCTCCTTCGTGCCACTTCCTTTGCCATCAATGACAACATTTCCAACAATCTCCCCCTTTGGCATTGATGGCAATAGTCTTCCTCTGTTTGTCTTATAGAAGCCCTTTGTTGCTTTTCCTCCCCCTTTGACATCAATGGCAAAGTGTTTGATCAAGATCCTTTGAACTGACAATATCATGCTCCCCCTGAGATCATGTTGCATCTTCAAACATAATATTACCAACAATGCATCCTTTTCATATGACCAATGCTCCCCCTTAGCCTGTGCATTCATAGATGCCTAACAACACCTCACAACCAATTTAATATTGTGTATTTAAGTAGATCTGATGCTCTGCATGGAAGAGACTACTCTCAGTTTTTGTCTGAGATATTTGAATGCTTCCCTAGGTAGAGGTTTGGTAAATATGTCAGCAACTTGTTCTTTGGAGGAAACATCCAGTTCACCTTTTAATTGGCTTACTTGTTCCGTAAGTGATATTTGATGAATGTGCTTGGTCTTGGAATGCATAACGAGTTAAGGATACGTGCTTGTATTGTCGATCATAATGGAGATAGGAGGTGAACATTTGATTTGAAAGTCTTGTAAGGTTTGCATCATCCCGAGAGAAGTTGGTGCAACCTTGATGTTGCGGCTGTAATGCAACCTGTGTAGATAAGGCAATGGAGCTTTGCTTCTTGCTGAACCAAGATACTAACCGAGGCCCCATATAGAATTCACCACCACTAGTGCTTTTCCGATCATCAACACTTCCAGCCCAATCTGCATCAGTGTATGCATGAAGAGTAAGATCAACATTCTTTGGATACCATAGTCCAAAGTCTTGAGTTCCTTGTAGATATTTGAATATTCTTTTCACAGCCTGAATATGAGACTCTTTTGGATTAGCTTGGAATCGTCCAACAATCCCAACTGCATGCATGATGTATGGTCTTGTCCTAGTGAGATAAAGTAGACTTCCTATCATTGATCTGTATTCAGGTTGATTCACCGTGGGGGAATCATCATTAGAACTGAGATTACATCCGGTAATCATTGGTGTACTTACAGGTTTGCAGTCTTCCATGCCATACTTCTTCAGGATTTGCTTGAGGTATTTTGCTTGTGATAAGAATATGCCATCTGTTGCTTGTTGTACTTGCAAGCCAAGAAAGAATGTTAGTTCCCCAAGCAAAGACATTTCAAATTCTTGCTGCAATCAGAAGCAAATTTCTGACTCATAGACTCTTTATTACTTCCAAAAATGATATCATCAACATATACAACCACAATCAATAGTTTGTCATTTTCAGTTTTTGTGTATAAGTTGCTATCAGCAGACCCCTTTGAAAAACCTTGTTGATGAAGATATTTGTCAAGACGATAGTACCATGCCCTTGGAGCTTGTTTGAGACCATATAGAGCCTTTTTAAGTCTACAAACAAGTTTTTCATCATTTCCCAAAATGAATCCTTCTGGTTGTTCTATATAGACTTCTTCTTCTAGATCACCATTGAGAAAAACAGACTTAACATCCATTTGATAAACTTTGATTTGTTGGAAGCTTGAAAAAGCAAGAAACATTCTTATGGCTTCAAGTCTGGCTACAGGAGAAAAAATTTCTTCAAAGTCTATACCTTCTTGTTGAGCATACCCCTTGCAAACAAGTCTAGCTTTATTTCTTATCACATCCCCATTCTCATTTAACTTGTTTTTGAATATCCATTTAGTTCCAATGACATTTTTGTCATGAGGTCTTGGTACTAATTCCCAAGTGTGATTCTTTTCAATTTGATCAAGCTCTTCATTCATGGCTTGAATCCAACATTAATCTTTGCTAGCTTGATTGACATTGTGAGGTTCAATAGTGGACATAAATGCTAGATTGCTAGAAGATCCCACTAGAGTCCTTCTTGTTTGTACACCTGATTCCTTTTCTCCCAAAATTTGAGATTCTGGATGATTCTTTTGAACATATCTGGATGGAGCCTTTTTAGACAAATCATCTTTGGGTTCTTCACTGGGTTCACTATTTGTATCATTACTATTTGATGTAGAAGGATATATGTCATCATCATCGTCTTCATTTGTTGTTTGTTTTTCTTCTTTTGGAGCTGCAGGAGACTCATCAATAACAACATCAATACATTCAACAATCTTTCAAAGTCTTTTATTGTAACATTTATATGCTTTACTCCTAGAGGAGTAACCAAGAAATATTCCTTCATCTGCTCTGGGTTCAAACTTGCCAATTTTTTCATCATTATTTTTGATAAAGCATTTGCTTCCAAAAATTCTAAAATGCTTTATAGTAGGAGGATTACCATACCAGAGTTCATATGGAGTTTTATCACTATTTACACGAACATGTGCCTTGTTGAGAATGTTTACTGCTGTATGTGCTGCTTCTCCCCAAAATGTGTCAGGTGTTCCAGAATCATCAAGCATAGCTCTAGCCATTTTTTGAACTATTCTATTCATTCTTTCTGCAACACCATTTTGTTGTGGAGTGCCAGCTACAGAAAACTGTCTTTTTATGCCATGTTGTTCACAAAATTCAAGGAATTCATCTGATGTATATTCTCCTCCTCGATCAGATCTGAGGCACTTAATTTTTAGATCTAATTCATTCTCAACTAGTGCTTTGAATATCTAAAATTTCTCAAATGCTTCATCTTTGTGTTTAAGCAGCCCAATCCAACACATTCTAGAGAAATCATCAATGAATAAGATATAGTATTCTTCACCACGTGGTGACTTTTTCCTCATAGGTCCACATATTTCAGTATGAATGAGTTCAAGAGGCTTACTTGATGATCCTTCCTTGGCATTAAATTGTACTCTGGTTTTCTTACCGAATTGGCAAGATTTGCATATGATATTTTCAGGTAGAGTAATATTGGGAAGATCATGAACAACTTTAAGTCTGCTTGATTTGTTGATTTGAGAGAAGCTCAGATGCCCCAACCTTCTATGCCATAGCCAGTTTTCTGAAGATTTACTCAAGTAACATTGTTCTTTGCAGTTCTTTAATACATACAGGTTGCTTGGAGTTCTTTTTCCTTTTATAATTTTTTTACCTGTATCAATATCACGTACCACACATTCTTTTGAACTAAAGACAACTTCGGTTCCTTGATCACACATTTGACTTACACTTAACAAGTTATGCTTTAATCCATCCACATACATGACTTCATTAGCTTTCACCTTTTCTTTTAGAAAAACAGACCCTTTTCCCTTAATCACTGCAGGAGTATCATTTCCAAATGTAACATTTTTTTCTTTTTCTATAGCACTATATGCAAGAAGTTTGGTTTTATCACCTATCATGTGTCTTGAGCATCCACTATCAATGTACCATTGGTTTTCTTCATTTTCTGCAAACAACGCTATGCCACAATTTTCAACTTGTAATTCCTTCTTTTTCCATACTTTGGAGCTTGAAGGAACATGTTCTTTTAGCTGAACTTTGCTCCTGCATTCAGATTCTTCATGGCCAAAGTTATTGCAATAAGCACATTCAACTTCATTTTGAAGAGGAGAAAAGTTGTTATAAATATTCTTCTTTGTTTCAATATCAATCCTTTTCTTTCTTGCTTCTCTTGTCATGATGGTTTTATATGCAACACATTGAACAGCTTTATGACCAAAATTGTGACATGAGAAACATTGTCCATTGAAGAAGAAATTTCTGCGATCATGAAATCTTCTACTTGAATTTACCTATTGATTGGTGTTTCTTTGAAAGGTATTCATGTTAGTGTTCTTTGAATTAAGATGGTCATGCTTTACCTGTAAAGATTCTTTATTCCCTTGCTAAGTGGCAAAATGTTGTATACTAGTTGTAGCTGCTTTTAGATAATTTGGTGCTGAAGCCTGAGAAGATTCTCCGATATATCCAAGACCTGTCTTTATAAGAGGAGAACGTTGTACCTTGATAATCTCATCTAAGGTTTCAGATCCTTTAGCAAATCTAAGATTCAAAGTCTTTACTTTCTCGAGTTCTTTTCTTAGACTTACTACTTCACACTCTAATTTCTCATTATGTTTCTCTTTTTCTTCAAGCTGATTTTTCAGAGTTTCTATGGTTATTTTACTCTCTTCTAAGAAAATTTTGAGTTTATTGTTTTCATCAAGAAAATCATTGTCTTCTAGAGCATCCACAAAAGTATCCTTTTCTTCTCTAGATTCTTTTTCAAATTCCATGAGAATTCTAAGATCTTGTTCACATTCTTCCTCACTATCAGATAACCCATCACTATCTTCATGAGTATAGTAACTCTTTCTAGTGCTAAAACGATTCTTATTCCTTTTTGCTACTTCCTTCCCCCTTTTATGTGTTTCTTTATAAGGACACTTAGCAGCATAATGACCAACTCTTCCACAATCAAAACATTTGAAAGGAAGCTTACCTCTGAACCGTCCTGTGCCAAGTTGAAGTTTCTTTACAAAGTTTATCTCATCTTCTTCTGAGATATATCTTGATCCTTCTGGTTTTTGTACTTCCTTCCCTTTTGTAGAAGTTCTAAAGACTGCTTCTTTGACTTCAGATGGTCCTCCTCTTCTCATTTCATATGTAGTTAGTATGCCATGAAGTTGCACCACAGTAATATTTTGAAGATCCTGCTTTTCTTCAAGAGCAGAAAATTTTGACTCAAATTTTGTCGTTAGTGATCTTAAGACTTTCTCAACCAAAGTAGATTAGGTTATTGTTTCTCCCAGATTTCTCATACGATTTACAATATCATCAAGACGTAAAAAGAAATTGGCAATGCTCTCCTCATTATCCATTTTTAGATTCTCATATTGAATTCTGAGAGTTTGGAGTTTAGCACTTTTTACCTTTACATCACCTTCATAACTTAAAATGATTTTGTCCCATATTGCCTTTGCAGTATTCAGCTGCATGACTTTGACAAATTCTGATTCAGTTAGACTACCCAATAGAGCATTGACCGCCTTAGCATTTGTTTCATAATTCTTTCTTTCCATCGGATATGTTGGTACTGCAGCTGGATATTGATATCCTTGTTCAACAATTGCCCATACCTCTGCTCCCAGAGACTGAAGATAGGATCTCATCCTTATTTTCCAGAAGATTAAATTGTTTCCATTAAAGAGCGGAGGCCTGATAGATGCTGTTCCATCTTGATTGCTCATCTTGCTTGATCTTCCTTCTAGCAGCTAAGCTTTTTCAAAAGGACCTGCTTTGATACCAATTGTTGGGAAAAATACTGAGAGGGGGGGGTGAATCAGTATTTAGAGCTGACTGACAATTTTTTAGTTTTCCTTTCTCTTAAAACCATAAGTTACATTACTGCATCCAACTTGTATGTCCAGAGATCTTATTATGTCTTTACTTTGATCATTACATCATTTATTCATCAGATAAGCAGTAAGCATGAACAGAAATAACAGAACAAACCATCAAGCATAAGCAACACATATAAACACCAGGATTTAAGGTGGAAACCCAATTCGGGAGAAAACCACCGGTACTGTTATCTCAGTCTTCAATATTTATTATAAAGAAAACTTCTTACAATTTTATGCTGGCACAGACTTATACCAGCATGCAGGTACCCACCTGTAGAAAGCTACAACCTTCTCTCGTTTACCAGCCTCTCCTGGAAGGGAGCTACAACCCCCTGCTCTCGTTTACCAGCTACCACTGGAAGGGAGCTTCAACCCCCTCACTGAAGAATCCGACCCTCAGTACTACTGCAGTCCACGTTTCATCCACTTCCACACAACATACCTTGCAGGCCACCAAATTTATTCATTTTCTTCAAAGGTGCATCCTTAGTTCAGATCTCTCAGCAATCTGTTACCCATTCCATACAGATATACTTCAGAGTGAAGTATTCATTCACAACCCTTACTCATGCATACATTCTTCGTGATTCGTCAGTCGATTAAACCAGGAATTAATCATCACCTGATCTAGAGATTTTGATCAATCATAATATTCACAGGTGCACCATAGATTCAGATATATGAGAGTTTATTCATACAAATATCTCCAAAAGAGATTCATTTATTATAAACCCTTTCGCTTGCCCCCTGTTCTTCATAATTCTCATCACCTTATATAGTTTTCGCCTTTGTTAAAACCTTGGGTCAAAACCATTCAATTGCTAATGGTATTTGTGGATGGGGTCAAAATAGATAATCCAACGGGGTCTCCATAACTCACACTGTTCTATTGATCTCGGTGATTAAATAATTAATTTAATACTTTTGAACTTAACTTTAGGATTAAGGTTAATCTTTCGCATTTTAACGCTTTCAAACAATATGATAAACCTTTGACCCCGGGCCCACAAATATATTCAATAGCCAATCAAATACGCGCACAGTACCATAAGTAAATTTCACGCAAGTCCAGCGTCTGATCACCATTAGATTAGCAAGCTTCAAGATCAACGACGTATATGCATATTTCTCGACCTCTGATTCCGTAAGTGAACATGCGATGGCCCGCCAGACCTATGTTAATCTTCACATACCTTCAACAAATGATGACCATCCGATGACCCCTTCCAAGATCAATGGCGCTCAACGATATCACTGGGCATCCTGGGTCAAACTATAACGCGCGATGGCGCACAGTGACAAGCAGTTTTCCATGGGTCCTCCTTGCCACGTGTCGAGTGATTAATGGAATCACTCCCAACTCTTCAAATACCACTCACTTCGCATAGGTGGTGCAATGAAAACCATAAACCACCTTCACTGTTTACTCAGTCATGGTTCCATTCTTCCACGCAGGGTTCCGTCGCCTTTTCAATGTATTATTATAATTAAGTTGCGCTTTAATGTTTTTCCTTTTATTACAGTTCCATTGCTAAGTTTAGAGTTCTATCCTGTCGCAGTTCCACTTCTAACTGCACATTCAAGTTCTTGATTCCACAAGATGATTACTGTACTATGGTCCATTGCATTATAATCTTTGCTCCATTCATCATATCTCTACAACCATTAATTCCTTCAATTTATACACTCAATCTTTAATTTCGAATCCTTGCCATAGGGTTTATTATGTTTACGGAAAATGATTCATAGTTGTCCACAGGGACTCAACTATCCTTCCTTCTGAATTCTATCAAGAATATACATATAATTCATAGAAAATGCGGAACCTTTTTCTGTCTGATGGCCTTTTTCTCCTACTCTGTCTCTGGACAGTTCTGCTTCAATTATGCATTCTACTTCTATTCACTATCTACTACCTTAATACCTTATCTCCCTTATTTTTGTTCATATGCTCCTTCGTGCCACTTCCTTTGCCATCAATGACAACATTTCCAACACGGAGGTCAAAATTTGATGGTTTGTCAATC